>CAMZMU010000102.1:10624148-11210506 GCA_947311845.1 Poa pratensis
TAAAAAAACAAGACATGGCATCTTGTTCCACCAAGTACAAACAAAAACATAATTGACTGTAAGTGGGTTTATCGCATCAAGAAAAATGCAGATGGCACCGTTGATAGATATAAAGCACGGCTAGTAGCAAAAGGGTTCAAGCAAAGGTATGGCATAGACTATGAAGATACTTTCAGTCCAGTTGTAAAGGCTGCAACTATTCGGGTTGTTTTGGCGGTTGCAGTTTCTAGAGGATGGACTTTACGGCAGCTAGACGTCAAGAACGCGTTTTTACATGGTGTTCTGGAAGAGGAAGTTTATATGAAACAACCTCCAGGTTTTGAAAATTCAGATGCACCACACTATGTTTGCAGGCTTGACAAGGCTCTTTATGGACTGAAACAAGCTCCACGAGCATGGTACTCTCGACTTAGTTCAAAGCTGCATGACCTTGGCTTTATAGCTTCAAAGGCTGATACTTCTTTGTTTCTCTATCAAAAGTCAGGTATCACAATGTTTGTTCTCATTTATGTTGATGACATTATAGTTGCGAGCTCATCTCATGCAGCCACATCAATTCTCCTTCAAGATCTGAACAAACATTTTGCTATTAAAGATCTTGGTGATTTGCATTTCTTCTTGGGTATTGAAGTTAAGAAAATTCAAGATGGGTTAATTTTGACACAAGAAAAATATGCCTTGGATTTGTTAGAAAAAGGGGAATGAAAAAGTGCAAGCCGACACCTACACCATTGTCTTCTACAGAACAGTTATCTTTACATAAAGGCACACTTCTTGGTCCTGAAGACAGTACACAGTTTAGAAGCATTGTTGGAGCTCTTCAGTATTTAACACTTACTCGTCCAGACTTGTCTTTTTCGGTTAATAAAGTTTGCCAATTCCTCCATGCTCCAACAACATTACATTGGGCCGCAGCAAAGAGAATACTAAGATATGTTCAGGATACAGTACAAGTCGGTCTCACTTTTACGTGTTCATCTCATACTCGGTTGAGTGCTTTTTCAGATGCAGATTGGGCTGGATGTCTTGATGATAGAAGATCCACTGGAGGTTTTGCTATTTTTCTTGGTCCCAATCTGGTTTCCTGGAGCTCTCGTAAACAGTCTACAGTTTCTCGCTCAAGCACTGAGGCTGAGTACAAAGCTGTTGCTAACGCCACTGCAGAATTGATATGGGTAGAAGCTCTTCTTCATGAACTTGGTGTCAAGCTAAAAGAAAGACCATGCTTATGGTGTGATAATTTAGGTGCAACCTATTTGTCAGCAAATCCTGTATTTCATGCTCGGACAAAGCATATAGAGATTGATTATCATTTTGTTCGAGAGAGAGTAGCTAGCAAAAACTTAGAGATCAAATTTATTTCTAGTAAAGACCAAGTAGCAGATGGTTTTACTAAGGCTTTGCCTGTTAGAGCATTAGATGAGTTTAAGCGTAATCTAAATCTTTGTAAGAGTTTAGATTAAGGGGGGCTGTTGAAAGTATTGTACACATATACGGTATAGGGTATGGTGTAGTACATCACCCCTATACCGTACCCTCTGTAATGCCACGGTGGAGGCGGTTTCCACCCCCTATAACATGCAGCCGACGGCCTCCAACGAGGTCACGTCGTTTCCTCCAAAACCCTAAATTCAATAAACTGGATGTTGCATAGAAGACAAGCCACCATAACCGCAGTCCATATCCAAACCAGGCTGATGAGGAGCCATACCATTGGTCTCGAGGAACCAATGGTCTACTCGGCCACCTGTTTCCCCAGCTGCGTGCAAAACCACTGGCAATCGAATAATAGCCCGTGCCATCGCAGCGACTGTATATAAGATATACGGCTCATCTGTCATTTGCCACTTCCACTTCTCCATCTACACATCAACACTTCAGAAACATCGCATTTGAGAGATTCTTTGAGTTGGAAGTTTCGGCTGCGGGCTACATTGGCATCTTCAGGACAACGATATGAGGTTTGCAATGGTGAACAAGGCATACATTGCGGTGACGCTGGGTGCGGCCATGGAGTTGAAGGAGCAGGTGGCCAAGCCGTGCTCTGCCGCCGTGAAGCGGAGCCTGTCGGTGGTCACTGTCCAGTCGTCGGCTGGCAAGGTCGACGGTGGCCCGGTTGCCGCCGAGGAGTCGCTGAGGATGGCCATGTACCTCAGCTGCTGGGGTCCAAGCTAGGCTAGATTTGGTTGACAAGCTGTAAATACATGACATTTTCTTTGTGACGGGTAAATACATGATCATCTGGTCCAAAGCATGTCGTGATTCTGAGTTACTATTGGTTGCAGCTGCCGATCGATCGAATTTGTTCCACTTAAACTTTCCCAGTGCATTCCGATCCTCTAATATATTGTTTGCAAAATCCTCTGAATTTCTTGCCCACATGCTCAACTAAGAGCTCAAGCAAGAGAAGCTACATCGAGTTACTAGCTCCAATTCATAATAATCTGACATTTTCGCTAGTTAAGCATTCAATATTTGACCATAGATCTTGTTGTCATTTTAATTGGACGAATTCCTCAACATATAGGTGAGATGGCAGCCCGCCCAACAGTCCATAAGTCCGATATCTGTTGACCGTTGATAAAAGAGAAAGCTAGAAAAGCTTAGCTTCTCGTGCCTCTTGTTAGTTGCTTATCTAAGAGAGCAACAAAACACCCCACACAACCAAATGAGAAGAGGGGAGGAGAAGTTTTTTTTTTTCACATTGATGGCTCATTAATCTGCACCAATCATGCATGTTCATTGCAGGCTTAGACGTGGTTGGGTTGGTTCCAAATTTGCTGAGCTCATCCATACTCGGAGCATTTTGATTTTATCAAATTGGTTTTCAGAATTAGTTGCTTGGAGCATTCGATTTGGGAGTGAGTTAGGGAGATCTGTCTGAAGTTCAGTGACCAAACTTAGTGTGGAAATATCTTAGGGACCAAAGATATACTTTTTTCCATTTTTGATGATGATTACTATTCCTTCTATTCCTGGTATGATACATAATAATTAACCAAAGAAAACAAAGCACATCGTAATTAAGTATTGAAATGAGCAAAGAGAAAATAAATGGATTGCTCAAAATCAAAATTCTCAAAAATAAATCTAGTTGTCCTTCCTTTCGACTTCTTCATTTACGACTATAACTTGTTTGACTTCATATAGTTCAATATGTTACTACTCATGATTTTATCTGCAAATGGGAAGAAAGCTCACATGATTGTTACAACCAAAGGTAGACTAGTAGAAAAAATAATACACACAGCGATATAAATTATTCATGTATCTCACTTTAAATTGACGTTTCACTTGTTATACATATATGAAGTAGATAAGAGAAACTATTGACTATCATGTGAACCGTGTAGTAGTCCATAGGTATGCCTTTTGTGTGACTTGCTATTACAACTGAAAAAATTACATAAGCAATAATATCTTCCAATGTGTCATGTAGTAAGCATTAGATAATACTAGTGCACTAGGTCAGTGAAAATCACATGTACAAAATTGTGAAAAAACTAAGAGAATAATTCATGGAACATAGATTCTGTGCATCTATCACCGACAAATATGTAAATCCGAATTTGATTCATAGCTTGATAATCAGAAAATATAATTTTGAATATGAAAAACCAAATTCAAATCTAGAATGAAAAGAATCCTACCTGGTATATTCAATACTACGAATATATTTTCGTTTGATTCTTGACTTTTGGACTTAATTTTTATATCAAAACCTGTGACATAGTATGGCATGTCTTAGGAATGTTGTTAAATCTTGAAGATTTCCAAGACATCCTGAAAGGTGAATTAAGACTTAGTGTACTAGAACTTCTCAAGAGCTAGCAAGCACGATATTTCTTTACTTTCTCAAGACGATTTGGCGACTTCTTTAGAAAGATGATACTATTCTCATATGCAAGTTCCATATTCTATCATGGTCAAAGTTTTGGTATACAACCATACTAACTCGTTAACCACGAGATCGTTTGAAATTTAAGTGCTAGTAGAACATTCAGTGTGCCCTCATTTTTCACAAGGTGTTTGCAACTTATTTTAGAACAATAACATTATTCACGTGGACATTGTATATTCTTTAGTGTGATGTTGGATTTATCCTTCACTGTGTAATACGGAGTAGGTGGTTAAACAACGTTGGTCCAACGTTGCTTAACCACCTATTTGTATTATTTTAGAAAACTTAGTGAGAGGTAAATGGAAACATGCTTCCGAATGTGAGCAATTATTGTGTCCCAAGGGTAAAACCGATCAATTATCATGAAAAATATTATTTGTGTGCTAATCGTGGGAATAGTTGAGGTAGATTCCGTGTTTTAATTCTAACCCCTGATTTGACCAATAATACATGTGTTACTTGCTGCATTGTTTAGAAATTTTATTCAAATATGAATTCAATGGTTTTTTCTACATAATTATTTTTGGTTTTCTAGAAAGCGTGTAGGAGTAAATAAACTCTCACCACGATTCGGTAAGAAACAAAATCTCACCATAATTTTTTTTAGAGCTACAATGTCACCATGATTGTCAGCTGAATTTATAAATAAAGTGTCGAGGAAGTGGACAAGACTGGATACAACAGAATCCAAAGACGACAAAGCAGGTGGAGCCCACCATGGGCGACACCCATGGGAAAGGGTGAGTCACCACTGACCGTAGGGATAAGCCTGGACACCTGTAGCTGTCCCACGAGCTCTGTCACCTCACGGCCATACTGCCGATTTAATTTATTTATCTCGCGAGAATATATCGTACCATAGCACACGATAATACCAAAACCAGCAGCCACGAAGCCATCAAAGATCAAACGCAAATGACCGAAAGCACCCTCGCCTGGGCTACAAATACCACCCTCCATTCCCCATTCCCCCAACTCCAGAACTAGCAGCGGTAGCACAGAGAAGAAAGCGCAGCAAGCGAGCAGGAAGAAGCTGAGGAACAGAGCAAGACTTCGGAAACGAAACCGGTGAGGTCGAATTCGAGATGGGCCGTGCGTGGATAGCAGCGACGGTCGCCGCCGTACGGGCGCAGGGGAGAGGGCGGCGGGGGCTGGGGCGCGGGACCGGATGGCCGGGCTCGCCCCCCAGGCTGCCGCGCTCGGGGCGGCGCGGGCGGCCGCCGACGACGGCCGGAGGCAGGCCGGCGCCGACGAGTCGCTCCGCAAGGCCATGTACCTCAGTTGCTGGGGCCCGAGCTGACCACGACGCAAGCGAGCTTGTGGGTTGGTCGGGCCTCGGCGGGCGGGCGGGCCTTGAAGTTAGCTATAGCAATCATGCAAGCCTCGTCACAAGATGCTTTGCGATCTGGCGGGCGGGCGGGTGGAACAAACATGTTGAAACCTTTTGGAATATGAGGATGGTGGCTTGTATTGTGCATACAGTTATGCTCCTTCCTGTACATATTTCATGAAATCAATTGAAAGAAGACACCATTTCAGCTGAATTTGGTAAATTCTGCGGGATAGTTGAGTTTGGAGTGAGGATAATCTAACCCGTGTCCATACAAACATTGGACTTGGCCAGCATTCTGATCATAGCTGCATAGCATAAACTTGATTCCCAATATATTACGATATGCACCTTCAGCCCTGATCTGCTCCACTTCTACTTAAAGCTCCACAGAGGGCAACTGCTACCGCAAGTTTGTGCCGGATAACTGAAGCGAGCAACAGGAGCCAGCCAAGCGCCGCCACCTGCACGCACGCGGTTGCACCTCTGCTAACGATAGGTTCGCCGCTCTATCTGTTCGGAGCTCCAGAAATGTTAACCAAACCGCAACAGTCCCACTCCAACCAGAAGGTACAGTGAAATCACGCGATTCGACCGAGAACTTGATAACTACGAGCGGCGTGAGCGTAGAGAAGAGAGCCCGTGGCCTTCATGTAGACGAAGGTCGTTGCGCCTTTCACTTTACAGTCTTCTGTAATTCTGTTCGGCACACTGTTCGGGATCACTTCGGCGGCAGAATACGAGCGAGACGACGATGCGTGAGTGCAGAGTGCAGTGCAGAGAGGGGGAGGAGAGCAGAACGGATCGATCAGTCCAAATTTCTGCAAGGCCGTGGACCGATGATTGGCCTGGCCGCCGGTTCACGTGGGCTTCACGTGACGCTGGCCCACCGCGGTCGCTCCGTCGCCACAGGTGTCAGTGTAGGGACACGAGGCATGGGCGAGCAGGCCGGTTGTGTTGTATTCGCACAGGCGGGGTACGCGTGTACGAAGGTTTGGAAGCTGGTGTACCGGCGAGCGGGGGCAACGTCCCGATACAGTGGACTTACACCGTTGCACGTTAGTTGATCAGGACCGCTTCCACTGGAACCCCGAGACCGAGTCCCCGGCACAAACATGTGATTCTCCGTGCTCAGAACATCTCATGCCTCAAAAAAGTCTGTATGCAAACGCATCTGGCAGAACAGAAATTGGATATTCATATCGCAAATTAAGAAGAAAAAACAACTTTCACACTTACTGCTAACCAAAAACATCTGCTATGGGTGTCCTTAAAAAAAACTGCCCTGGTGGCAAACAAGTAAACATAGTTCAACAAACAACAGTTCACACATATTTTGTAGGGCAGTATGCTTTCTGCCGCGGCAGCATCGTCGCACTACTCACTGGACTGGGATTCGGTGACTTCCCTCTACCCAGTCACGTCGTACCAAGACCCCTCACATCCACCTTCCAATGTCCATCCAACGCGTGAGATTGCTCAAAAAAGTGAACACAAAATTCAAATATTTCAGAAAAAATATAAAAAATCCAGCAAGTCATATATGGTCCGTTATGCATTCTGAGAAATTTGTGTCATTTGGATAGGCCGTTTATGAGTTAATAGTGTTTTAAGATTAAAACATGAAAAGCTATTTAATGATAAACCAATTATCCAAATGACATAAAATTTTATCAGAACACATAACGGACCATATATGACTTGCTGGATTTTTTTAGATTTTTTCTAAAATATTTGAATTTTGAGTTCACTTTTTTAGGCAATCTCATCCGTTGGATGAGCATTGGAAGGTGGATGTGAGGGGGCTTGTTACCACGTGACTGGCCAGAGGAAAGGTACTGAATCCTAGTCCCTACTCGCTATCGGGGAAGGAACCAAGCTGGACGAGTCGATGTGGCGTCGCTCCTCCTCCCACTCCTGCACGCGAGCAGCATGCTCGGCGTCCTGGTGAAGGCCACACTCTAGCTGGTCCATTGGTCCTCGAGTGCAAAGGCAGACAGGAGGTGTTTTCACGCCTTCAGCGTCTCCGCGTTCGCACGCCATCAACTCGTCTAGCTGGTTCGTGTTGGTTTGCATTCTCTCCTCCGATGCAAAAGATTTTCCTTGATGAACTTTGAAGTATTTCTAATTTTTACCAAGCTGTCTGGATCTGTACTTTGCAATACTTTCAAGTTGTCTGGATGTGTACTTTGTAGTTTGTAATCTTTTTATTGCGAGCGCCCTCTCAAGCCGTTACCTTTTTTTAGGGAATGAGCTCTTGTTCTTCAGTTCAGTCCTTCGAGGAAGCATCAGCAACTCGTCGAGCCATACGGGCCGAATCGGCACGCACGTCCCAGACGATCCCGGCCCAGCTTCACTTACACGGCTCTGTATCAGGAGCGGCCTACGATGGGCTGGTTCCAGTTTCAACCAAACCCGCCCGAACCGTCGCCGCCGCCGACGAAGCGGGAACCTGCAGGGGCGGAGCCAGGATTCGGACATGGGGGGGGGGGCGAAAACTCGACGACCATGAAAGACAATAAAAATCATAATATATCAAGTCGCAAAATATATTACAGAAAATCCATACAAATATCCGAATACATATGTTTGATGTTTAGAAATAAAATTACATGTCTATTAGCTTAAACTCCGCTTTACGACCACCGGTGTCGAATAACTCTATAATCTCATCAGAACTAATATTTGCAGCAATTTCCTTACCAATGTAAACAATCATATAATGCCGAAGATAATCATTTCCCATTCTATTTCGAAGACGTGTCTTGATGAGTTTCATGGCCGAGAAAGCTCGCTCGGCGGTTGCAGTTGACACCGGAAGAGTAATAACCAACCGCAGTAATCTATCAACCATTGAGTATGTAGCAGCTTTACCTGTTTTATATAGTCCAACCGTCAGCTCAGCAAGTGAAGACAAGCATTTTAGCTCTGGATTATTGCAAACATCCAACTGAAAATGCGGAAGCTGCGACTCAAGCTGAGCCCTTTCTTGACTAGAAAAATCCTCAGGATAAAACTTCTCAACCAACGTACATATTTTTGAGATGTCAAAAGAATCATGCCTTGGATCCAAAGATGCACAAAGTGTCAAGAGTTCTGTACTTTGAATACCAAAGCGATCATTTATCTCAACCAATTGCTGATCTATAGCAACATTGAACACATCTGCTTTGTAATGATGTAGTGTTGTTGTGTTATCATGCTTGTTGCGAGATCTTGTCACATCAACATACCTACAAGTTACAATATATATTAATAATAGAGTTAAGCGAGTATGACAATATGTATTCTAACTTTAAGAGATACAAGGAGATGGACATTACTTGCGATTCAAATCTGGAACCTCAATGTCATGCTTCAAACAGAAAGTCTGAACCTCCTCTAGAAGAGATTCCCAACCATTTTCTCTTAACTTACCAAGCAACACCTTTGTGGTTGAAACTAAATCCAACGCATTCAAAATGTCAATGGACTTCTTTTGGAGGGTTTGACATAAGACATCCGTGATCTTCATGATTTTCTCCATTAGATGCAAAATGAACACAAAGTCAAATGACTTAATTATTTTTAGAGCACCTACAGCATCTCCTCTAGAATATTTTGAGACCGAGCGGTCAGTTGCTACACTTTGTAGGACAGCAACCGTAGCACCAAACATCTTATGTAAACTCTGAATAGACTTGAAGTGTGAACTCCATCTAGTGTCTCCGGGTCTCTGTAAAGATCCTACTTGATTTGCTCCTCTTCCTGTATCAAGCTCACCCAACTCAATTTCACGTTCAATTTCTTCAGCTTGTTTTGCTAGTAACTCATCATTGCGTTTAGGAAACGCACTAACAACATTTATGATGAGAACAGCGTGTTGGAAAAAGTTGTGCACCTCATGTACATCTCTTGATGCAGCAACAAGAGCCAATTGCAGCTGATGAGCCATGCAGTGTACATAATAAGCATAAGGGCACTCGTCTAGAATCAGAGCTTTTAACCCAAGAACAGCACAGATTGCTTGTTTGAGAGTCAACGCAGTAGTGTCTTTGACATGAATGATATCAAGGAAACGCTCCTTTATGTATCCTTCCTTGTTCACAAAGCGGACGACCAATGCCATCTGTTCTTTCTTTGATTCATCTCGAGCTTCATCCACCATGATACAAAACTTGGCAGTACCAATTTCTTCTCTAATTTGCCTCTGAACCTTCCTAGCAAATAACTTCAGAATCTCTTTTTGAATAGGATGGGAGATGTACTTTGCATTCTTTGGAGCATTATTCAGGACAACCGCATCCACCTCCTTGTTATAAAAGGCAACCAACTTCACCAATTCAAGGAAATTACCCTGGTTTATTGATTCTTGAGATTCATCATGGCCTCTAAAAGCACAAGCTTGGAATGTTAACCACCTGTGAAACCAACAACAACAAGATTGTTACTAACATGCTTAGAAAAATAAATACTATTGTACTGCTTGGTATAGAAAAATGGTGCGTACCTAATGGAATCAATTGTAACTTTAAGCCTTAGCCTTGCATCCAAAACCTTTTTTTCGGTTGCTTGTACAATTGCCTTGTCGATGTGGGTCATACTATTTTTCAGATTATTAAAGCATCGAACTGAATAATTATGAGCTGAGTTACAATCTTTGCCCATGTGGGTTAAAAAAGCACAATCTTTTCCATCATTCACCTTCCTCCAATTGATAAATCCCTTAACCGTGAATGTATCTGAGCCACACCTTCCAGTTGGTTTTTTTGTGAAGACGAAACAAGGTAGACAATATGCACTATGTGTGGAGAGTGAATACTCTAGCCAAGGAAAATTTGTGAAATAGCTATACTGAAATCTGCGAGGACATTTTTTCCCATTAAGTGGATACACTCTCATGTGTGGCTGATAAGGACCCTCGGTAACGTAGAATCTACGTGCTTCTTCTTGCTTATCAAGAGGAAGTTCCCAAATTTGTTGACGCTTACCAGGATCTCTTTCATACGCTGTGCTACCAATTCTACTTTGTTCTGAAACTTCAGTTGGTTCCACAATAACTTGATCATCACTTTGCATATCAACTGGATTGGAACTTTCATCTACAAGAGGTTGCTCCTCCTCAGATTGTTTTGCATTTTCAGCAATAGATTCAGCAGTAATTTGAGCACTTGAAGTTGAACCAACCCGCTTGAAAAAGAATTCCATTCCCCTTTCCTTTCTCTTCATCTTTTAGCACAACAAATTGATAAAAGACAGAAATTAACAAACTAATCTGCTGATCTGCCGAACGCCAAGGCACACAGGTGACAAAGTAGCAGGGATTAGGAATTACCTTCACGAGTTCAGGTGTCCCGGACAGTACGACGGACGGCGGACACTGCAGCTGGGAGCCTGGGACGGCAGAACGGCGGCGAGATGCTGAGATGAGGAGACCTGCGCGGCTGCGCTGGAGACGAAGAGGCAGGCAGCGGCGTAACTTCCGATCGATTAATGATCGATCAGATTGATCGCTTGCCGTTTGGTCTGCCTACTTCACGATGGCATAATCCTGCTACGTGGGCTTGTGTGTATTGGGCCTGTGTGCAATGGGCTACTGGATTTTTTCCAATGAAATAATTAGCTAATTTAGTGACCTGCTACTCATATATACCTAGTACTACCTACTTAAAATTGTTGGGGGGGGCGAACGGTTGGGGGGGGGTCAGACCCCTGCTGGCACCCCCCTGGCTCCGCCCCTGGGAACCTGTGGGGACGTCAGTGCAGATGACACCGTTGAGCGTGGCGTACGGGGAGTCGGCCCTCTGCTACGTACTCGCCGTCGACGGTTTCCGCTTCTTCCTCGACTGCGACCCCTCTCTCCATCCCCTCTCCAGCTCAGGTGCGTACGCAAGGCAAGAGCTGGCTTTTCCTTTGTTTCGCCAACTGCGTCCACCGTGAGATTGCTCCACTCGTCAAACTCAGCTATCCCGGCGGCTGAGGCTGCCCTGTCCCGGACGTTTGCAGCTTGTTGATCTAGCACCGATATATAGTCGGCGGTTAATTCATCATAGTCAGCAGGCTCCTCTGGTAAAAGGGTAGGCACATCCACCACTGTCCGAGTTAGGAACAAAACTGGGCATAATGATCGACTAGAGAACAGACTTACGGGATGGACTAACAAGCTGTAGTCTTTTGATAATGGGATGACATAGACCGCCAACTAATGAGTTGTACAATGTACTTGTACTGCTACTTTGCAATCATCTAATGCCATAACGGGCATAATTATACGGAAGGAAGGAAAGAAACCCGGCGGTTCAGGTTCCGAAACTGCGCTATTGTAGTATTGGATAAAACGAGGAGAACAAAAACAGAGTAAAAAGACAGCTCCAATCGCCATAGATGTCACCGGCGATATTGATCACTTTTGCTATAATATAATAAGAGAAAATATTGCTTAGTACGCGAGATCATGTAAAGCTTTGTGTTCCACAATGCATAAGCGAGATTGTGGGGAGCTTTTCTGCGAAGGAAGCAAAATAGCATTGACTCTGCATCATGTCAGTTAATATGACATTCAAACGTGTCAAAAAAATACGGTCTATGTATAAATTGTGGCACACCGTACACAATATCATTGAGCCAAACGGCACGAGCTCTACCTTTGCGTTATAGATAGGGGAGAAAACAAGTATGCCCAATAGGCTGGCTCCCAAGCACACACTATCATTTGATTTTGTATAAATAACTTTCAATTGGGTAACGACGCTTAAAATAGTATGCCCTTCGTCGGCTGAAAACTAGGAGATCCTCACGGTGTTAGTAACTCGATACGGTGAAGAAGAAGACGAGGATGAAATTCAGAGAGAGAGGTGTATGTATTGCAGATCAAATGATGAGTGCTCCAAACAGCTGGATACATTACATACTTTGGTGTTAGTTAAGAACCTGCTGTAATCCAGACCTCGCACTGACTTCTAAATGACGGTGTGCCTAAGCAGTTGGATTTTGGGGTCTAATATCTCCCACTCTATCTTAAGTACTGCAAGGAGTGTTTTACTGAATGACATGATGCATACTTTTGGTTTTTATATTAGTGTATCCAAGGCACGGTAAGTTACTAAGGTTGACAGCTCAGCGCATGCATCTTCCTCCATTGGACTCCATGACATGGTAAGATTGAGACGTTGATACCTTGCATCCATCTCTATGAACATCTGCAACATGTGTCTGACAAATTGCCTTCAAAACTGGTTATGATATAGGCTTAATAGGAAATTAGTTAGAACACCTTCAAGATGTATGAAAGAAATACTTCGGATTATTGCATGGATGATCAATATCGTTGAATGTTCAGTGTTGAAGAGTGCTTAATAACTTGCACATTTTTCAGTCTACAAAACTCTACCCCTTTCTAAGCATTGGATTTTGTCTGTTCTCGCCTATATTTTTCTATGGTGACTTAACGAATGATGGTAGATACATATTAATATTCCTGAACTTATTTTTTGTGAAACGAGGTCTTTGTGGTATTGTTTTCTTCAATTGATCCGAAGCCTTACACGGGACTACAACCTTTTGCTGTGATAAATATTGTATTCTTTCTTTGTCATCCTGATGATAGTTTGTAATGCATTTAACTTACGACCAAACCCCAATTGAACTACCTGGACACACTCATCATGAATTGAGTTTGGTTTAACAACGTGTATGTGTGTTCTGAGATACTTAGATCAAGAGAAATAAAATCAAAGGAGATGGACAAGCTGCTTGTCTTGGGACTGCTCCTCCAAAGATTAGCTCATGTCATAACAGGATGAAAGGATAGAGTCGCCGTTGTAGGAACTGAAACTTTGTTCCCCGCTCAAAAAAATCTTCACTTCACTTTTCCTTAAGTCTGTTTATTTGGAATCAAGATCAGTTTCAGTTTCATAAACATAGTCTTGCAATCAAGATCTCTCCAACACAATCGAATTGGTTGTCCTTGAAAATAATTGAGAGGTACCATTATATGAACTTAACGATTGTAAGGTGAAGAAACTATTGGTCTTATTTAACTTATCTTATTTGCATCCTTTATATTCCACAAGAGGAGATAGGTGCAAAGGCTCATTTATAATTGTGGGGAATTAGGTATAGTTACACAAAATGTTCTCAATCTTGTGCATCATGGTATGTACATGTATAGTCCTTAGAACTCTGTTCAGTTTTTTAATTGCTTTTACAGATGAGGATAACATTTAGCATTTCTTACTTTTTCAGTTGCTTTCAGTAAGAGGGTAAGGAAGCCAATCTTTTCCAGCCAGCAAGTGAGTTGCTACCTATGCTCGGTGGCGTTGACACCTGAAGGTTAGGACGACATTCTATGCCATATGGACCAGCAATTCAGGCGTTCAGCCTGCTTACCTTGATAGCTTATCAGTGTCCAAAAATCATAATGAGAGAATGCTTATTCCACTCTTTATCAAGGGTGGACTGACAAGGTAAATAAGTAGTCACTTTGATTAGGTCTTCTAATTTTTGTTCTGATGGTTTACAGGATGCACTCATTGTAGGTGGTTATATATAGTTTATTCTAGCATCAGTATTAAGGAAAACTTTCAGCTTGACGCACAAATTTTGACGACCATAGTAGTGAATATTTATATGTTAAATTTGAAATGATGTCCGTCTGTTTTGTTCTACTAAAGATAATTCATGAATTTTATTAGAGATGAGTCTTTTGTTTACTGATTTGTCCATGAAAATCATTTCATTTTGAAGTCTATATTCACAATTTCGAACATATGCATATTCTCCTATTAATTAAAGATGGGGGTGGATGGCATATGAAGCCAGATTCATGTGTTGAGCTACTTCTATGTTCTTAATTATTTCAAGCTGAGCATCTTTATTTTCATATTAAATTTCGTCATATGTATCTCGATATGTGATTCTCACTCTACTATTTCTTATTCGTATTTGGAATTTCTAAATCAAAGGGATGTCGCTAGCACGGTTACATGTTTGGTTATTAGAGGTGGGCTCATCTATAATGGGTGATCCTAATTGATAGTTTCTGACTGAACGGCACTCTCTCTTTTGTAGGATGGATATTATAATAAGAATGCTAAATGTATACTTCAATTTGCTTTTGTATTTTAAACCTCATATTTCTTGTGTCCTTATATACGTTAAAAAAATGTGTGCTTGGTGTTTCAAACCTGGAAGTCCATATGTATTTGTAACTCTTGACATTGTAATATATTTTATATAATTTAAGAAATTCGATACGTGTGTGCATAATTACTACGGAGTAGTAATGAGAATGACACACAAGCCTTTTGTGTGTTCTAAAAATGAAACCAAATAAAAACAAATAAACGGAGAAGACCTCTATTTTTTTTGAGCCCAGTGGGGGAGGAGCCCCACGGTTTTTAATTAAGAAGAAGTGAGACACCAGAAGACCTCCATTTCTCATCGTCCAGATATCATAGTGTACATGCAATTCCTGAATTCCTCTTCCTCCTGATGTATCCACCGTTACACCTCCCAACGATCCAATAATCTCATATTCAACAACACAGCACCCGAATCAAACTCTAAAAAGAATAGTGTCACATGCCAGTTTGCGACGCCCTCTGAACACTCCGCAAGTTGGCGCGCGGGCGGTCGATCAGACTTTGTCGGGCAGGTCGAAGTGCTGGACGCCGAGCACCTGCAGCGCGGCGTTCTGGACGAAGAGGACGACGCCGCACTTGGTCGCCCGGAAGCCGTCCCACAGCGGGAACTGAACGGACCCGGACACGCTCTTCTTCGCGGAGGCGCCGTCGCGCACGGCGGCCACCTTCTCCAGCCGGCGCACCACGTGGTCGTTGAGCAGCGCCTTGCCCTTGTTCTCGCCGCGGCCGCACTCGGTGACCACGCCGTTCTCGTAGAGCGCCACCAGCACGCTCCCGCCGCCGTCCACGCGGGCGCGGAGCGGGCCCGTGAAGGACGCCTGCAGCGTCGTCGGGTTCGGCCGCTGGAACGTCACCTGCAGAGCAGAGCAAGACACGGTTCAGACTTCAGAGGTGCAGAAAACGCACCGTTAGTTCTGATCAGATCACGGAATCCTGTTATGAATGGCGTGATGATCAGTGCATGCGTACCTTCATGGCGGGCGCAGGGTACTTGGGCGCGTCGCGGACGGCCTGCGCGAGCTTGTCGTGCTCGGTGCCGACGCAGTCGGCCCGGCCCTGCACGACGACCTGCGGCGTGAAGAGCGTGTCGAGCCGGAGCGCCTCCACGTACGCCTTCTGCCGCACCGTCCAGGCGCTGGACGCGAAGGGGTCCTTCCACCCGCGGTAGTCCCAGTAGTCGACGTGGAACCCCAGCACCACCACCGCGCGCTCGCCGCCGGCGCCGGCGGCCTCGACTGAGTCCTGTGCCAGGCGCGCCGCCACGGCGTCCGCCTCGGGAGAGGCCGCGCAGCCCTGCGAGGTGAAGAGCTCCACGAGCACCGGCCCCGGGGCTAGCTCCTCCGCCGAGTCGGGCGCCGAGGCCGTCGCGCCGCTGCCCCTGCCGAAGCACGCCAGGAACCGCGGCGCCATTGAACGTGCGTGCGTCGTCGTTCGAGCTAGCGAGGAGGAGTGGAGACGTCAACACGCGCGTGGTGGCAAAGGGAAGCGACTGGCTACGAAGCCGATGGAGGTGGTGGGAGTTTGCGTGTGGCGGGCGAGGTAAGTAGAGTGGAGTGGTGGTTGGGCACTTTGGTGGATGAAAGGGAGGAACGTGGCGGTGGCGACGGACGGCAACCGGATACCAGCCTGGGACAGCACGCAGGGGCAGCTCCCCTTCCCGGCGCTTCGTTGCGATCTGTCGGCCTACTATGCCCATGTGTGTTCGGTATGCCTCCCTATTACAGTAGTATTTTTTAGTTTCGTTTCCTTCGGTTGGCTCTGCATTGGGTCACAGGCTCACAGACACGGTTGCACTACTTTCTTTACTCCTCATGCATCTCCTTTTTGTGCACTACTTTGTTCCACATGCATCTTCTCATTGGCAAAAAGAAGGTATTCTAAACTTGGATCCTTTGCTTAGCCCGGTGTGTTTTGCCACCGCGAAGTGGAGACTAGGAGCTTTTGGTCCGCCGAATGAAACGCGAAAACGGTGTCCGTCGATCGGCCGGGCTGGTTTTACTAGTACTAGTACTAGTATAAAACCAATCACTTTTCGTGTCAAATTTATCTAGTGGTGCCGCTTTACGTTTTCGCGACGGATAACTATCACGAATTCACACAAAGTAAATATCGATTTTTTAAGTTTTTAGTAAAACACACTAATCGTACGTTGATCGCCAATTCACACAAAAAAGACAGATTTTTTTTTTAGAAAAGGGTCACCCGGCCTCTGCATCAAAATGATGCACGCAGTCATTTTTATATAAATTTAAACGTTCAAAGTGTAAGTAGCCAGCTTATTACAATTTATGGATCACACAAAGTAGCAATGAAAATAAGCCAAACGAAGATCGCAAATCTACGCATTTAGCCTTCTAGGATTTAACCAGCCTTCCGGGCACAAGATAGAGCGGACAACCGCCAGCATACGGGTACATCTGGTATCCATGAGCGCCCTCTGGTCGACAGGTAGAAGTAGGGACCAAGTATGGATCCAGTAGATGGCCCTGTTGATAACCTGCAAGTAATGAGCAACATTTGATTTGTTAAACACAATATCATTTCGGCAGTTCCAAATTGACCAAAGCAAAGCAGACATGCCTATACGTATTCTAGCTTTTGCTTTAGAGTCAATTCCATTCAGCCAAGAACCAAACATATTCGCAATGTTGGTTGGAGGCGAGATATTAAAGGTAAAATGTATAAGTCTCCAAATATTGCGGGCAAAAGAGCATGATATAAATAGATGTTGCACCGTCTCATTCTCATGGCAAAACACACATTTAGTACAACCTGACCAACGTCGTTTAACCAGGTTATCCTTAGTGAGTAATACCTTCCGATGAAGGAACCATAAGAAAATCTTAATCTTTAGTGGTACTTTCAGTTTCCACAGGTATTTCGAAAAATACCTTGTATGTCCATTCAATAAATCAGCGTATAAAGACTTGACTGTATAAACCCCAGAAGTAGTTAAATTCCATTTAAATGCATCGGGTAAGCTAGTTAGAGTGACTCGCATTAGTCGCTCAACTAGCAGCAACCACGCATCCCATTTGTCTCCAAGTAAAACTCTTCGAAACTGAATGGTTTGCGATAATGGTGTGTTCATCAGCACATCCGCAACCCGTACATTTTTGTGCCGCACAATACTGTACAAGGAGGGATATTCGTCCGCTAATGAGTTTTGTCCTAACCACACATCCTCCCAAAACCTTACTTGCATTCCATTCCCAACGGCAAACCTACCACGTGAGAAAAACACATTCTTTGCCTGCATCAATCCTTTCCAAAAAGGTGAGTCTGATGGCTGAGCCTCCACTTGAGCTAAGGTTTTCTCGTATAGATACTTGTTAGTCAAGAGCTCCTGCCATACTCCATGTTCATTGAGCAATTTGAAAATCCATTTGCACAATAGACATTTGTTCTTTATATCTAGTACTTCTATGCCAAGCCCGCCTTGATCCTTTGGGCGGCATACAATGTTCCACTTTGTTAATCTATACGTTTTCTTCTTTTGGTCGCTGTCGTGTCTCGATGCACGGACACCGGGAGTATAGGATACCCCCTTTTAGGTTTGGCACGGGGCGCGAAGGAGGCTAAGAATCGTCTTCTCGGGCGGAGTCTAGATCAAGCTCTCCTCTCCACGATCAAAGCATGCAACCAAAGGGACACAAGGAGCTACCCAGGTTCAGGCCGCCCGGAGGCTAAAAGACCTACTCCTGCATGTCTGGATTGATGGGTTCTTCATAGTGTGGCTTACAATGGAACCTCCCGGATGGGGTACCCGGAAGGGTTTTGGCTGGAGGTAGAAGAAGGACAGATCCTGACCCGGAGGAGATCACCTTCCCCTCTACCTTCGCAGCCCTAGTCTAGTCTTGCTCTGGTTCGACCTTGCGTTCTTCCTCCTCCTCTCCTTCCATGCCTTGGTCCTCCTTTTATAGGCTAAGGGGTTGCCACAGGGTCACGTGAGGGGCACGAGGGACCTTCGGCGTGAAGGACCCTCCTCATCTAGTTTAGGGGTAGACGTGGCCTTTCCTCAGCCTAGCGTCTCCTTTGGGTTAGGTGGGAGCGTCCGCCTTGGGGTGGACAGGGGCTGACACCACCACGGGCTGTGCTTGACGATCTTGGCGATCTTGGCGCAGATCGCGAGCCAGAAGAAGAACTTGACGACAAGCTTGTTTCCGAAGAAGAGGAGCCTGACGTAGACTCCGAGGTTGTCGACGATGAGCTTGCCGTCGCGGCTGATGTAGGCGAATCCAGCACTTGCGCCCCCTACCTGGCGCGCCAGATGTCGTGTCTCGATGCACGGACACCAGGAGTATAGGATACCCCCTTTTAGGTTCGGCACGGGGCGTGAAGGAGGCTGAGAATCGTCTTCTCGGGCGGAGTCTAGATCAAGCTCTCCTCTCCACGATCAAAGCATGCAACCAAAGGGACACAAGGAGCTACCCAGGTTCAGGCCGCCCGGAGGCTAAAAGCCCTACTCCTGCATGTCTGGATTGATGGGTTCTTCATAGTGTGGCTTACAATGGAACCTCCGGATGGGGTACCCGGAAGGGTTTTGGCTGGAGGTAGAAGAAGGACAGATCCTGACCCGGAGGAGATCACCTTCCCCTCTACCTTCGCAGCCCTAGTCTAGTCTTGCTCTGGTTCGACTTGGTTCTTCCTCCTCCCCTCCTCCGTGCCTTGGTCCTCCTTTTATAGGCTAAGGGGTTGCCACAGGGTCACGTGAGGGGCACGAGGGACCTTCGGGTGAAGGACCCTCCTCATCTAGTTTAGGGGGAGACGTGGCCTCTCCTCAGCCTAGCGTCTCCTTTGGGTTAGGTGGGAGCGTCCGCCTTGGGGTGGACAGGGGACACCACCACGGGCTGTGCTTCCCGCCCGCGCTGCCTTCGCCTTGCTTCCCAAGTCTTTGAGGTCTTCTAGCGTGAGGTGGAGAGCTTATCCACAGTGACGTGGGGAAGTACCCGAGAGGGAGCCTGGCCTCCTGCCGGGAACTCGGGCTCTCGGGTCCTTCCTTGCCTTCTTGCTTGGTTCGGGGACCCGGCAGGCCCCAGGACCGGAGCCCTTTGTCGACGTAGGCCTTGCTTGTCCTGACGGTGAACCCGCCAGCTTGACTTGAGTCTTGGTCTTGTCCATCTTCATCTTGGGCCCACATGGGGTGGACCCACTTTGGCAGCACTAGGGGAACCCCATGTTCCACTGCTGCGACAGTAGCCCCCGGGCATGGTCCCGGCGGCTCTTGCTCCAGCTGCCGGGGCTATGGCCTAAAGATAGGTCAAAGTGGGTCCCCGGGCACCTGGTCTTCCTTGCTCTGCTCCGTTGGGGACCCGCCGAGGCGAGGTAGAGACGAGCCCCCGGGTCCTGTTGACTGAATCGCGGCGAACGTTGCGATTCATACGGACTCCGTGCTTATCTTGGAATCCAACGGGCGAAACGCGCAGAAATCGGCACGCCCCCTCGATCCCCACGTCCGTCGGAGTAATGAGGCCGCGACGCGACGTGTGGGATGCCTTATAAGCCACGACTGGCTTCCACTGTAGCCGTTACCTCTCCAGATTCGCCGAAATCCCCAAATCGCCGCCTCCGCCTTCGTCCTCCTGACTCTGCTCCGCTACCTCCTCCTGCTGCCATTGCACCAACCTCCCTTCTGCTCCAATGGCTCGACTGAAGCCCTCGCCCGGAGGAAGAAGAGCGCGGGGGCCTCGCCCACCGAGAAGCCGCTGTCCCCAAAAACCAAGAGATCGCGGCGGAGATCGGCGCGCAACGCCAAGTGGGCTGAACTCAAGAAGCAGACGGCCTTGTTCCCCAGCTGCTTCGCCGGCGATGCGGAGATGATGCGGAAGGCGGGGCACTTCGGGGTGATGGAGTCTGTCGGCGCCGATGGTGTCCCAGCCAGGAAAGCGTCGGAGATCTTCCGCCGTCGGCGACCAGGACACCCACGCAGATCCCCATTTTCGACAGCTTCATGTTGATGGGGCTTGTCCCCCCTTTCTCTGATTTCTTCATGGAGATCTTGCGCGCGTACAAGCTGAAGCTCTTGCATCTGACGCCAGGCGCAATTCTCGACTTGTCGGTCTTCGCTTACGCCTGCGAGGCGTTCGTCGGGGTGATGCCGTCCGTGGCGCTGTTCCGCCACTTCTTCTACCCTCGCATTGGGGGCAAAGGCTGGATGGGAGGCAGTGTCACGTTCTGCTTCCGTCCGAAGATCAAGTGGGCCTACCCCCTTATGGAGACCAAATCCAAATGGGATGAGTGGAGGGATCACTGGTTCCTGGTCGGGGTGCCGGAAGCCGATGTTCAACTTGAGGAGCCGATGGAGCGCCCAGTGGATCTGGACACTTGGAGAAGCGTCAGCTTGCAGGATGAACAATTCTCGGCGGTCGTGGCGCGCTTCGGACTTCTTCGCGAGAAAGGAGTTTCCGGGGCCGCCATCGTTGCTCATTTCCTCCGCAACCGCCTTGCGCCGCTGCAGAAGCGCCCACACCCGGCCTGGAACTTCCAGGGCCCCAGGGATCCATCTCGCCTGAGGTGTCCCGATATGGAAGAAATCCTTGTCCGGGATAACGTGAGAGGGACCTTCACTCCGGGGGTCAAGTACCAGCTGCCCAAAGGATTTCTGCCTCTGTGTGACGACCCGGAGAAGGACAAGATTGGCGCAGATGCCGGTCTGCAACGCCTTTGGTATTGTAGGCCGGGCTGACCACGGGCCCAAACCTCCTGCGGTGAAGACCCGCAGGGCCAAGGCACCTTCCAGCCCGAAGAAGGAGAACTCTGGGAGTCCAACGACGAGAGCGAGGAGGAATCCGAAGAGGAATTCTCCGGCTCTGATGATGACGAAGGTGGCGACGGGCACGAGACCGACGCCTCCAACAGAGATGGAGTTGCTGGCGACGACCCGGTTGCCAGCGATGACGACGATGAAGATGACGACGACGATGATGACGGTGACGACGACGAGGAGAAGGCTGCTCCGCCCCCGCATTCTGCCCGCGGGGTCGATGCTGCCCCAGACCCGAGTGTCCGCAGCCGTTCCCCGCCAGTTGTGGTGGTGGGGAATGATGACGACCATGTGGATGAGGAAGCGAGCGCCGCAGACTTCGTCCGAGCCCCCCGCCAGAAAGCTTCCACCTGCCGCCTGTCGCCCGTGATGGAGCCGCCTGCTGCCTTGGGAGAGCCGCCGGCGAGCCCCCAAGCTTCTTCCGCTGCGTCGGTAGATGTTCCCCCGTCAATGGGCAACAAACGCACCCGGGAGTAAGCCTCTTCTTCGCTTCTTTCTTATGTTTTGCATTTCCCGCCTTCCCCAAGGAAAATGACCGAATGTTGGTGCAGGGGTACTGGCAAGAGGCGGCGTGACACGGCGGAGGACGACACCGCCACTAGCTTTGGAGCCGGTGGAGGGGGGATGCTTCCTCCTCCCATAGCAGAACTTGAAGGCCGTCGGGGGAGCGGAGTGGGGAGCGTGACGGCGACCTCCCTAGCTCACCCGGGAAAGGCGCTCGACGTCCTGACGCCCGAGCAAGCAGGTAACCCAGAGCTTGCGGGTAACATCGCTTTTTTGACGCACCAATGCTTTTCCTGACATCCTTTCGCTTCCAGATGCTTCAGTGGCCAATGTTTTTCACCCGGTGGCCCTCTCGGTGGAGCTAGCCAGGAGAAACCACCTTCCCTCTCGCCTTCAGAGGGTCAAGAGGTGACCAAGGGCGTCCCGAGTTCGCGGGCTGCGGGACGCAGACCGCGAACCCTGTTCCGGGTCCAAGCCCTGACTTGATGGAAAGCTCCTTGATGACTGGGGCAGTGTTAACAACTTTTGCCGCCTTTTCCACTGACTCCGGCGCCAGTGAGGAGATGGCGGCGCTGATGAAGATCAAAGAGAGCCTGGCTGCCAACCGCACGAAAAGTGTGCCTGCCCCGGGAGGTCCCCCGGCAGCTACTCCAGGGTTCACCATTAGTGGTGACAACGCGATGGATGCCATCCTCCGCGGGATAGCTCAACTGGACAAAGATCTGTGCGACCGGAGGCCGCCGTCGTGGGGACCATCGAGAGTGCCGAGGACCTGATCCAGAAGGGGATGAACAAGCTGAACCGCTTGGCAACCCAGATCACCATCCTGCACCAGGCTCTTGAGAAGAAAGATGCAGACCGGACGGCCGAAAGTGCGCGCCAAGGACAGGCCATCTTGGCGAAAGAGCAGCAGCTGGCATCCCGGGAGGCAGACTGGCTGAGAAGGAGAAGACCTTGGAGCTCCAGAAACACCAGCAGGAGCAGCAGACTGAGAAACGCCTAAGGGAGGCAGAGGACCGCCACCGTGAAGAGCTCGAGGCCAGGGATAAGGACATCCAACTCTGGAAATCCAAGGAGAAAGAGGCCGTCCAAACCATCGAAGATATCAAGAACGTCCTCCACCAGGAGCAGGAGTCCGCCCAAGCTTTGCAGCAGCAGGCCAAGAGTGACGGCCAGAAGATGTCAGAGCTGAAGGAGTCCTTGGAGGCGCAGTGCAAAGAGCTTGCAGCACTGAGAGAAGGCAATCAAAAGCTGATCCAGGCCAACTCCCAGGCATCCACTGAGCTGTCTGAGCTTCGCCGTCTTAACCAGGAAGGTTTCGCCGAGGTTGAGGCTGCCTGCGACGACGCGAGTGAGGCGGCTGAATCTGCCCACCGAAGCTCCGGTGCTGGAATCACAGCGTCAGAGTCTGCCCCTCGTCGCGAGATTCATCAGAGAAGTGGCCGCTGATCTCCGGTCTTTCAAGAACAAGATGGTCACCCAGCTTGTGAATGACAAGCATGAGACAAGCAAGGCGACGGCGGCCTTGGTGATGGCGTCCTTCAGGGAGGCCAATCCTGGCGTTGCCTTGCCAGATTTCTCGACCTCGTCTCCTTCCAGGGCTTCTCTCCAGCGGTGTCGGCTCCCGCGACTGCACTTGCCATGAGGAAATTTCCGCCTCTCTAGTTGTCCTGCACCATGTTTGGGCACTTCGTGCCCCAAATAAACTTTGCGTCAGATCTCATGTACCAGCTTATTAAAACTTGCTTGTAATAGGCTAGAACTTGCTATGCTACTCTAGTTCTCGGGTTACTTTTACTTGTCTTTAGCATGTCTTTACTTTTCTCCACGTCCTTGAGGGACCTTCTGGGATGTAAGCTTACCCGCGAGGCCCTGACTGGTCAGGCATGCGCTCGCGAGCCCTACCGATTCCCAAAAAGCCGCTCACTCTGCTGGCACGCACGTCCCCGGGGTGTATCAGGTCTGTGCACCGCTTTTTACCCCCGGGAGAGTCGATACCCCATGAGTGCTCGCACGACGGTCGAGCCTTGCCTTTCTAGTTCCGCACATGTTCTGTTACCCGAGAAGTAGATAGCACGTACGCAGAAACAGGTTTGAGGGTAACTTATCTTTTATTCATCATGGAAGTTCTTGAACGACAACGGGCCACTTCAGGGTACATCTTGCGGCAACACAGTTCTTTCGGGTACACAGCACGACTTGCTTCAACGACTCTTGCGGGGTGGAAGGTTAGCAGCTTCTTCCATCATGGCACATCGGTCAGCTATGTCCCACAAGTCCTCCAGGGTGTCCACAACGCGGATACTCATCTTTTCGCGCATCTTGGGGTTGCGGACGTTGACGTGGAAGCGGCGATGACGGAAGCCTCGCAGAGGTACTTCGGGGTAATGCGGTCGACGACGCCCCGGAACCTCCAGATGTAGTGACGCAGCGTCTCCTCAGCTTCTTGCTCTAAGTGATAGAGGTCGGAGACGGTTGCCGGGTACGGCGTGCAGCAGGTCTTGAGGTGCTGGCTGGCCTGGCCTTCCATGTCCTCCCGTGAGCGACGCCTGGGGTTGGAGCTCTGGCCAGCACCTTCTTTAGGAAGTTCCATGGGCCGTTTGCCATGGGGGTCCTCAGGCTGTTCCTCTGCTGGAAGTAGTGGCTCGGGGACGGCAGCGCCGTGGTCGATGGTCGGGGCAGGACTCGTGGGAGCGTGGCATTGGAGAGCGTAGTCCAGCAGGTTTTCCAAGCTGTTGATCCATGCCTTCGCACGGGGATCATTCTTGCACTGATCTGGGGGGAAAGAGAGAAGCGCCCGGGCCACGCCCAGAGCTTCCTCTAGCCCCCAGCCCTTCCGCGATGCCTGGCACGCTTGCTCTCCAAGACCTCCCGAGTTCCCGACATGACTCTTGCTTGTGACTGAGGCAGCTGCTCGCCTTGCCCCGAGGAGACGGCGGTTCCTGGAGCGGATCCGGTCGCAGATGAGGAGCTAGAAGCAGTTCTTGACGATCTTGCCGTAGATCGCGAGCCAGAAGAAGAACTTGACGACGAGCTTGTTTCCGAAGAAGAGGAGCCTGACGTAGACTCCGAGGTTGTCGACGATGAGCTTGCCGTCGCGGCTGATGTAGGCGAATCCAGCGCTTGCGCCCCCTACCTGGCGCGCCAGATGTCGTGTCTCGATGCACGGACACCGGGAGTATAGGATACCCCCTTTTAGGTTCGGCACGGGGCGCGAAGGAGGCTGAGAATCGTCTTCTCGGGCGGAGTCTAGATCAAGCTCTCCTCTCCACGATCAAAGCATGCAACCAAAGGGACACAAGGAGCTACCCAGGTTCAGGCCGCCCGGAGGCTAAAAGCCCTACTCCTGCATGTCTGGATTGATGGGTTCTTCATAGTGTGGCTTACAATGGAACCTCCCGGATGGGGTACCCGGAAGGGTTTTGGCTGGAGGTAGAAGAAGGACAGATCCTGACCCGGAGGAGATCACCTTCCCCTCTACCTTCGCAGCCCTAGTCTAGTCTTGCTCTGGTTCGACCTTGCGTTCTTCCTCCTCCCCTCCTCCGTGCCTTGGTCCTCCTTTTATAGGCTAAGGGTTGCCACAGGGTCACGTGAGGGGCACGAGGGACCTTCGGTGTGAAGGACCCTCCTCATCTAGTTTAGGGGGAGACGTGGCCTCTCCTCAGCCTAGCGTCTCCTTTGGGTTAGGTGGGAGCGTCCGCCTTGGGGTGGACAGGGGCACCACCACGGGCTGTGCTTCCCGCCCGCGCTGCCTTCGCCTTGCTTCCCAAGTCTTTGAGGTCTTCTAGCGTGAGGTGGAGAGCTTATCCACAGTGACGTGGGGAAGTACCCGAGAGGGAGCCTGGCCTCCTGCCGGGAACTCGGGCTCTCGGGTCCTTCCTTGCCTTCTTGCTTGGTTCGGGGACCCGGCAGGCCCCCAGGACCGGAGCCCTTTGTCGACGTAGGCCTTGCTTGTCCTGACGGTGAACCCGCCAGCTTGACTTGAGTCTTGGTCTTGTCCATCTTCATCTTGGGCCCACATGGGGTGGACCCACTTTGGCAGCACTAGGGGAACCCCGTGTTCCACTGCTGCGACAGTCGCTCTGCCAGAAAAATCTTGATCTATAAAAGTTTAGTCTTTTTAATACCCCTTTAGGTATTTCAAAAAATGAAAGTAAAAACATAGGCAGGCTTGTAAGAGCGGAATTGATAAGAACAAGACGGTCTCCGTATGAGAGCATCTTTCTTACCAGGACCCCAGTTTGCGCTCAAACCGATCCTCTACGGGCTTCCATTCTTTATTCAACAACTTTCTATAATGGATTGGGATACCAAGGTACTTAAAAGGTAAAGACCCGGCTTCACATCCAAAAATCTGCCTATACTCATTTATATCATCATTAGCCTTGCCGAAACAGTATATCTCACTCTTATGAAAGTTAATTTTTAATCCAGACAGCTCCTCAAAAAACGCAAGTATGAGTTTCATATTAACTGCCTTGTCTAAATCGTGTTCTAGGAACAGAATGGTGTCATCCGCATATTGGACTATTGATACACCACCATCCACTAGGTGCGGTATCAAACCCCCCACTTGGCCATCCTCTTTTTCTCTTGCAATAAGAATTGCCAACATATCAGCCACCAAATTAAACAAGATGGGTGATAACGGATCTCCTTGCCTTAAACCTTTTAGAGTTTGAAAATAATGACCAATGTCATCATTGACACGTACTCCCACACTTCCTCCTTGAACAAACCTAGCAATCCATTCACACCACTGAGGTGCAAATCCTTTCATGCGTAGAACTTGTTGTAGGAACGACCATTTTACCTTATCATAGGCCTTTTCAAAGTCAATTTTAAACAACACACCATCTAGCTTTTTATGATGTAACTCATGAATAGTCTCATGAAGCACCACCACACCTTCGAGAATATTTCTACCGGGCATGAAAGCTGTTTGCGTTGGGCGGACCACTCTATTCGCAATAGATGTCACCCTGTTTGTACCCACTTTAGTAAAAAAATTAAAACTGACATTCAAAAGACATATAGGCGTATATTGTTCAATTCTACTTGCATCTTCCTTCTTAGGCAGCAAGGTAATGACACCAAAAATTAGTTTGAATAGCGGCAAATCCCCAGTTTGCAGCTGAGCAAACATAGCCATTAGATCAAATTTAATCACATTCCAAAACTTTTGATAGAACTCTGCAGGAAACTCGTCTGGTCCTAGTGCTTTATTGTGTTCCATTTGAGATGTCGCATCAAAGATCTCCTTTTCAGTGAACGTTGATGTTAAAATTTCATTCTCTTCAGTTGTGATTTGAGGCATATCCCCTACAACATCCTCATCCATTGAGAAAAAGTTTGTAGCCGGAGCGCCAAAAAGTTTTTTGTAATATTCCGAAATAAAAACTTTTAGGTTAGCCTCTCCAACTATTGTTCCTTCATCTTGTTCCAATTGGAAAATTCTTTTTTTTCCTATGTTTCCCATTCGCAATCAAGTGGAAATATCGCGTATTATTTCCCCCCTCTTGTATGTATTTGACCTTTGCCCTCTGCGCCCATTTAGACTCTTCATCCCTCATGAGTTTTGCAAGACCATCCTCAGCATCCCTCTTTGCAGCCCGCTCGGCATTGCTTAGAGGATTAGACTCAGCCCGGATGTCTAACTCATCAATGAGCAGGATTAGTTTCTCTTTTAACTGTTTATATTCTCCACTTAGATTTCACAAAAAGATAGATGGGACTCATTTGTCAGGCTGACGTGGTACAAACATGAGCAGAGATGGAGCGGGTCTCACATGTCATGCCAATTTAAAAAATCTAAATATTAAAAAAAACAGGATGTCGTCCCTGCCCGTCGTGCCACGGCCGAGCGTCTGGCCCTCCTCCCGAGCACCATACTTGCTGCCTGACTGACCTTCTCTTATATCCGCAGCGTGGGCGCAAGCCAGAGCGGGGACGATGGTAGCGAGCGTGGCGGTTGTCCACCTTCGAACAGGAGATTCTCGAGGTGGTCTAGGGCGGGGAATGGAACCACTCATCGAGTTTGGCATCGATCTTGCAGGTTGAAGGAAAGGTACAGATGGCAAGGCATCTGGCTATCCCATGGTGTGCGACGAGAATCTTGGAGACTACAGCGACGTGTTTGCTATCCGGCTCGCAGAGCAGGTCATCGACGACGAGGTTGATGGGGGAGGAGTGCCAGGGGCGCCACCACTAGGATAGGACGGTATTCCGCACACCAGATTTGCAGGGGAGGAGGGATATGATGATGTGCATCATCTCGTCAAGGTGGAGGCTGATGAGGCCGACACTCGCTGAAGTATTTTGCGGTTCTGGATTGACCCGCCTTCGCTTGTTGGTCGCCGCGTCCTCCATCACTGTCGGCAGCGACATAGGCAACCCCGGAGTCTTCTCGACTGTGGGGCTTTATCTGCGGCGGGGTATTCTCGAGGAGGTGGTTCTGGCTCGATTCTATGTTTTTACAGTCGGTTACATTTAGATGTGACAATAGCCTTGTCCATTTGTCCCCACCCGTCAGGTTTTTAAGCGGACCCGCTAGTCAGGACTCAACCAAGTAACGGTCAAACGAGGTTCTCCTGACAAAAACAGCCGCTTGGCCATTTGTGAGGCTCGGTGGAGCGAAGTGGGTTAAAAGTGAGAAAAACTAAACCAGTGGGACAAAACTAAAAAGAACTAAGCGAAATGGGACGAAAATAAAAAAGCCCTTTCATTTTGTGCGGCTCACAATAACATAATACTTCCATGCCGGTTAGATACACTTTTTTGTACAAAATTTAAACTTGTAGAAATAATGTTTGTTTCATAAGGAATAAAAGCTTCACTGAAGCTCAAGAAGCAGAAATCCCTACGGTCCTATTTGGTACCGGTGTATTTTTGGGGTCGATGGCGTGCACGGTGCACCTCGTAGTCGAACTAATTTAGCAAAAAGTTAGAGCTTCCACACTATGATCAATGGAATTTCTACCTCGCACGTAGAGATTAATTAATACGCCGCCCTCGTATCGCTAAATAAAACACACAAGCAACAATAAAGTTTATTGTAAGCCAGGGGGCAACTGTCCCCCTCCCCCCAGCTTTGGATCAATTTGTAAACAAATTATTTTGGGAGAGGGATTAAATGGAAAAGGGTCTCCGAAAACTCTGATATTTTCTGTTTCGCCCCCCCACCCAAAACATGAAAAAACAGTGTCGAGCCAGAACCACCGCCATCGAGAAGACTCTGGGGTGTATCGCTGCCGACTGTGATGGAGAACACGATGGCCAACAAGCGGAGGCGGGTCGTTCCAGAACAGCAAAATACTTCAGCATGTGTCGGTCCCATCAACCACCTAGCTCCCCGACTAGATGCTACACTTAATAATCTCCCTCCTCCCTGCAAATCTGGCGTGCGAACAACCATCCTCTCCCAGCTGTGGATCCCCCTCTAGCACTCCGGGCCCCCTCAACCTCGTCGTCGATGACCTGCTCTACGAGTCGGATAGCAAATGCGTCGCCGTAGTCTCCATGATCTTTCCATCGACAACTTCCGTTTAACCTGCAAGGTCGATGCCAAGTTCGACAAGTGGTTCCAATCCCCCTCCCTAGACCACCTCGATGATCTCATGTTCGAAGATGGACAACTATCACGCTTGTTGCCATCATCCGCGCCCCGCCTCCCGCCCACACTACGGTACACCGGGTTCGTTCATTGCCATTTCCCCCAGATAGATGCCGCATGGCCTTCCTCCCGCAGCCACATACCTGTGTGTGGCCCTCCTCCCACAGCCCCATACACGCTGCCTGGCTGACCCTGTCCTACAAACAGCGAACCGATTTGTCTAGCCACTGCGATGAAATCATCCTCCGACAGATCCCGGCCATCCGCCTTCGTGATGATTTTCTGCTGGGGTAATCCGCATTATCTCCTCTTCTATATACCTATCAACATGCCTTGTCGCGACCTTCTCTTCCCCGAAGTCTCAGCTCCTGGCGTGCGTTGTGCTTCGAGAACGCAAACGACATTCAGAGCTGTTGAGGGATAGTGAATTACGGACCCACGCAATCTGACTTCTGGAGATCAGAAGTAAGTTTATTTTTTGGCAAGCGGTGCAGGTCAACATATTTGAGCTGTAGACAGTGTAGATGAAGATCCCTCAGACTTTAATCATGGTGTGGCTTTAAAATCAGTACAAAGACTATCTCGACGAGTTATAGGAGGTCTCGGCCAGAGATTATAGATGTGGATCTGGATTAAGAGCTAGGGTTTTACAGATATGTCTGGACAAAGCTTCGGTGTGTAATGAATGTGGAGGTCTTGGTGGAGTTCCTTCAGTATATATAGGTGGAGCTGATGTCTCAACCTTGTACGTCTAGGGTTTCCCCTTGCCTTGTACGTTAAGTCTTGATCTCGTAGCCTTCCTTCAATGTAGTTCGTAGCAAGGTGATCTTCGTAGAGCCTTGATGTAGTACGACAGGTCTTGCTCGGTGGAGAAGCTTCTAGAGGCAGGTTCCCGGCAGGAAGTCTTGAACGTCGTGGGCTGAAAGTGGTATAGGTCCATGAGGTTATGGCCTAAACCCACTCCTATCCGACATGAGTGCCCCCAATCTCATCGTGATCACTCCTGTCCCCATGGGATTCACCAAGCTTCGCGACCATGTCATATAGCCTCGCATCGTCATTTTGGTCCTCTGTGAAAGAAATAATCTACGCTGAAGTCACTCAATTGCCGCCGTGGAGGTTGTCTTCCCCAACTCCGGCTCCGTCCGCTGCCAATCGATATGCTTCGTCGACGCGCTCCGATCCGCTCCGTAGATTGCTAAAGATCTTCCTCCTCGTTGCTACACAAGCCGCATTCAATGAGGTGCGCTTCCTTGAGCTTCCTCCGACGTGCCTTGCCCGGGCCATCATTGTCGGCGTCCATTCGCTCGCCGTTGACTCCACCACAACGCCACTATTCCGCTTGAAGTGTGGCTCGACAGGTCGGCGCACCGGATGGAGACTGGATTCGGGCATGCAGGGAGGTGTACCTTGCGCCTGTACTGACGGAGTGGTTGAGGAGCCTAGAGTACCGACCACGGCTGGGGAGTGGCGGTACGGAGAGGTGCTACGGCTCCAGTTCCGGCTCAGCTGGGACCCAGTGATGGGCCGTGCTACGAGTGCGAGATGTCCGGTGGTCTGTGCGGCTACGACCAGTCCAGCGGAGTCCTTGGTTGTCTCCGCTCTTACGGTCGCGTGCATCCAGTCAACAAGTGAGAGAGGGGGTAAAAGAGAAGGGAGACTGACAGGTGGACCCTCGTCCACCTCAACCAACAATTCTTCTAATCTTAATTGGTGGGTCCTCTGTCAAATTCGGTGTCAATTCGTGTTCAGTTCGCGTTTATTGTTTTCTGAAAAAACTTAAACTTTGAGTTTGGTAAATTTGGCACGTAAATTGGTGATTTTATGCGAATAACAGAGTTGTATACTAGCTACTCCCTCCTTATCAAAATATAGTGCAAATAAGATACTCTTTCTGATTCCAAAAATGCGTGGTAGCTTGTACTTCGATTTGTACGTACTCAATTATGTTTTCACGACAGTTCTTACAGATCGGACGGAGTTTTTTTTTGCTGGAGCAACGTGTTCCGAGTCGCGTGCTCGCTCGTCTGCCTTGAACAAATTGGCTGGTATACAACTCTGTATTGCTGCGGACTACAGTAGTAGTTCCGGTGATAATCTACATGCTCAATTGTTTCGGATTGCCTCGTTGAACTTTTGCTGCCCGATCGACGGAACCCCTGTACCTGTACGTCGCCAGCGGGGATCTGGGATGAACCTTCGCATGCGGTGATGAGTGCGGCCGTGCACCTGACGGCGCAGGCGACGTCCTACCGGACAAGTGATCACCTCTGTCGGTGTACCTGACTGTATTGTTGAGTCGGTTGCCACTGGACAGCCACTTGGAATTCTGCTGTCGGGTCTGTCGGTTCAGCTGTACTATCTTTTTTTTCTTCCCCACTCGGACGAAGGGAACATAACGTCGCCAGACCAACCAGCTCCTTCCTCAATGTAAGCCCATTTCAATCTTTGTATATTGAACTGTCGGCCTCACAGCAAGGCCTTTTTATAGAGCGGCAGGCCAACCCCAACCAGGTGTATGAAATTTCGTAGTACAAATGAAGCCTGTAAGTAGGAGTCACAAGAACAGGCCCACCTAAATGTAGTGATTTTCTTATTTCTTCCTTTTTTTTTAATATATTGTCTTATGTTTACGTACGTGTTTACTTTTTGATTTCCTCAATGTATTTTTTTTTTTCAAAATTCTTATGTAACTCTTTCACCAACAGATATGGTATGTTTTAGTAGCGATTCGATATTTCTATTTTCACATATGAAATGATAATTTGACTGTAAATAGGATTAGCCCATCTAATCACTTGTCAACAGCACCAAAAACCACTTAAGATAAGGATGTCCTTTCAGCTGGCCCACCTGATCACTAGACAACCAAATTAGTAAGAGATAAATCCTAATATCTCATAAATTTACCATAACAAAATTCACTGGAGCAGGGAGATTTTCTTTAAAAAAGGAGTGAATTCCAATTTTGCACGTATTGTGATTTGTTATTGTGTTTATGGTATTTAGTTTTCTATGCCACATTTTACCCTGAACCTGCGTTATCTCTCGACATAGTCGACCTGATCCGCTAACACGACCGACTTGTAGGCTCAACCCGCATCTAGTCGATTCTCGCTTAGTTGCATTGGATCTATAGCAAATCCCTTGTTTCCCCCATTCATCTCTATTCTTTTTCTTGCTTAGAACTATAAATGGTTACGGATTTGGTAGCGACTACAAGGGGGGACGACGACCAGGTCAGACGAGACCCAAGGATGTTGCGTGCCTAAGTAATGGACATGTTGGAAGCGGATCAGTGGTGCTGGTTAGGTGTTACCAAATAGGTTGGTTGTACTGGATGTCAATAAATTTTCCGCATCCAATATGCTTTCTAATCCAACTCGAAATCCACGTTGGCCTGGCATGTGAGGTCAGGACCGGGCAAGATTAAATCATGGTAAAAGTTGACACACTCACAAGTCCGAATGACACAACAATTAAATGAGATAAATGTTGTCCGAAATCACAATTAGAGAGTGAAAGATGAATTCACTCGAAGGAGCAGAAGCAGGGGCGGGCCTAGCTCAATGCAAGGGTATTCAAGTGAATACCCATTATTTTGCCAAACATTACCTACTTATTGTATATAGTGTGTACATGTCTGCAAAATCATGAAAAAGTAACAGAAAATGGCATCCTAATCATGGTATTTACCCCAGATATCTCCTTGCTCCCACAAGGCTCGCACCTCCTTCTCACATCTCATTAGCCCATAGTTGAAATCGCAATCAAGAAAATGGCTTTATACGGTCAAAAATATAGGCTTCGTTTTTTGAATACCCAGTCTCCAAATTCTAGGCCCGCCACTGAGCAGAAGGTAGCTCATGATTCCAATGAGCAGGAGTGCACACGCCATGGGGCCTCGTCTGCACTTGTTGTGGTCAAACTCGTAGCATGTTCACTACAGGAAAAAGCTCAGTTCCCGACGGCTAACCGGCCGTCGGCATACAAACCAAAAACCGTCGGCAAACATATTTGTCGTCGGCATATACTTTTGCCGACGGTTTTCACGTCTTTGCCGACGGTTTTTGGCCGTCGGAAACTACCTGTTTTCCCGTAGTGGTTGCATCAAAAGAATGGAAATTAATTTGTTTGTAAGTATTTTTTTGGAACATGAATTATGTCGTATATTTTGTATTTTAGCATTCTGAAACCAAAACTATTGGGTGGTGCTGCCTGACTCATCGCACATGCATGACGCACATCCCCGTTGGGTGGCTCCTGCAGAAGAACGCCCCACCGACGGTGTCAACGTCGCTCTTCCGCTGGCAAGAGAAAAATAGTCCGGTGTCGCTCTTCCAGCGGATGCTAAAGGCCGGTGATCCGTGCATGCACTGTTGCCATCCTTCTTTGCAGGGCAAACAGCACAGTGCATGCATTGGACGATAAACAAGAGTTGATGGTCGATTGTAATCCAGTTTTCTACTCTCCGTTCATAAAAGATATACTCCCTCCGTCCCAAAATAAGTGTCTCAAATTTGTACAAAAGTGAATGTACCTATACATGTTTCATGTCTAGATACATCCATTTTTTAACAAATCTAAGACAGTTAATTATTGGACGGAGGGAGTATGTCTAAACCTAGCTCAAATTTGCATGTATCTAGACATAATTTAGTGTGTAGATACATGCAAATTTGAGCTAGTTTGAGACATATATCTTTTATGAACGGAGCGAGTAAATGTTTTTCCTATAACATAAAAAACCTACCACCGTACGTGGGAGCAGAGAAATGCAGGATGCATTGTGTGGATGATGATGACGGGATGAAAACACGATCGATTTGGTGCCTGATCAGCGGTGGATTTGTTTGTGGATAACCTTAACAACAACCAGCCATGATGGGAGTGGCGAGCGACGAAATGCATGCGCGGTCGGTGTGCTCCGAATCAGACCGTGTCACGTGTAACCTAGTCCCGAACATGTGGGTCAAAATCGGCATCATCACGTCACAAGAAAATCCAAGCCAGGATTCAAGGATGGTTGTTGTTAATATTATACTACTACTAGCAGCATGCCCGCGCGTTGCAGCGGAGCGCAATTTTTCCTTTTCAGAAAAAAGAGAAAAAAATGTTTACTTGAGGAATACTTCTAGTAAATAACACATGGGCAATATTTCTCGCACAAATACCGCTAATCTTCGATGCATCTATGAGGAATGGTTAAGTTCTGCACGAACATGTGTCAAAGTACATGTTTAAGGTGCCGTAAAAGTGTGAGATTCGAAGTATTCTCGACAGCCTTCCAAAAAATCAGTAAAGGGATGACTGTTTTTACTTGTGATCTCATCATGTACTTCAAAATACACACAAAAGAAAAATAAGACCGTAAACAGAATCACATCTTCCCATTAGATGTGGAAGAAGTGACATGGCTGCCGCAGTAGCTGACCTTTTTGTCATGAACATCAACTGCAGGAAGAGGAAACATCAATATATCATCACCTGCACGCCTCAAGAGAATTCTAACCTGTTCTATGGTGTTTCTCACCGGCCTGTACTGGATGTCTATTCTAACGATGGAAACAACCATGATATATATTCTCCGATTCATGCAGTGGAGATATTCCAAACTTTCATTTTATTTTGTATGCAATAACATCCATATTTCCATACTAATTGATTTTTATTCATTTTATTTTGTATGCTATCACATCCATATTTTGTATGCATTGGAGTACATATCAAGACCATGAACTAATTAGGATCTGGATCTATCTTGCTGCCTTTTCGAACAATATAACAATCAATTAGCATGGAAATCTCATGGTCAAACTGTAATCATGAATAAAAACTTGCTCCATGAACAAACCGGGAGAGAAAACGTGATGAAATCCAGTCCGGCCTTTGCCCAGCTCCAGGCTCAGGCTCGTGCTTGCCAGCTCCACCGCATGTCCCCTGTGCTACGGCGCCGCCGGATGCGCGGCCTGCAGCCCGCAAGAATCTGGGAAGGGCGTGGCTAGATCAGGAGTGGATCACAGCGGGAGAATTGGATTGGAAGGGGTGAAGTGGATCAGGAGAAGATGTGCTCGCCCGGCTGTTGGCCGCCTTGCTTGCTTCCACTCTATGCTGCTGAGGTCCTAACGCGGCGTCGTTCTTCTTCCGACGACCACGCCGAGTCGCCGAACATCCGCCGCGCACATCTATACCTCACGCCCATGGAATCGACCCTGGAGCACCTGCGTCGTTGCCTCTTCTTCTCACGTCAGGCCATGCCCGCGTGGCGTACGACTCGCCGGTCACACGCTTGCGAAGGCGGGGTAGGTTCCTGCAGGTGGGCGTCGCACCTAGGGAGGTGGGCTTTGGGATCGATTGGGAGGGGATCGATGGAGATTGGAGAGGTCGGTGGCGCCTCCTGACGTTCGCCGCCGCCCAGAGCAGAGTATGGAGGGGGTCGGGGGCTAAAATGCAAAAACAGGCAACTTAAGTTGGACTGCGGGTTGATTTTGCTTTTTCTTAGGGCTGAAACGAAAAGTGCGCGACGTACCACCGGACGTACTGCATAAACGTACCATCACGGCAGCTAACAATATTATATATAGATTAAAAGAGCAAATTGCGGATACATTAAATTTGAGTCGTTCAATATCAGATCAACGAATCAGATTGTTCTAACAATGTTGAGCACCTCAACACACCTTTTCAATTTTGTATAATTACAAGAATTGCCACCGCTAAAAAGAATTGCCATCGCTGAACGATTCATCAATCTCGACGTGCCGTGCCAGACCGTTGCCTCCCCACGTGCGCGGTGCGCCGCCACCATGCGTGCCTGCACGGCTGCATCAGTCCTTGGGCTGCATCCGTTGCCCTGCTCTTCATCGCCGCGTCGCCTTACCTCCCAGGCTCCTACGACACCTGCCACGCCGCCGCCACCACGCATGCCTATACTGCACGGCTGCATCCGTTGCTCTGCTCTTCGTCGCAGACGAGCTGCCTCCTCGATCCGGAGCGCCACACCGCCACGAGCCGCTTCGGCCGGACTTCCCAGCAAGAACAACTGTACGCAGAGGAGGCCCTGTCGAGCTCAGTGGAGAAGCACCCGCGGCCGCGACCGTCGCGCTGGTCTTCCTCATATCGGAGCTGAGCCAGCCAACCAGGCACTGTGGAAGGGGCGGATGATTAGTTTCGAGACCGCCACGCACCAGCTGCACAAGGTTCGTGGCGCGTCGCTGCTGGAAAAGCTCAGGCCGCTGGCCGCCGTGAGGGCCAGAAGGGCGCGAACCTGCAGGCAGTCTTCAATACGATCCTGAACAAGTCGGTGGTAGAAAAGCTGGACAGGGAGATGATGGTGAAGCGCATGTTCGTGCTGAGCGACATGGAGTTTGACGGATGGGTCGAAGGCCAGGTGTGGGTGTCGGAGCACGAGGCGATCTGGAAGCGGTTCGAGGCCGAGGGATTCGCCGAGCTGGAGGTGGTGTTCTGGAACGTGGGCACGTCCAAGGCATCGGTGCCGATGTTGGCGGTGCAGGCGGGCGTGGCGCTGGTGAGCGGGTACGTCAAGAACCTGGTGCGGTTGTCCATGGATGCGGAAGGTCTGCTCACGCCGTCGACCATCATGCCGATGCCATCTCTGACCCCGAGTACGACGACCTCCAGTTGCTCGACTGAGGCCGAGCTCGGTCGACCAATCACCCATGCATGATCACCATTGTTTCTTTGTTCGTCCCATTAGTTTCCTAGCTAGATAGAATATCTGAAGTTGAATGAACTCTGAAGGTGATATTCTGAATGCAGTACCGCTGGTGCTTGATGAATCATGAATACGTTGTGATCTTTGCGAAAGAAATTGCCTATGGGTGCTCAAAGTGTTTGCATTTTGATATGGTTATTCTTGAGCCTGAGTGCATGGTTATTCTTCTTGGCAGTGCCTGATCGATTTGGTATCGAAAAACATGCTCTTGTCTCTAAATCCAACTGGAGTGCATTGCATTAACTGTCGCACCTGTAATCAGTCATCAGCCATTTCAATCATGTCTGAATTTGGCCGCTGAAACTGTTTCTTTTCATGTCCATTCTTCAGCTTGGATGCAGCAGTGATAGAGAGGAACACCTAGGCTGGTGGCTTGGGAAAAACAACGATCGAGCGGGGATGCCAGGGTGGTAGTACAATTGGCCTTTCGTAGATTGTCTTTATAAATAGAGTTGTACCATTGTAGTTGCAACCGTCTCACCTTGCTATCTATATGTTGTATGTTACAGATTTTGTCAAATATTTTCGAAGTATCCGTTCCATAAATTTTGCTATTGTAGATTGTGTTCTAAGGATAGTTTTTCAAATATTGTGAATCTGTCGTCATGGGCTGTGGTTCTGATATTTTGGCACTGTTCGAATATTAATGTGATGATGATAACTACTCCCTCCGTTTTTTAATATAAGATGTTTTAGGTGGTACACATGTTGTCTATATGCACACTAAAATGAGTGAACATGCACACAAAAATATGTCTACATACATTTGTGTGCATGTGCATGGGGACAAAAGCTAAAACATCTTATATTAAAAAACGGAGGGAGTAGATGATAGCTCTATTGATCAGGATCATTGCGCTCACGGTTAAGACGAAAGTGAAAGCTGAGGTTACACGTATCGATCGACTATAACTTGGTTTTTTCCCATTGCAACGCATGGGTAATTTTTTTTCCGTAGAATAAAGGGCACTGGAGATCGCCCTGGCGAGACCCGGATGTGGCAAGCCGACTCGGCGCGCAGGGTACGGTAGGCATCCGGTAAACCAAGCGAGACGGTGACACTGAGTGAAGGCCACCCGTTACACGAGGCAAGGTAACGCGCGATGTAGGTCGCCATGTCCCTAAGTTGGGTGGCATGGCAAAATTCGAGGTAGGGTAGGGGAGGTCGGGACCTTAGAGTCAAAGGAAATGGAATCATAAGATAAGATGTGTCTTGTAGAGACGTGCGTGCACGTGCAATGCTACTAGTGAACTAAGGAAACGAGTCGGCACTAGTGTTCACTTTCCACATCGGCCGGAGAAAACAAGAGGGCTATCCACAAATTTATCCACAGCAAGCCAGCGCCATCTTTTTGACACGGGCGGCTGCTCGCAATTAATCTACGCTAATCGGGAGACGCCTTTCTCTTCCGGCTTTCTCACCCAGAACGCGTGACACCGGCCACCTAGTTGTGTACTACAGTATGATGATGATCTCGGCCGTGCTCGCCTTTTCTGGGGTGTACTTCTTTTAGCCTTTCCCGATCCCAACACGTGACCAAATCGGGGATCCTATCGAATCAGCTCGAGAATCAGTAGCATCAGCTTTCCATTTAGGATAAGACGATTTATGTGCACCTTTTGGTGGAAAAAGACTTTGGTTGGGAGCTGCTTGCGTTGCGTGGTGGAGTCGGTGCGTGCGTGGCTAGCCCTAGCTGCTCTGCTTTTATTAATTTCTCGCACGATCTTCTTGTTCCTGCTCCCGATTCTGTGACGCGCTAGCTACTGGATCGATGATGTTGTGTTGTGGATAAGAGGCATGCAGCTAGTAGTGCAGAGGTATGCAATGGGAGTGTGTGTGGAAAGGTCTTGTAGTTTAGCATGTACTCTACTACCCCGAAGATCACGGGGCGGTCGCGTTGGGCGTTGCAGTGAGACCGTCTACCGGCTCAGCCGGGGCCATACACGCGGAAGCATCCGTGTACAATTGTCAGACTCATATGTACTCAACTCATCAGATAGATCATATGCTTTCTGAAAGTTAGATATGCAGGTCCGTGGACAATAGATTGTCCTCCTATCCTATGCATGGTTTAGAGTCCACTCCAAGATAAGCGTCACACATTAATTTCCGTTCCTTCTCGGAGGAGGTTGCCAAACTTGACCTGTGTATGTTTGTGGATGCATTTGGACGTGTCCGCGGATCTTTGACTCCTCCAGCTGCTACCACACTCTCCACTCACAACCTCAAATCAATGCAAACTACATGCATGTAGATCATATTATACACCTACAAATTATTTATTTGTGGCATCAATAATTTGTACTCCATCATATTATACACCTTTAAACTATTTATTTGTGGCATCAATAATTTGGAACAGAGGGAGTACAAATTATTGATGCCACAAATAAAATAGTTTAAAATCATACATAAATTTATTCGGGGTGCATAATTGAAACATAAAATTTATTATTTCCGGCGTGGATCCACATATATTTCATGAAATCATTGACCAGTTGCACATGCGAGCATTGATTTCAAAGTTGTCGATGCATATGAAATAATTTCACAACTTGCTCTCCATCTTATTCCGAGAGGTGGATATGTTCTCACTACTTTTCAAAATCATTCATGCCGACTGTCCCTTCGCTCTCATCCTCTATAATCATGTGCTACAAGATTACACAACAAAACACATTTGTCACAATTTCTGGATCCCACATTATTACAGCTCCAAGAACAATACCCAACGAGTCTGGAGCACTCCAAATGTTCTTTCCACATCTTTCCTAGCAACTTATTGCATTTGTGTGAAGACACATCGTTTGTTACCTTGGAGATCAGTATAGTCAACACAAATGGTGTCCACCGAGGATAGATACTATCGGTAAGGTAGTACCACATGGTGTAGTCATGACCATTGAAGGTCTAGTTGCACACTGGAGCATTCCTATCACGAAGTCTTTTGAACAACGGAGATCACTCAACCACATTGATGTCGTTTTCAGAATTAACCCGGCATGCTGGGGTCACGTTCATACTTCTCATGCAAGCTTGGCGGGCAGTTTTCTATTGCCAATGCATGCAATCGACTGAACCGGGCGTGTACGGAAAACCTCTTTATGTTACAATTGTCAGTCACTTTTCAGTATACTTGGTAGTTGGTTCTCTAATATACCTCGGTCCAAATACCTTCACCGCGGCGCAGACAAATTTCTCCATGGCCCCAATGCATGTGCTCTTTTCCATCCGGAAATGCTCATCAACAACATCTGCAGGTTTACCATAGGAAACATTCTGAGAGCGGTCATGCATATTAGAGAATGACAGTTGTCCACAACAATTTTTTCTCAGAGTGAAAAAGGGATCTTCTTCACATGTTCCACTATGCGACAAAACCAATGAGAGTTTATTGAGAATCGACGCTGGAAAAACCCTCATGAAATATCGGATCAGGTGTGAAATAGTGGTTGTAGATATCTTGTTCGCCCTTGATCCTATCATGGGGGACAAATATCACGCCCATTATCAAACCACTGAAGTTGAGAACATGTTACTCTTTCTCCTCCAATTTTTAGAGGATGCTTATTATCACCATCATGTCAGCATTTTCAACATAACCGATTTAGCCATCAACTTCATTGATAAACTCCTTGAATATGAACTCATCAAACTCTTTTTAATCAAACACATCATCCGACGAATCCATTGTTGTCCTAAACGAGCAAAATAAACTAAAGAAATAGTTTTGGCATTTTGTCAAACACATGACAAACAAGGGGTATGTCCGATGGAGTAGTACGTACTGGGATATTGCTGATTCGGGGCAGCAAACATGTCCGCCGAGAGATTTGGGTTTGGTGGTGGCGGTGATGCAAGTTCTGAACGACAAGGGAGTAGGGCGGACTTAGGCCAAGGGCGGTGTAGGTGCGCGCAGCAGTCGAGGCAAAAGGAAGGAAGAAGGAATCAGGCGAGAGGGTTGGAGACGATTTTGAGAGGTTTTGGGTGGGTCTGATATGTCGGAACCCATATGTCGGACATGTCTGGTCAGCCCCAATCAACAACATATATGAGAACCTGCCTGTGGTAGGATGGTTAGGAGGGTGGTTATACCCCCAGCCCACCAGAGTTCAAACCCCAGGTTTGACGCTGGTGTTTCTCATTTAGGCGGAATATTCTTCAGTGGGAGGCGACATTCCCATCAATAGCAAGGCGCCCGTGGTGACTTCGTTCAATCTCAAGACCTGATCCACCGGCTTAGTCTCTCGGAGGTGCTCATAGGGGTAGGGTAGTGTGTGCGTGCGTTCATAAGGGTGAGTGTATGCGCGTGTATGTGAGCGTCTACATTGTACTGTGTTTTGCAAAAAAAAAAAATGTATAGTCTGAGTATGAGAGGTGCCGACTAGTCGGATATTTAGACTAGGTATCGGGTCCGGTTGGCGTCATGTTCTTCGGGTCACAATTTGCTAGTATGTTGGTCTGATGCGTATTTTGTGCACTACGCATTGCAGACACGATATTTGGATGTGCGAATATTTTGCATCATTTGTTTTGTTTGGTCACACATGCCTAAATTAGATATGCTGCAATTTGCAGTTTCTCAACAGACCAAGAATAGTTCATCCCAATTTGCTCAAGGTATGTATTCAAATCTAATTTCAGAGTGCAGAGACAGCAAAGTGATCCAACTTGCATCCATAATTTATATTCATATTTGGCCAAGCTACAACCCCAAGGGATATAAACGGCGCACCATTTAATCCCGTTTAATCTCATCAATTTGGTTGACAGTTCAAACAAGTTTGCTTTTTCCCCGAAAAATGAACTACCGAGGTAAATAGGAATATGTGGCGCCGCTGGTCAGACCATTTACATCCCCCCAATCAACAACATATATAAGCTGAATATGAGAGGTGCTGACCAGTCCGGATATTTAGACTAGGTATCTGGGTCCGGTTGGCGTCATGTTCTTCGGGTCACAAATTGCTAGTATGTTGGTCTGATGCGTAATTTGTGCACTAGGCATTGCAGACACGATATTTTTTATAGAGACACGGATGTGCGAATATTTTGCATCATTGCTCTCTAGGAAAGGCCGGCATCGTAGTGGTCACACATGCCTAAATTAGATATGCTGCAATTTACAGTTTCTCAACAGACCAAGAATAGTTCCATCCCAATTTGCTCAAGGTATGTATTCATATCTAATTTCAGAGTGCAGAGAAAGCAAAGTGATCCAACTTGCATCCATAATTTATATTCATATTTGGTCAAGCTACAACCAACAATGGAGTATTCGGCACAAAGGAAACCAGACTTGAAAAGGGAAGAAGGAAAAAGACTATAGTGACGGACTGACTGTTCGTCATCGTCCTGGCTAGGTATGGCAATTATAATACAGAAAATGAAAAATCATTTCTGGATTAAGTCCTCGACCTCGAATTGTAGCAGCATAATTATTGGCGAATATTTGTCAGCGAAAACATGTCGGGCTAGATGCTGAGCTTGGCGGCCTGGATCTTGCCGTTGGAGTGCATCTCGACGTCTGCGCCGACGTGCACGTCCTCGTCACGGATGAAGCGGCCCCAGTACCAGTGCGACTTCCAGACGAGCACCATCTCCTCGATGGGCACGTTCTTGGTCTCCGGCAGGAAGAAGGCGACGAACAAGGTCATGACGACCACCCACGCGCCGAAGAAGAAGAAGAGCATGAACTTGAAGCGGCAGAGCATGGGGAGGAACGCCTGCGCGATGATGAAGGTGCACAACATGTTCACCGACACGGTGATGCTCTGCCCCGCCGACCTGATCTCCAGCGGGAAGATCTCGCTGGGGACGAGCCACCCGAGCGGGCCCCAAGACCACGCGAACCCGGCGACGTAGCCGCAGATGAAGAGCACCACGACCGCGGCGTAAACCTTGGGGATGTCGGCCACGCCGGTGAAGCCGAACTTGGCGCCGATGAGGCCGCCGACGACGATCTGGCACGCCAGCATCTGGGTGCCGCCCTGGAGGAAGAGCTTGCGGCGGCCGAGGCGGTCCACGGTGACGATGGACACGAAGGTGGCGAAGACGTTGACGAGGCCGGTGATGACGGCGGACATGAGGGACGCGTCGTCGGCGAACCCGATGGTCTTGAAGAGGACGGGCGCGTAGAACATGATGACGTTGATGCCGGTGAGCTGCTGGAAGAAAGGGATGGCGATGGCGAAGGTGAGCTGGGGGCGGTAGCGGCGCTGGAGGATGTTGCGCCAGGGGTTGCTCACGAGCTTGGACTCGTCGCTGGCGGCCACCAGATCGCTGTACTCCTCCTCGACGTCGTCCGTGCCGCGCACGCGCCGGAGCATGCGCTTGGCGGCGTCGGTATAGCCGCGGTCGATGAGGGAGTTGGGGGTGTCGGGAAGGAAGAGCGAGCCGATGGCGATGATGGCGGCCGGCACCGCGGCCAGCGCGAGGCTCAAGCGCCATCCCCACCCGCCCTTGATCTTGGCCGTGCCGTAGTTGATCAGATTCGCGGATAGGATGCCGATGGTAATCATCATCTGGAACCCGATGTTGAGCATCCCGCGCAGCCTCGCCGGCGCCATCTCCGACAGGTACACAGGCACCGACTGTTGCAGTAGAAAAAAAGTCGTCAGTAAAACAAGTCATTTTCAGACGCTTGCCCTTTTGTCTCCAGCTATAGAGGAGAGTCAAACAAGCAAACGTCACAGATGCAGAGCAGAGTCAAGGAGAACAGTTGCGCTGACCCAGGTCAGCAACTCGTCGTACCTGGTTGGCGAAGCCGACGCCGATGCCGAGGAGGACGCGTCCGAGGATGAGCATGAGCACGTTCTTGGCGGCGCCGTTGAGCGCGGCGCCGACGAGGAAGGTGACGCCTCCGGCGAACATGGACCACTTGCGGCCCGCGACGCGGGTGACGGTGGCGGCGAAGAAGGAGGCGACGAGCGCGGCGAGGTAGAGGGAGGAGGTGAACATGGTGAGCAGTTGGCTGTCGAACTTGCAGTACTGGTTGCTCTGGTTCCGCTCCGCCTCCTGCTCCTGCCGGTACACCCCCGGGAAGAACTTGATCAGGAACGGGTTCATCGACGTCACGCCACCTGACCGACGCCATTGCAAAGAACGGATTAGTCACACGATTATTTCTTATTTGTTTCTGGTTTTGCCACTACAAAGATTGTTTATGCACAGCCAGCGCTCTTGAAAGAATCGAGTTTTTATATTGGAAAGAATGCCAGGTGAGAGATGCATCTCGGAAAGATTCATCTTTGGCTTCGCAAGAATCAGGACAGTGAATGAATACATCGCAGATTTTTGTTTCTATGTGTATGTGATGCCGAAAATCATGCATAGAACCACCGGAGACGTTGGTAGGTGGACGGCGGCCAGCAGAACGCCATGATTTACAAACAGCAGAGCATGGCGGATGCAAACAGATTTGAGCACACGTACTACAAGAGCGTTACTACTTCCCTGTGACCAAGATGAAAACTACAAAAGATTTGGTCGTGAGCAGGAGCAAGTTAATTAAAGGGGCCTATGTGACACGTGCGCGTACGTACCGGAGATGCCGATGTCGTAGCCGAAGATGAGGCCGCCGGTGGCGGCGACGATGCAGGCGAAGAGCACGAACATGGTGAGCTTGCCGGGGTAGTCCTTCCCCGCCCCGGTGTTCACCACCGTGCCGCCGGCCATGGTGACCGCCGCCTGCTGCTATCACAAGAACGTCCTGGTACACGAGCGAAAGAACGGAATACGATCGACACTGGCAATGCCTATCAAGAATAAGAAGTTCCAAGAAAGAAGAGATCTCTGTGATGCGCACACAACTTGTGTTGTTGCACGCACGGAGGGAAAGAGAAGGAGTTGGGAGAGGATGCAGAAGTGTGTGTGAGAGGGGAGGAAATGGAGGCGGAGCGGGCGTCCATTTATAGAGTGGACAAGGGAGTGGGGCTCCTTCAGAACGAGCGAATAACCCGAGGGCTGGACCGCAAAACTCCGTGTCTTTTTCGTTAATTTTGGTCGCCAGTAAATGTGGTTGCGGATATACACCTTTATTATCCAGCTGCTCGATTTCCTGGAAAGAGCGACCGCCATTTATTGCCCGAGTTGTGAACGCTGCTCTGTTTCCACGGTCCAGGATCGCCGTCCGTTTCCTTCCCGATGTGTGTACACGCCCAGGAAGCCTGAATTGGTTGATCCACGCCTGTCAGTGTTATCCGTTCGCTGTTGCAGATGGAAAGTAATTAAGTGGACGGACGGTGATAATCAGTACGCCAGTACACCGTGAACTCAGATAGTTATCTGCTGACTCGGCCACGAATCAGATCCGGGTGCATGTTCGTCATGCAGACATCATGGGCTTGTTTGGGGTGCATTATTGCACTTATACATGAAGATCATGCATATTCAACATTGTTGCTCCTCGGTTCGGATACATCCGTATCTACATATATATATAAAAACCACAGTTGGTGATGATGGTGTGCCTGCCATCTTTCATCCACGATCGTTCGATTTGTATCTAACGGACAGGAAGCATTCTTGGCAAATTTGCAGATAACCCCTTGTCTTCTTATCTCTCGTCCCACCTCATCCAACCATCTGGATATTATTTTGCAGAGAGGAAAAAGCTCATCCAATTTCAACCTATCCTCGGTGTATAACTAATGGCTAGCAACTGTAGTTATGTTAGCTAGAATTTCACAATTTTGGTTATGCAAATTTTAAGCATTTTGGGGTTGCCTGGCTTAGAGCAAATACGCAATATTCCACTTAGAGCTACTCTATTGGTAACCGTAAAACAGCCCACTAATCACGGATGTTTTTTAGAAATATTCGACGAATTCTGAATTAGAAATTAGAAAGACGGATATGTATTTCTTTGGTTCTTGGTATATTTAATTTTATCTCCCTATTGTCTTGTAATTAATCTTCAAAACACAATTAACTAAGAACGAGTGCATACAATGTGGTAATTAATTTTACTTATAAAATAGCTTGCCAAGTTGGTTAATTTGGCTTATAGAATAGCGCCAAGTTTGTATTCTCACGCTTCCATTACAATATGTACTATGTCGCAACACACAGTCATTTCAGTTATAGTAGGATATTAATTTTTTAAATTATGTGTTATCTCTTTGTATACATGTGAATATTATGTCTACTATATTTATAAGAAAAATAATTAATGGACCGTAGCAACGCACGGGCGTTCGACTAGTCTACATATAAGTGAGACATCAAACTCCGAACGGATGGAGTATTTTACAGTGGTAATTGACATGCACTTTCGACGTGGTACTTTACTGATGGTGTAATGTGTTTATGTGTTCAATGTGTACTACACTGATCTAAATGTTGTATTCTTATGTTGGTTACCCGTGTAGTACACGCCTAACTCTCAGACTCTTTCGTCTTGCTAAGTGATGTCTTCCGATAAAGTGATGCAGGGATCATCTCAGAAGCCGCTTCGATACATAATGATGTCTAATAAGTATCTCGCAATACAAAAAAGTTACAGATAGATTAATGCAATAGTCACATATTCTATCCACCTTCGTCGTGACAAGAATATGTTAACCTGTAGGTAAGTTAATCAATGTTGAAAATGGATTCATAGATAAACACATGTAAGATATTTCACTAAATTTTCCATTTATGCGGCCGTAAGGTCAGTAGTTTTCAGGTGTAAAACCGTCGTAAGGAGTTGAAAGCGAGGTGGGCGATTTTGTGAAAACGCAGACAAGTTAAATCATCGAAATGGCAGAGGAGTTTCTTAGTGCATGTTGTGTAAGCTTATTACATTAACATGCAAGTTCTGTTTCAGCAAATCCACTAGTTCGCATGTCCCATGACTATTTAACTCAATTCAAATTTCAGAATCACCACAGGGATGGTAATTATATCAACATGCCAATTCAGAGCTATAATCAGATGAAGATCATCTTCGACAAGACTCGTTATCCCGACCATTGGCCGAGCCAGATCTCAGACAATGGATGTACATGGCACAAAAGTTAGTGAAATACTCCCTTTGTTCCACAATGTAAAATGTTTTAGGTGTTACACATGCATGTCTAGATTCATAATAAAAAGAATGGACACATGCACTTAAGTGTAGATACATGTGTGTGCATGTGCATGTGAAAAAAGATGAAACATCTTATATTGTGGAACGGAGGGAGTATATCCAAATTATACTAGTTTATTGTTAAGTGGCACAAAACATACTGTTTTCCCCCTCAAATAATGGGTGTACAAATAATGGGTGTACATTTGTACACCCAAGTACACCCTGGCTCCGCCCATGATCCCGACATGAACCTCCATTTTGAGAAGCTGCAACTCGCTCTTAGCCACCCCTTGGTGAAAAAAGCGGAAGGCATCAACTATCTTGCAATGACCCCTGATCGCAAAAAATAGTGGTTTGCTTACTTCCTCGCAAGCGCTACTTGTGAGGAGCTGATGATAGTGTTCACAGTGATGTGTTTTGTGTGGTGTTCTGATCTATATCCACTCAATCGGCTAGGACTTATTAGAACTGATGCGAGGTTTGTAAATTTGGCGAGGAGGTAGATACTAAACCACTCATATGATTAACTTGTGTTGCATCACTAGCAGGTTTTGTGTTGTATTCATGGTGCACCACACTAACGTAATTTGTGAACTGTTTAGTTTAATTCGTTCTGCTTTCTTATTTGTTTTTCAGATATGCTATATGTGCTGACATTCTTGATTGAGTCATGGGTAAGTTCACCACGCAGTTAGGAAGATTATCATATCACGGGCATTGCACATAACTAACTGTAACACACCGTCAATCAAAGAGAATGAAACGGTGAACAACAGGCTACCAAACACATGAGTTGCTTGGTACTCTCTTGCAGGGTAGTACATTGTAGCCAACCAAATGAGATGTAGTTTGTAGTACATTGTAGTACTCTCTTGCAGGGTAGTACCTTGTTTTGAAAGATCTGAAGGTTCCTCTCATTCTTAATGCGCTCAATACTTGGAAGATATATCCACTAGTATTTTCCATTTCTACGGCCGTTAGGTCAACAATTTTCAGGTGTACAACCACCGCAGGAAGTTGAATGCGTGGTGGGCGATGTTGTGCAAACTCAGACAAGTCAAATGATCGAAATGGCGGGAGGACACAATGTCCCTTTTCATGGAAGTGGGGGAGTTCTTAGTGCATGTCGCCTAAGCTTATTACATTAACATGGAATTTATGTTTCAACAAATTCACTACTTCGCATGTCCCACGACTACTTAACTCTATCACATTTCAGAATCACTACATGGATGCTAATTATATCACCATGACAATTCACAGTTATAATCAGATCAATATCATCTTCGATAAGACTCTTTATCCCGACCTGAACCTTGGCTTTGAGACGATGCAACTCGCTCTCAGCCACCTCTTGGTGAACAAAGCGGAAGGCATCAACTATCTTGCAACGACCCCTGATCGCAACAAAAACAGTGGTTTGCTTATCTCCTTCGCAACCTACCCATGTGGAACTGATGATACATGATAGTGTTGACGGTGATGTGTTTTCTATGATGTTATGAGCTATATCCGCTCAATCAGTTAGGACTTATTACAACCGATGAGAGGTCTGTAAATTTTGCGTGGAGGTATATATTAAACCCCTTAGACGATGAACTTGTGTTGCATGATTGCATGAAGGTTTTGTGTTGTATTCACGGTGCACCACACTTACATAATTTGTGAACTGTTTATTTTAAATCGTTCTGCTTGCTTATTTGTTTTTCTGATATCCTATTTGCGTTGACATTCTTGATCGAGTCATGGGTTAGTTCACCACTCAGTCAAGAAGATCATATCATGGGTGTTGCACACATAGCTAACCGCCACGCACTATCAGTCAAAGAGAATGAAATGGTGAACAACAGGTTACCAGACACGTGTTGCTTGGTACTCTCTTTCAGAGTAGTACACTATAGCGAACCAAATGAAGTTTCAAAAAAAAAAAGCGAACCAAATGAGATGCAAATATGGTTTAGCTCACATATAAAAGTAGGGTTAAATACATGCAGATAATCGAACAGAGGGCTAGTGATAATCTGGTGGAGTTTCTCTCGTGAGGTATGTGGCCTTGGGTTTGTCATTTTTGGATCTTTCTGAACTATGCAATAAAAAGTTGTGTTTCGACGCAGAGTTTGGGGCTTCATTCTCATTTCAAAAAAAGAAACTGCAGATAGCCAAACATGCCCATTGAATTTTTTAGATATAGATATAACACTGAAAAAGTGGTTGAGGCTAAACTATTGATTTGTCTATGATCCATTATGCGCGTGTTACTTTTTCTCTCGATACGGCACGATACCTGAACTGTGTACTGGCCACAAGATTTGACGTCTGAACTCAACATCACCGAACGCCTGTACCCACCGGCCATATTAAACCAGGCAACGCTAGCTGCACATGGGGTGGAAGTGTGCAAACAGTAGTACGTAGCGCTGCAAGTATCTTTTTTACAGAATGGCCCTTAATTGAACATTAAACTAACTGTGGCCCTTCGAAAAACTTTCAGCCATCTATGGACCTTTTTGAAAACGTCATAGGCCAAGGTGTTCTGAAAAACTCGGAGTATCTGAAAATTCAGAAAACGCCATACAGTTTGGCGTACGTAAAAATTTATAAGTCATTTTGGTAAAGTCATTTGATATGACGTTTCCCACACACATAGCCTCTAAGAATCTCAGAGAACATCATATCAGTTGGCGTATTCTACGATTCTCAGAGCATTTGTACCCGACAAACACCATATCAAATGGCTTTATCAAAATGACTTAAATTTTCTTGCGTTTCTTAGCCTCTGGATATGCCAAACTGTATGACGTTTTCAGGGACAGAGACAGGGGACGAGCAGGGGCTACGCCCCCTATGCTGTGGATTTTGTTAAGAATACTAGCCATGGCAGCTCCTAATTTAAGGGATTTCAGCTAGTTTAGCCCCCTCATACAAATCACAACACTAATTAGTCCTTAAGCTCAATTCCTCGCTCCGTCCTTGGGCGGTTTCTGACTTTTTCAGAACGTCGAATAGCATGACGTTTTCGAAAAGGGCCATAGTCGGCTAAAAGTTTTCCGAAAAGTCACAATTAGCTTAATGTTCGATTAAGGCGATTTAGTAAAAAAGATACGTGATCGAAGGAGCTCCTTTCTGGCGACATATCACCGGCGGTATGTGTGCGTTTGGCTCGGTCGGTCGGCTACCCATCGATGAGACAGCTAGCTAGTTACATGCACGCGCGTGCGTTCCCCTTGCCGACCAGTGCCAAAATTAAGATCGTTGCTGGTAAAGGTGTCAGGCGGCCTCCCGCAAGGGCCCGCAAAAGTCAATCACAGCACAAACTAAGTTAAGTCTCCACAAATTAATTAGTACTAGCCTTCCCTAATTTTGTATTTTGCGGGCCGGATCCGGGCGTCGCTCTGAAACCTGAGTTGCTGGTGTTCCGTTGAATTTAGAGTCGTTGCTCCGTCTCCGTGACATACTAAAGCGGCGCCGGAGTCAAATGCTGCGCCGTCGCATGCACTTGTGTATTATCCCGCAGCAGCCGCCCGTGCGTCAACGTCGCCGAGATTGTGGGGCGATCGCACGCAGCTGGCTGGCGTGAGCAGGGAGGACATGCATGCCCCTTTCGTCTGCTACTCCGGTATACATCCAGCAGGTCAAACAAATCAAGCTAGCCGACCAGGCCTGCAGCCATCCCTTGTGCTAGCTTGCGGTCCACCATCGGCTCGGCTGGGATGAGCATGCCATTGTGCTCGACGCCGACGGGAAGAGCGATGCACGTGCAGGGAAAGAGGAGAGGACCAAGCATGCGTCGTTGCATGACGACGAGGATCTGGTGGGGCCAAATGTCTCCGAGTCCGACCGTCGCGTCCTGCTCCCCTTGATCGCTCCGCGTGAGTCAAGTAACTAGTCAATGGATTACGGTTGCTAGTCTGGCCCACCAACATGGAGGGCTGATGACGTGAAAACACACGTTCGTTGGGAGACCCCAAGAGAAAGGTATGATGTAGTGCAGCAACAATTTCCCCTTGATATCTACCAAGGTTATCAATCCAGTAGGAGTCAAAAGTGCTTCAAAAGGTTGTCAACGGCACCAGAAAATATGGCACGACGCAATGTCAGATGATTTGGTAGTTGACGTGGACCTGCACACAACACAATAAAACTAATTTGCCCTAACGAAACAGGAATGTTGTCAATCTTCCCGGTTCGCTGAATACAAAGGATTAAACGTATGGTGTGGAGAATAATAATAAATGCAGAAAGTAACAGAGAACAGATGATTGCAGTTGGTGTTTTTATCAGCGTAAAAGAATGGACCGGGGTCCACAGTTCACTAGTGGTTTCTCTCCATAAAAGATAACATGCATGTTTGGTAAACAAATTACAGCTGGGTAATTGACAAATAGCAAGCGCATGACAATGCAATATATGACGATAGTTTATTGTAGTATTTATTGGGCATTACAACATAATACATGGACCGCTTATCAGTTGCATCCATGTCTAAATAATCCACTTCCGGGATAGCATCCGTGTCTCCCGTTAGTATTAAGTTGCAAACAACAGATTATTGCATTAAGCAAAGTGTGTAATGTAAACAAACGCATTGGAGTTAACAGCAGTACCCTTAAGCTAAGCATTAGTTATTTTATCCCTTAGATGTTCTTGTCACTCACCCAGATTACTGGAGGCATGAACCCACTATCGAGCATAAATACTCCCTCTTGGAGTCAGAAGCATCTACTTGGCCAAAGCATCTACTAGCAACGGAGATCATGCAAGAACATAAATAAAACCGTAGATAGATTGATAAACAACTTGATCATAACATCACTATTCATCGGATCCCAGCAAACACAACATGTAGCATTACAATAAGATGATCTTGATCATGTTAGGAAGCTCACAAGATCTAAACATGATAGCACAAAGTGGAGAGACAACCATCTAGCTACTGCTATGGACCCGTAGTCTAAGGATGAACTACTCACGCATCACTCCGGAGGCGGGCATGGTGATGTAGAGCCCTCCGGTAATGATCTCTCTCTCCGGCAGGGTGCCGGGAAGAGCTTCAGAACCCTCCCGAACTAGGGTTGACGACGGCGGCGGCGATGGAACTTTAGGGTTTTCGGGACGGAGGCAATATATAGGCGAAACGGCGCGTGGGGCCAGCCAAGGGCCCCACACACCACCACGGCGCGCCAAGCAGGGGGCCGCGCCCTGAGGTGTTTGGCTCCCCTGGGTCGCTTCCTCGTGCGCCCTTCGGACTTCGTCTTGGTGTCGGTGAAAAACTGGGCTCCATTGATTTTCGTCCAATTCCGAGAATATTTCCTGACTAGCTTTTCTGAAACGGAAAAACAGCAGAAAACAGGAACTGGCACTGTGACATCTTGTTAATAGGTTAGTCCCAGAAAATGAATAAAAATGCTATGAAGTGTATATAAAACATGTAGCAATATGTATAAAACAAGCATGGAACATAAAAAATTATGGATACGTTTGAGACGTATCAAGGGCAAGTTGACCGCGGAAAGGACGCGTAACTAGGCCTGATGGAGAGTGGTTGGGCCCCTACAAGAAGCCCCGCCCAAGTTGCATGGTGGCATGGCGCGTCAGGCCTGGGCATTCGGTCTAACCGAACCGATCGGTTCGGTTTCTCGGGTTTTAAAATATTTCGGTTTTCTAAAGTTGCTGACCGAACGGTTCTTAGGGAAAGCAGTAACCGACACTTCGGTGCACCGAAAATTTCGGTTCGGTGCTCGGTTAGACCAAACAGCACCGATCTAGCGCAAGAAATTTTGTGGCGGTGCGTGGCTTTCGTGTCCGTGTAGCTGCCGCTTGCCCTCATAGTCTCTCCCTTCGCAGGTGGAAATCTGAAGAGGTTGAGGTCGCCGTGAAAGAGGGAGAGGATGGAGATCCCGCCGTTGCTGTATGTCGGACCTACGACACTGAGGACAGGTCACCGGGAAAGGGGGAGATAGAGGAGATGTGCCGAGGAAGAGGGACAAGATGGCGTCGGTTGCTGGCTGCCGGACCAGCGCCGCTGGTTGCTAGGCTGGAAATTATGGGCTGCTTAGGGTTACGGAGAAACGATTAGGGAAGCGGGAGCGAGTGTAGGAGGCTAGGAGCACGTACATAAGATTTTTTTTTAGAACTGCTCGTACAAGAGTCAGGAGGTACGACCTAGGACGGGTGATACGTCTCCAACGTATCCATAATTTCTGATGTTCCATGCTTATATTATACCATTTGCTACATGTTTTATATACACTTCATATCACTTTTATGCATTTTCTGGGACTAACCTATTAACAAGATGCCACAGTGCCAGTTCCCTGTTTTCTGCTGTTTTTGGTTTCAGAAAAGTACTTCTGCGAATATTCTCGGAATTGCACGAAACAAAAGGCCACGTCCTTATTTTTTCAGCGCCGTCACGGAGTCCGAAGGAGAGACGAAGGAGGGCGCCGAGGTGGCCAAACCACACCCCGGCGCGGTGGGCCCCCTTGCCACGCCACCAGGTGGTGTGGGCCCCTCGAGCCTCCACCGACATCGCCCCTTCGCCTATATATTGCCTCAGACGCGAAAACCCTAAAATACGAAGCCATATTCCCAGAAGAGTTCCGCAGCGCCGCCGCCATCGACGACAAGTTTCGGGGGACAGAATCTCTGTTCCGGCACGCTGCCGGGACGGGGAATTGCCCCCGGAGTCATCTCCATTGACACCACCGCCATCTTCATCGCCGCTGCTGACTCCCATGATGAGGAGGGAGTAGTTCTCCCCCGAGGCTGAGGGCTCTACCGGTAGCTATGTGGTTCATCTCTCTCTCACATGGTGTGATCTTTATGTGATCATGTGTATTGCTAGTATCGCTGAATGCATTAATAATGTTTATGCTACTCAAGTGATTTTGTCTAGTTTCTGGAGTCATTGTGACAACACAGTATCAAGGTGACAGTGTGGGTACTTGTGTGACTCTATGAATAACTTAGATATCTATCATGGCTTGTTCTTGGGAACTGTGGTGTTTGTTTACTCAGACTTTGAGGAGTGCTTTTGCAGCCCTACACGTAGTACTCTTGTGTTATCAAGAAGGAGAATAATCCCGAGCAGTATTTACTTGTGTTCAGTTGTGCTAATCTAGTTGAATATGTAGATGTTACTCTTTATCTATTATGCACTCTATAGGTTACTTTAATATGAACTCTGGTACTCTCCACGGTGTAAAGGTGACAGTGTGTGCACCGTGTGTGACTCCTTTATGACGTTGTGGCGCTTGTTTACTCCGGCTTGAGGTGTGCTTTTGTAGTCCTACACAATGAATGGTGTTTGTTATCCAACAAGAGAGTGTTTAAGAGTAGCTTTTACTTATTCAGTTATGAGATCATTGTTTAGAGTGTCCACTAGTGAAAGTATGATCCCTAGGCCTTGTTTCTAAGCATTGAAACACCGTTTACAACAAGTTCTGCTACATGTTTGCTTGCTGTCATCTTTATTTCAGATTGCAGTTACTACTTATAATCATCCCTATCACTTGTATTTCACTATCTCTTCGCCGAACTAGTGCATCTATACATCTGACAAGTGTATTGGGTGTGTTGGGGACACAAGAGACTTCTTGTATCTTAATTGCAGGGTTGCTTGAGAGGAATATTTTTGACCTCTACCTCCCTGAGTTCGATAAACCTTGGGTGATTCACTTAAGGGAAACTTGCTGCTGTTCTACAAACCTCTGCTCTTGGAGGCCCAACACTGTCTACAAGAATAGAAGCACACGTAGACATCAACGGGAGAAACGAGATGCGAGGCAACCTAAGGCCTTAGTGTTAGTGAATGGGCTGGACTTCTCTACATTGTTTTGCCCATGTTCGGTTCTCTCGGTCCGTTCGGATAACACAGGTACACAACCGAATTACCCTAGATTATTTCGGTTCTTAACAATTGATGACCGAACTTCTAACTGAGATTATCGGTTCAGGTCTATTCGGCTTCGGCCCCGGTTCTTTCGGTTCGGGTGTTCGGTCATCGGTTAATACGCCCACCCCTACGCGTCACCCTTCTTGTCGGTCAACCCGCCCAAGTATGGCTCTACTACTAGCCTTGCATGTTCACTGCCAAAACTGACCATACAAGATATAGAAAGATAGCTTGATATGTTCTTGCAATTTCATCGTTCGACATAGGCGTAAAACTTTTGAAGGCTTGCACCTTTTCAGAGTATTCGGACACGATTGGAACACACATGTTTCATGAGTAGAACGTTCATCTCCTCCGACGGCGGCGGACTGAAATGGAGCTCCACTCAAACCTCAGAAAGAAAAAGATAAACTATTTCAACTTAAATTTTGATGTGAGCCCTAAGTTTGCCCCTTGAAAAACACATGTGTAAATTTTCAGCTTATGTGCAGGAAGGAATATACAAGACCAGATATACGGCCTGGCCTGACCGGAATGGCTCTTTGACGAGTACGCGATCGCTCGAGCGGTCCGTGCACGCGACGAGGGCCATCCGTGCACGCGATGCGTGGGTGGGTTCCACCCACGTTGCTTCCCCTCACCACCTTCTTCTTCCTCCTCCTCTCCCCAATTTCTCTCTCTCCCCACGATTCGGAACCAGGGACAGGCCGAGCCGGGGCCACCGGAGTTGCGGCTGGCCGTGGCAGAGGCGAGACGAAAACTTGGGGGGGGGGGGGGTGCGGGGTGCCGTCGCCGGAGAAGAACGGTGGGGTTAGAAGGATGGTCGGCGGCGGCGGCGGACCGGCGGAGGTCGTGATTCGAGTAGGGCGGGCGGCGAGGCGGTCGTGGTAGCGCCGCCGGCCGCGCGGGCGGAGACAGGCGGGCGGGCCTGAGATGACGGCGGGGCCGAGCTAGTCTTCTTCCTCCTCCCGTCGCTGTCGGAACGCCCACGTGCAGCTGTCCGAAACCGCGCGACCCATCGCGCGCGTGCAAGCTAGCCTTGCCCTGGCCTGACGGTGGAATGTTGTTCCTTCAGAAGTCAAGACTCGAGAGACTTTATCTACAGATACTTCAACAGACTTTACACGCCCAGGAATCCACGCATGCCTGTGCTGTCCGTTCGCTGTTGCAGATGGAAAGTAATTAAGTGGATAGAGGGTGGTAATCAGGACGGGTACTTCGCCAGTAAGACGCCACTACACCGTGTACCGGGATCGTTATCTGCTGACTCGGCCATGAATCAGACGCACTGTACCGATTTCTGATGGGGAATCTGCACCTTCCTGATCAAGTGTTTAGGGGTGTGAAAATGCTCGGAAATGACCCGGGTGCATGTTCGTCATGCACACATCATGGGCGTGTTTGGGGTGCATTGTTGCACTTGTACATGAAGATCATGCATTATTCAACATTGGTTGTCATCTTACAACGGTAATATGACATACACTTTCAACATGGTACTTTATCGATGGTCTAATGTGTTTATGTGTTCAATGTGTACTACACTGATCTAAATGTTGTGTTCTTATATTGGTTACCTGTTTACACGACTAACTCTCAAATTTTGTCGTCTCATTCAGTGCTGCCATCCGATAAAGTGATGCAGGGATTGCCTCAGAAGCCGCTTCGATACATAATGGCGTCTAATAAATATCTCGCAATGCAAAGAGCTATAGTACATCAATGAAATGGTCACCTATTCTATCCACCTTTGTTATGACTAGAATGTGTGAACCTGTATGTAAGCTGATCAATGTTGAAAATGGATTCACCGAGAAACACTTGGAAGATATTTCCACTAGTATTTTTCCATTTCTTCGGCCGTAAGGTCAGCAGTTTTCAGGTGTACAACCACCGCAGAAAGTTGAAAGCGAAGTGGGCAATAATATGCAAACTCAGACAAGTTAAATGATCGAAATGGCGGGAGGGCACAATGTCCCTTTTCATTGAGGCGGAGGAGTTCTTAGTGCACGTCGTGTAAGCTTATTACATCAACATGCAAGTTATGTTTCAACAAATTCACTACTTGGCATGTCCCACGACTACTTAACTCCATCACATTTCAGAATCACTACAGGGATGCAAATAATATCAACATGCAAATTCAGAACTATAATAAGATGAAGCTCATCTCCGGCAACACTCGCTATCCCGACCCGAATCTCGGGTTCGACACGCGGCAACTCGCTCTCAACCACCTCTTGGTGAACAAAGCGGAAGGCATCAACTATCTTGCAATGAAACCCGATCGCAATAAAAACGGTGGTTTGCTTACTTCCTTCGCAAGCGCTAGTGAGGAGTTGATGATAGTGTTGACGATGATGTGTTTTGTGTGATGTTCTGATCTATATCCGCCCAATCAGTTAGGACTTATTACAACCGATGTGAGGTGTGTAAATTTTGCGTGGAGGTATATACTAAACCCCTAAGATGATGAACTTGTGCTGCATTAGTGGCAGGATTTGTGTTGGATTCACGGTGCACCACACTTACGTAATTTGTGAACCGTTTATTTTAAGTCGTGCTGCTTGCTTATTTGTTTTTCTAATATGCTATATGTGTTCACATTCTTGATCGAGTCATGGGTTATTTCACCACTCAGTCAAGAAGATTAGCATATCATGGGAATTAATTGCACATAACTAACCGCCACGCACTATCAATCAAAGATAATGAAGCGATGAACAACGGGCAACCAAACACATGTGTCGCTTGGTATTCTCTTGCAGGGTAGTACATTGTAGCCAACCAAACGAGATGCATACTACTGGTTTAGCTCATAGATAAAAGTAGGGTAAAATCCATATAGATAACCAAACATGCCCTTTGAGTTTTTCAAGTACATATGAGACTAAACTTTTTGTTAGGGCTAAGAACTGATTTGTCTGTGATCCATTACGTGCGTGTTATTTTTTCCCCATACACGGCACGAGTTCTGAACTGTGTTTTTTTTAGATAAAGAGTGTTTATTAATATCGAGAAGATACAACATGCACCCAGCCTCTGCAACAACGCAATAACCGAAGCCATTACGGATGCACACAGCCAAAAGACAATAAGAAGAAGAAATAAAAAAGAAAAGTCCCGCTAAAGAGTTACAGTCCTTGCAGCAGCCGCGCAACCACCACCAAAACAACACCTGGTGTCCAAATCTTCAAAAGCAACGCCTTCAAGAAAAACAGTGCCAGGCACAACCAATTAAGGCCAGACCTTGGGTTTTCACCCTGAAGATAATCCTCGCTCTCAAAACAATGTCTTCAGCAAGACCACTGTCAGGCACAACCAATTAAGGCCAGACCTTGGATTTTCACCCTGAAAGGTAGGACGTTGGGCTTCACGTATGTTGTCGCCCCCACTTACATGCCGCTGCTCCAAGTCATGAAACACCAAGCCAATTCCTCATCAGCACAAAGAATCAAACCACCATTGCCAGTTCTCAGAACTCGCCTTCCATGTCATTGTCCGCCAGCACCATGGAACGAGAAAGCGTGCTCCATGATAATAACAGCCAGCAGAGCTTCAAAGCGCTCCCTCTGAAACCAAACGGTCAGATAAAACATGGGTGCGTCCGACCGAATACCACCCGATCCAGCAATCTCCAGGCATGAAACGCCCAATGGAATTTGCCGGCGGAGCCTTCCGGAACACAACCGTCCAGCAAGTTCGATGGGGACCAACATCCGGTAGATCTTCATCTTGGCGCGAATAAGAACCAAGGACCACCGCCATTATTCGCCTCGCCAGCCCCGACGCCGCGAGGTCACTCCCAGCAGAACGGCAGAAACGACGGGGAAGACCATTGTCAAACCACCATGGCCGGCCTGGCTGGACCCGACACACCCAGATGCGAGATCTGGAGGCCAAGCCCAGATCGCCCCCAGCAGCACCACGTCCAAGGCGCGTAGCGCCAGAACCGCCGGCCGCCGGCGGCGCCCCACCACCGCCACCTCGCCGCTCCGTGGTCACCAACCTCCTGCCATGTCGTCCGCCGCATCTCCGCCGCCCCAAACGCCACGCGCCGGCAGCCGGAAACGCCCTGATACCCGGCAGCACCAGGCCCACTCCCGACGAACCGGCCGCGCCAGCCCGTTGCGCAGAGGGGACAATCGATCCCCGCCGCCGCCGACGCCGACCGGGGCAAAGCCCGGCCGCGCCCTGTGGCGACGGCGGCGAGGGAGGAGGAGATTGGGGAGGGGGTCTTGGCGGCGGCGGCGGAAATAGGGCACCTCCCCGTCGCCACGCGGGGGCGAGGGAGAGAGCCTCAGATGCGGAAAAATGAGTACAATGGAAAATGGGACGCCCTCTCTGAACTGTGTATTGGCCACAATATTGACAGCCGAACTCCACATTACTGAACGCCTGTATGCGCCGGCCAAATTAACCAGGCGCCGCTACCTGCACATGCAGTCGAAGTATGCAAACTGTAGTACGTAGCACTGTTGGTGATATACCAACGGTGTATGTGTGCGTTTGGCTCGGTCGGTCGGCTACCCATCGATGAGACATCTAGCAAGCTACATGCACGCGCGTGCGTGGCCCCTTGCCAACCAGTGCCAAAATCAAGGGCTCGTTTGATTATTAGGATTGTCAAAGGATTTGCATAGGATTGGATTTTCACGGGAATTTTTACTTCGAAGCCGTTTGATTCATAGGATCATTTCTCATAGGAAAAATTTCTATAGGAATCTTGTAGTACTAACTTTATAGGAAAATAACATGAGTTCTACCCTTATGGAAAAATTCGTTCACCACAATCAAACAAACTTTCTCTTTCCATATGATTCAATTAGATATGCCATCTCAATCCTATGCAATTCCTATTCCTACACTTTCCCATTCCTACGAATCAAACGAGACCTAAGATCGTTGCCGGTGTTCCGCTGAATTTAGAGTCATCTCTCTCGCCGTTACATACTAGTGCGGCGCCGGAGTTAAATGCTGCGCCGTTGTATATCGCGCAGCAGCCGCCGCGCGTCAACGTCGCCGAGATTGTGGGGCGATCGCCGGCGGCCGGCGTGGGTAGGGAGGACATGCATGCCCCTTCCGTCTGTTACTCCGGTATACATTCCGCAGGTCAAACAAAGCAAGCTAGCCGACAAGGCCTGCAGTCCATCCCTTGTGCTAGCTTCCGGTCCACCATCAGCATGCCATTGTGCTCAACGCCGACTGGAAGAGGAGAGGACCAGAGAGCATGCGTTGCTGCATGACGACGAGACGAGGACCAGGTGGGCCCAGCGTCTCTGAGTCAGACATTCGCGTTATGTTCCCTTGCTCCTTTGATCGCTCCGCGTGAGTCAACAAACTAGTCAATGGATAACGGGCAATCTGGCCGACCAACATGGGATTATGGCTATGGCCCTATGGGAGAGGTCGGCTATGGGAAGGCAAAGTTGACCGCGGGAAGGACGCGCTCTTGGAACATTTGGAGAGTGATTGGGCCCCTACATGAGGCCCCGTTTGCAAGATGAGGCTACCGCGAAATGACACTACTCCAGTTGCCACTAGCCGTTCTCAACCCCTCCCCCCCGTTGCCACTAGCTTGGCAGAAGAAAGCTGCAAGTTGCATGACGCCATGGCGCGTCACCCTTCGATCTTGCTAGCCAACCGTTCGACGTAGGCGTACACGACGGCCATCTCAAGCGGTAAATTGAAGTACTCGCATGTAATACCTCGCAGTTATAGGACTCGAGAGGGTAGAAATAGGAAATTGCATTTGTGCATTCATGCATCTTTTAGCAAAATCTGGAAAAATTTCGCGCTTTTGTGTTAAAATGAATCGAGGGATTATTCCAGACGAGTGTCGATGTTCTGGGAGTCCGATATTGACAGATAGTCGAGAGGTGTCGATAGACCCTACGACTTATTTTCAAAAACCTATCTTTTCAAAATGGACATTTAAATTTTAACATGACCTATTTATAAGTTCTTAAACTCAATACATTTCTATATCTTCTCCAATCTCATTCACACACAAAATATATTTCAAAAACACAAGATTATACAACTCAAAATAATGGGAATGAATCATTCCAATGGATATCAAAACAAGACATATATACCCATAATTCAAACATTTGAATGAATCACAAACACAAGATCATCTCTTCTTAAATAATTACAATTTGAAGTAAAACCACATAATTGAATCCATTTTCTCTACAAGGTCAGATCCATATTTATACAAGCAAATCAAATATTACAATCTGTCTTTCACAACCAGAACTACAACTTCATCTTTACAACAAGTTATGAATAATACAAAGGGAGAAAATAAAAGCCTAAAATTAAACTTCTACTTCTGGTCATCCAGGAGATCTTCAACCTGCAAAACAAATAATACAATCAAGTAGAAATATGGGTTATGGTATACAGGCATATTAATTTATGAAACCTGGTTTAGCCTAACCAAAACTTTGGTTTAATTAGGCTAAATTGGGGAATATTGCAAATCATCAAAGGCAACAGAAGGGACTGATCAATTGGATCATGCTCTTTAATCCGAAGGCAACAAGGAGGGGCAAAGGCATAATTGCAGCACTTAGAAAATTAACTCAGGCAACTGAAATCTTAGGCAAACAAGTGCTGAGTTGAGCATATGATCCTGATCTCTCAAAAGACAAAGCATCAGATAAAATGCATTCCCCAAAAATCAAACCAGGAAGCAAATAAAACCTTAGCCCACAATAATGGTATCACATTTGCATATTGATTAGGCAAATGGACCCTAAACCACTTATTAAGCTAGCAATTAGCTTAATTGGCCACACACTTGAGTTTAATCATCTCAAACCGACTATCATAATCCAATTCCTTCACAGCCAAGTATTTCCACACAAATATCTGGATCAGATAGGATCTATGAGTCAAGGATGACTCAGAGTTATCACCATGGGGAGATGAACTGTGCAGCAGCAGCATTGAGCTGATCTCCTAGGTGAAAAGAAGTGCAAGACTGGTCAAATAGGGCAGCTCGAGGTAGAAGAGGGCCACTGCAAGCAGGTGAGTCACCACAGCCCATTTATCCTGGTGTCACAAGCACATGAGTGCTCAAATTTGTATAAATACATACCCAAGCCGCAGCCACAGCACACACAAGTCACAGCCATCACAATACACACAGAGCACAACCATCATCTCATCCAGAACACATTTCCTCTGTTCTTCACTAAGAACAAACACAAACCCTAGGTTTATCATGGAGATTACTTAAACCCATCCACCACAAGCCATTTCAGCTAGCAATTAAACTCTAGGAAAAAGAAGCAGCTAGGAGGAGACGGTTGAACCTTGGAGCAAGATCAGAGCTCTTCCGTAGCTCTAGCTGCTCTACAACAGAGGTTGATTCATAAGTGCTAGTGAGAGGCTAAGCAGGTTCTGTAAATGACAGAATCATGCTAGAGTGTTCATTTTAGCATCTGTTCTTAACAGAGCCTTGCACTGCAAGGTAGGGTGCTATATGAAAATAAATTGCACCACAGAGAACTTCTGTTTTGTGCAAGAAATAGGACAGAGAGATGAAAGGGAGTGAAGTTGTGTGCTTTAGCATTTGTTTGAGCATTGGAGACAAAGGGGAAAAGACAATAGTGTAGTATCTGTTCTTATTTTGTTTTTAACAAAGCATCACCCAAGCCAGTGAACCAGCAGAGCTGGATTAGCTGAGCTATGCACATCCTTACACATGGAAGAAGCACAGGAAAGCATAAAAAAATCATCTCTAAACAAGAAAGCCACTGAGTAACTCTACAAGGAGGCATCACAGCAAGCAAAACATGTTAAATCATGCTAAAATTAAGATATCATCACAGCTAGTACAAGTTCTAGCTCAGAATTATTTTCTAAAGTCAAATTCTTCATCTGTGAGCAAGAAATGCTCTCCACAGTAAATTCAGAGGCAGTGGGAAGATCTACACATGCTAGATCTACACCATTCACCTCTACTGTGTTCACATAGAGGAGGCAGTGCACATATCCAAGTAAATCATCATCCAAACATCATATGTTCATCTAGAACCTAAGCCAGCAGAGAAACATGCGTATAATCAGTAGCTAGGAAGCTACTACATCGAATAGAAGGTTTAGAAGGAGGGAGAAAGATCTTACCGTCCATCCATGGCCGTAGCTCCACGGCGGCGAGGCAGTGCCCGCGCTACCGTTGGAGGGGGCACACGGAGGTCGTGGACCAGCACCACCGCACCACGGCGGCACAGAGGGCGGAGCTCTGCGCCCAGCCATGGCGAGCACGCTGGAGAAGAAGGAGAGAAGCGGCGTCGGCACCGAAACCCTAACCCTAGGGATTGGGTTGTGCGCGGCCACGAGAGGAAGCGGAGCACGAATCCCTCCGGTGAGGAGGAAGAGCGGAGTGAGGGGAGTCGTTTGCCCCACGCCACGGCGGCGGAGGTGGCCGGAGCTGGCCGGAGTAGGGCGGCGACGGCGCGGGCGACACGAACGCCAGAGGAGGTCGAGCACGGGCTCGAGCACGAGAGAGGGAGAGAGAGAAGAGAGTGGCTCGGTCGGTTGACCCGACCCGAGCCAGGTCTTTGACTTGGTTCAACCAAGTTGGACCAGGGACTTATTTGTAAAATTTTGAAATTATGAAATTTCCCAAACTTCAAAACTTGCTATAAATTCAAATAAAATCCTATAAATAATATAAAAATATCCACAAACATCAGCAGAAAATAAGGAATCCAAATAAAATATCCACTTGATTTATTGAAAACTATTTCTTGCAGTAAAAATTCAAATGATCCTTAAGTGGAAATGACTTTGAAATATTTCAAATTATTTTCAAAAGAAAATAATATGGGAAAATTATGTATCAAGTTCAAAGTATAATTTGAACTACATTATGACTGTCATGTTACTCATCCTAACTAAAATTCAAATCAAAGAAATTTTAAAAAGAAATCCTTAACAAAACTCTGGGGAATTTTGGGAAAGAATAAAAATCATCTCATTCTATGCATATTGGCATGTATTTGGTTTTTCAACATTGTCTCATACAGACAATGATATTGATTTTCAGAACGCGAGGGTCCCAATTCGTCGGAAGCTTTAGACTGCATTACCTGTCAGTCTCAAGGCAAGTTCCAACTTGCATGTCCTACTTGATTAATTTTATCAAAGTAATTGCAAAGTACTATGGTTTATCATTGCATGAAAAAGAAAAACCTATTTTCGAATGATGTGAATTGCTATACATATATATTGTTGGCTGGCAATGGAACCATGGTTTGATGTTGTGGTGGAGGTTCCATTGTACGGGAAAGTATATACCTAGGATTAATAACCCATGGCCCAGTGATCCTTGCGCCGTATTGAAGCATCAACCAACAGATTCACTATGGATGGGCTCGTCAGAGGTTTCTTCCTTCGTTCGCATATCCTCGGCAGACTATTACCTGGTTGCGTCCGTTGCGGCGGCCAACAGCGTGGGAGCGCATACCTTCCCACCCGACGGGGTGATTTGGAATAGGAGCTCGGGAGTGGTGACGAGTCTTTGGTTTATACCAGACTGGGTCATAAGGGGCGGATATGCGTTGTGCCGGGAAGCGACTCCACATGACTTGTTGCCCTGAGTTCTGGCTATAGCACAAATGGTGTGCGGAGAGAGCATAAAGAGCCAGGCTGCTGTTGGGTAAAGTGGTGCAGCTCTGCAGAGTTAAACAAAGAAATTGTGACTGTCACATCCTTGTTCCAGGAGGGAACTACAGAACGCCGCGGGAAAGGCATCCCAAGTGATGACTAAAGACCCGTGGAGACTGGGGGCATAGTTTTCTTTAAATAAAATGGACCTTTTCCTAAAAATGTTTTATAAAGAATGCATACTCATCCATGACTTTTTGGTCAGGATCGTAGTTAGTGCATACCACTTATCTAAGCATTTAGCTGAACTTGCTGAGTAACGCTGTTACTCATTCGTTCCCTTTTGATCCCTGCTTAGACTCTGAGGAGGCCATTGAGGAGAGCTATGGTGCATACCATGCTGACGAGGTGTACTTTGAGGCACCTGATCTGTCTGGAGGAGTAGAGGGCGTCGACTACATCATTGCCTACGGAGCTGACGACGTCGAAGAAGAGGAAGAGGTGGAGACCTAGAATCTATATAGTATGAACCTGGCCGAGCAGGACTAGACTAGTACTACTTAGCGGCTGAGCCAATATGGTTCTTAGTTTGCTGTTTTCTATCGCTTGTAGGTTGACTCCTGTCAACATCGCAATAATAGACATTCCTCCCATGTCAGAGGAAGACGTCGATGTTTTTATGCATTTCTGGCTTGTAATCTTTAGCAGTGTGTAATAAAGTGGACCCGCAATGTTTCTGTTGTACTACTCTGAGTGATGTAATATTTACGGATTAGTCCTTCCGTGGGTGTTATGTCAACGACTTGTACACTACAATATGCAGTGGTGTGCTGGGTCACCGCAGATGGTATCAGAGCAATTGCTAGACCTTAGGTTGGAAACCTATTAAAGGGAAAAACCTGTAGGTGTGCGAGGCCTTAGAATGAATTGAGTTTTAATTTGTTATGATTGATATTCACTTGAGAATAGCATTATCATGCAATTATTACTTCATTTCAATTCTGATATCCTTTTTGGCTATAACAGCTAGGATGGAGAAACGAGGTCCCAGGAGGTCGGTTCGTGTGAGAGATGCTGAGTTGGGCAAGGGTGTTTTTCGGGGAAGCTGGGCGGAAATGCTTCAGCAACTGATCTATTTTCTTGGTATCAAAACCAAGGTGATAGTGAAAGTGATGAGTTTTTACGACGGGTCAATTTTAGCCCTGTACCGTGTAGCACTCAAGTTACCGCCTGAACTAAAGATGGGATTCAAAATGCCCTTTGGAGAAGCGAAGAATGTGGAAGTAGCTTTCCAGATTGCTGCTGTCAGAGCAGTTACTGAGATAAGGACATCCAAGAGTTATGCGTTGGTGGAAACACCGTTTAACGCTATTCCGAGTGCGAATTACCGGCTTGAGGGTCCAGTGGATTATAAGGCTTTCCTGAAAACTAATCCACGTGATGTGGCTGAGTTCATGGACAGTTGTCTCAAGATGATTCGGGCGTATCATAAGACGTTCGGAGTAGTAGCTGGAGAGGTAGAAGCCATGATAGAGCAGTACTCCAGTCCTGAAGTTATTCAGGAAAAGTGTGATATACTGAGGTATGAAGCAGAGAAGGGATACACTGATCCACCACCCACACCAGCTAGGTATGTGGAGGAAGTAGAACCCGATACCCCAATTTATCCTGACTATACACCACCACACTCTGGTTATGTCTTAGTTGATGAGGAGAAGGATGGCAGAGTTGGGAACCTGAAGTACCAAGTGCCACAGGTTGGGATGAAGAACCTTATCAGGGTACACTGAGTGATCCCATAAGAATTCCAGGAGATCCAGGAGAACCGGAAGTTACTAGTCATACCCCTAGGAGGAAGTCTAGAGTTGGTGAGTCAAGTAGCCAATAAAAATAGATTCTGAGGAGGAAGATGAGGAATGGAAGTATGCGTACGAGACCAAGTATTACCCGAAGACGGAGAAGGGAGACGAATCACGAGGGTATTTCAATAACTTTGAGGCAGTACCAACTGGGTACGATGATGGAGGCGAGGGTTATGGAGATGAGGATGTTTACGATGGGGAAGCAGCGGCATACAAGTATCTTGATAGTTACTTCGCCATGACGGATATGACGTTAGAAGCAAGCCCATCTGACCCTGAATATCAGCCTACCACTAGTGTGAAGTTACCCGGGATTCTCAGGAGGACCAGGCGTAACTGTCACTGGAAGCCTGGGAAGTATGCGGAAAAGTGAAGCAGAGCAGGACGGAGTGAAGCAGTAGTTGTGTAATATGTTAATATAGGGTATTGTACGTAGTATTGTAAGGACGCTGGTAGCAATAAGTGAGACCTACTCACTTTTAGAGTGTGTTATTATTTGTACCCATGTTTGTAATCCTACATGTATAATACATGGTATATGTTTGAAAAGTTTTGTGTTCTTTGGATTTTTCTGTTTTCCATTGTTTGACTAGTACTTGTGCATGGAATAGGACTCGAAGTGCATATGCATAATGTAATGGAGAGTTCTGATTCGATGTAACAGGACTAGAGGGTAATGGCGTACATCGGTGAGGAGAGTGATGTGCAGAGGCAAGAACGTGAACTTAAGGAGAAGCAAGATGCAGATGCAGGAGGAATACCACCACCAAGGCCAATCACGGAGCAAAGTTTCATGCAGTATATGCAGATGGTGGAAGAAGGCAGGCGCCAAGACCAGGAAAGGCAGAATAAATTTCTGCAAGATTTGCTGGAAATACAGGCAGGACGAGGAAGGGATGAAGTACTTAAAGGAGTGACTCTATCAGATTTCCAAAATGCTAGACCCATACCATTTGCAAGAGCTCCAGAACCTATGGACGCAGAAGATTGGGTGGCAGATACTGAACGAAAGCTCAACACAGTTGGATGTTCTGATGAGGAGAAGGTTAGGTATGCAACTCATTTGCTTACCGGACCAGCAGCATCATGGTGGGAAGCCATAGTGGCAACACTACCTGCTGATCATGTTGTAACTTGGGAGGAGTTTAAGAAGAGGTTTAGGGAAGCACATGTTCCTGAAAGTATTATGGAATTGAAAAGGAGGGAGTTTGAGAATCTGAGACAGAATGAGTTACCTGTTGGACGTTATGTCAGTGCGTTCAACATGTTATCGAGGTATGCATTGGATGAAGTAGACACTGAGGAGAAAAGGAAGAAGAGATTCATGAAGGGTCTGAGTCCTTTTATGAAGATGCAGTTAAGGTTGACCAAACCAAAGGAGTTTCAGGAGCTGGTAGATGCAGCAATAACATTGGAGGATGATTATAAGTTACTCCAGGAAGAAAGAAGGAAGAAAGCAAGGATGGAACCAAGGAAGTTTCAAGTCCAACGACAACCACCAAATCTACGTTTCAAGCCTAAGCTTAGAACGGATGTGAGGAAACCTATGCAGAGGAATCCTAACCCCATGAATCACATCATCTGCAATAGTTGTGGAATGAGGGGACATATGGCAAAAGATTGCCAGAAGCCCAAGATCATTGTTTTGGATGTGGCAAGCTGGCATATAAGCCTGATTGTCCAAATAAACAGAATCAACAAGTAAGCCGAGGAACTGGTGGAGGAAATAACCAGGGTGGAGGAGGATTCAAGCCAAGGAATGGAGGATTTGGAAGGAATGCAGCAGATAAGGGCAAAGGGAAGCCATATGGAAGGCTGAATTGCACCAGTTTGGAGCAAGTCAACAACACCGACAACGTGGTGATCGGTACGCTCAAAATCCTTTCTCATCCTGGCAAAGTTTTGTTTGATACTGGAGCTACTACATCTTTTATTTCGCAACAATTTGTGGATGCATATGGGATTAGATGTCAGCCGTTAGAAGTACCCATAACGGTCATGTCGGCCGGGGGAAAATTGTTAGTAACGCAAGTCAAAATGGATCAAGTAATTATGATCTGTGATCGCGTTTATGACGCTGATTTGCTAGTAATTCCCATGAAAGATATAGCAGTCATCTTAGGGATGGACTGGTTATCTGATCATGGAGCTCAAATAGATTGTGCAGAGAAGACAGTGTCTTTGAGAGGACCAGGAGGTATGAGAACAGTATACCAAGGGGATAAGCATAGTCAGTTAAGAGCAGATTTACAGTTGAATGCTATGAAGGAAGCTAAGATAGAAGAAATCCCAGTGGTTAAAGAATTTCAGGATGTATTTCCAGATGAGTTACCAGGGATGCCACCGGATCGTGAAATTGAGTTCACCATAGATTTGATTCCTGGTACAGCACCTATTGCACAAGCACCATACAAGATGGGTCCCAAGGAATTGGTACAACTCAAAGAGCAATTAGATGAGTTGGAAGTAAAGGATTCATAAGAGAAAGTGTATCACCTTGGGGATCACCAGTGATATTTGTGGATAAAAGAGATGGAGGAAGAAGAATGTGTGGAGATTTCGTAACTTGAATAGTGTGACCATTAAGAATAAATACCCGTTGCCAAGGATACAAGATTTGTTTGATCAAGTAAGAGGAGCAGGGGTATTTTCTAAATAGATTTGAGGTCAGGATACCATCAGATAAAGATTAAACCTGAGGATATTCCCAAAACAGCATTTGTGTCAAGATATGGACATCATGAGTATTTAGTAGTACCATTTGGTTTAACCAATGCACCAGCAATATTCATGAATTGATGAACAAGATTTTATGCCATATCTGGACAATTTGTGATTGTGTTCATTGATGATATATTGGTCTATTCCAAAACCAAGGAAGATCATGCACAACACTTGAGTATTGTGTTACAGACACTAAGGGAACATCAGTTATATGCCAAATTCAGTAAGTGTGAGTTTTGGTTGGATCAAGTAGAATTTCTTGGTCATGTGATTAGTAAGGAGGGAATTGCAGTTAATCCTGAAAAAGTAAAGGCAGTATTGGATTGGGAAGCACCCAAGAACCCTAAGGAAATTAGAGGATTTTTGGGAATGGCCGGATATTATCGGAGATTTATAGAAGGATTTTCAAAAATAGCCGGGCCAATGACTAAATTACTTAGGAAAAATGTACCATTTGAATGGACGGAGAAGTGTGAACAAAGTTTCCAAGAACTCAAGAGGAAATTGACAACAGCACCTGTGTTAGCAGTACCAGAAACTGGAAAAGTATACACAGTTTATTGTGATGCATCCAAAAATGGATTAGGATGTGTGCTTATGCAAGATCATAAGGTGATTGCATACGGATCAAGGCAGTTAAAGCCACATGAACTTAATTACCCTACCATGATTTGGAGCTAGCAGCAGTAGTTTATGCTTTGAAGCAATGGAGACATTTCCTTTATGGAGAAAGGTGTGAACTATACACGGATCACAAGAGTTTGAAGTATTTCTTTACACAAAAGGAATTGAATATGAGACAAAGGAGATGGTTAGAGTTGATCAAAGATTATGATTTAGCAATCAATTATACACCAGGAAAAGCTAATGTGGTAGCAGATGCTTTAAGTCGTAAGGTTACATGCAATCCTTTGATGGAAAAAGGGATGCCCAAGGAGTTGAGAAGGGAGATAGAAAGAGCTGGAATTGAGATTTGGGAAGGACCAGAGCTGAATAATATTATGGCTATGGATATTGTTGGAGAGATAGATATGGAATTGAAAGAAAATATTATCTTCCGACAAAAGGATGATGAATTTATCTCAGAGGAAATCCGTAGAATTCAAGAAGGTAGAGAGTCTGAATTTACTTTGAAAACGGAAGATGAGTCGTTATGGTATCACGGTAGAATCTGTGTGCCTGCAATTCCAGAAATCAAGGAGGTAATCTTGAAGGAAGCACATGAGACACCTTATTCTATACATCCTGGAAGTACCAAGATGTACATGGATTTGAAGAAAGTATTTTGGTGGAACAATATGAAGAGAGAAATTGCCAGATATGTAGCAGAATGTCATACTTGCAGACAAGTGAAAGCTGAACATCAGAGTCCAGCAGGGTTACTACAACCACTACCAATTCCAAAGTGGAAATGGGAAGAAATAAGTATGGATTTTATCACTGGATTACCCAAAACTAGGAGGAATAAGGATGCGATATGGGTAATAGTTGACCGGTTAACAAAAAGTGCTCATTTTATTCCAATCAATCAGAAAGATAATGCATCACAATTGGTAGACATATATGTAAAGAGATAGTAAGTAAACATGGAGTTCCACAAAGTATAGTGTCCGATCGTGGATCCATATTCACGGCAGCTTTTTGGAGACAACTTCACAATAAGTTAGGTTCACATTTGAAGTATAGTACTGCTTATCACCCACAAACTGGCGGACAAACAGAGAGAACAAATCAGATCTTAGAGGATATGTTAAGAGCTTGTGTTCTTGATTTTGGAGGATCATGGGATGAGCATTTGGCGTTAGCTGAATTTTCCTATAACAACAGTTATCAAAGCAGTATTAAAATGGCACCATTTGAAGCTCTGTACGGACGAAAGTGTAGATCACCTATCTGTTGGTTTGAAGTAGGAGAGAGTAAAGAATTTGCACCTGAATATATTAAGGAACAACAAGCCATCATTGATATTATTCGGGATCGATTGAAGATTGCTCAGAGTAGACAGAAGAGTTATGCTGATCTATCTAGGAGACAGTGGGAACCAGAGGTACAAGATATGGTATATCTAAGAGTTAGTCCTACCAAAGGAGTAAAGAGATTTGGAGTAAAAGGAAAGTTGAGTCCCAGATACATAGGACCATTCAGAATTTTAAGCCGGAAAGGTGAAGTAGCCTATGAATTGGAATTACCTGCTATATTATCACAAGTTCACAATGTGTTCCATGTGTCTCAACTCAAAAGTGTTTGAAACCACCAGAAGGACCAATTGAGTTTGAAAAGCTGAATTTAAAGCCAGACCTATCATATGAGGAGCAGCCTGAGAAATACTAAGGAGAATTGGAAAAGATTAAGGAATAGAGCAATCAAGTTTTGTTTAGTTCAGTGGAAGAACATCAGATCGAGAAGAACTTGGGAAAAAGAAAAGATTTGCGACGAGACTACCCACAGTTGTTCAGGTACCCAGAAAAGAAACTTCGGGACGAAGTTTAGTTTAAGGGGGAGAGGATGTAATACCCCGCAGTTATAGGACTCGAGAGGGTAGAAATAGGAATTTGCATTTGTGCATTCATGCATCTTTTGAAATCTGGAAAATTTCGCGCTTTTGTGTTAAAATGAATCGAGGGTTATTCCAGACGAGTGTCGATGTTCTGGGAGTCGATATTGACAGATAGTCGAGAGGTGTCGATAAACCCTACGACTTATTTTCAAAAACCTATCTTTTCAAAATGGACATTTAAATTTTAACATGACCTATTTATAAGTTCTTAAACTCAATACATTTCTATATCTTCTCCAATCTCATTCACACACAAAATATATTTCAAAAACACAAGATTATACAACTCAAAATAATGGGAATGAATCATTCCAATGGATATCAAACAAGACATATATACCCATAATTTCAAACATTTGAATGAATCACAAACACAAGATCATCTCTTCTTAAATAATTACAATTTGAATTAAAACCACATAATTGAATCCATTTTCTCTACAAGGTCAGATCCATATTTATACAAGCAAATCAAATATTACAATCTGTCTTTCACAACCAGAACTACAACTTCATCTTTACAACAAGTTATGAATAATACAAAGGGAGAAAATAAAAGCCTAAAATTAAACTTCTACTTCTGGTCATCCAGGAGATCTTCAACCTGCAAAACAAATAATACAAACAAGTAGAAATATGGGTTATGGTTAAAATGTTGCCAACACCATTTGGTGCTGGCTTATTAATTTATGAAACCTGGTTTAGCCTAACCAAAACTTTGGTTTAATTAGGCTAAATTGGGGAATATTGCAAATCATCAAAGGCAACAGAAGGGACTGATCAATTGGATCATGCTCTTTAATCCGAAGGCAACAAGGAGGGGCAAAGGCATAATTGCAGCACTTAGAAAATTAACTCAGGCAACTGAAATCTTAGGCAAACAAGTGCTGAGTCGAGCATATGATCCTGATCTCTCAAAAGACAAAGCAGCAGATAAAATGCATTCCCCAAAAATCAAACCAGGAAGCAAAAAAACCTTAGCCCACAATAATGGTATCACATTTGCATATTGATTAGGCAAATGGACCCTAAACCACTTATTAAGCTAGCAATTAGCTTAATTGGCCACACACTTGAGTTTAATCATCTCAAACCGACTATCATAATCCAATTCCTTCACAGCCAAGTATTTCCACACAAATATCTGGATCAGATAGGATCTATGAGTCAAGGATGACTCAGAGTTATCACCATGGGGAGATGAACTGCGCAGCAGCAGCATTGAGCTGATCTCCTAGGTGAAAAGAAGTGCAAGACTGGTCAAATAGGGCAGCTCGAGGTAGAAGAGGGCCACTGCAAGCAGGTGAGTCACCACAGCCCATTTATCCTGGTGTCACAAGCACAGGAGTGCTCAAATTTGTATAAATACATACCCAAGCCGCAACCACCAGCACACACAAGTCACAGCCATCACAATACACACATAGCACAACCATCATCTCATCCAGAACACATTTCATCTGTTCTTCACTAAGAACAAACACAAACCCAGATCATGGAGATTACTTAAACCCATCCACCACAAGCCATTTCAGCTAGCAATTAAACTCTAGGAAAAAGAAGCGCAAGGAGGAGACGGTTGAACCTTGGAGCAAGATCAGAGCTCTTCCGTAGCTCTAGCTGCTCTACAACAGAGGTTGATTCATAAGTGCTAGTGAGAGGCTAAGCAGGTTCTGTAAATGACAGAATCATGCTAGAGTGTTCATTTTAGCATCTGTTCTTAACAGAGCCTTGCACTGCAAGGTAGGGTGCTATAGGAAAATAAATTGCACCACAGAGAACTTCTGTTTTGTACAAGAAATAGGACAGAGAGATGAAAGGGAGTGAAGTTGTGTGCTTTAGCATTTGTTTGAGCATTGGAGACAAAGGGAAAAAGACAATAGTGTAGTATGTTCTTATTTTGTTTTTAACAAAGCATCACACAAGCCAGTGAACCAGCAGAGCTGGATTAGCTGAGCTATGCACATCCTTACACATGGAAGAAGCACAGGAAAGCATAAAAAAATCATCTCTAAACAAGAAAGCCACTGTGTAACTCTACAAGGAGGCATCACAGCAAGCAAAACATGTTTAAATCATGCTAAAATTAAGATATCATCACAGCTAGTACAAGTTCTAGCTCAGAATTAATTTTCTAAAGTCAAATTCTTCATCTGTGAGCAAGAAATGCTCTCCACAGTAAATTCAGAGGCAGTGGGAAGATCTACACATGCTAGATCTACACCATTCACCTCTACTGTGTGCACATAGAGGAGGCAGTGCACATATCCAAGTAAATCATCATCCAAACATCATCTGTTCATCTAGAACCTAAGCCAGCAGAGAAACATGCGTATAATCAGTAGCTAGGAAGCTACTACATCGAATAGAAGGTTTAGAAGGAGGGAAAGATCTTACCGTGCGTCCATGGCCGTAGCTCCACGACGGCGAGGCAGTGCCCGCGCTACCGTTGGAGGGGGCACACGGAGGTCGTGGACCAGCACCACCGCACCACGGCGGCACAGAGGGCGGAGCTCTGCGCCCAGCCATGGCGAGCACGCTGGAGAAGAAGGAGAGAAGCGGCGTCGGCACCGAAACCCTAACCCTAGGGGATTGGGTTGTGCGCGGCCACGAGAGGAAGCGGAGCACGAATCCCTCCGGTGAGGAGGAAGAGCGGAGTGAGGGGAGTCGTTTGCCCCACGCCACGGCGGCGGAGGTGGCCGGAGCTGGCCGGAGTAGGGCGGCGACGGCGCGGGCGACACGAACGCCAGAGGAGGTCGAGCACGCGCTCGAGCACGAGAGAGAGAGAGAGAGAGAGAGAGAGAGAAGTGAGTGGCTCGGTCGGTTGACCCGACCCGAGCCAGGTCTTTGACTTGGTTCAACCAAGTTGGACCAGGGCTTATTTGTAAAATTTTGAAATTATGAAATTTCCCAAACTTCAAAACTTGCTATAAATTCAAATAAAATCGTATAAATAATATAAAAATATCCACAAACATCAGCAGAAAATAAGGAATCCAAATAAAATATCCACTTGATTTATTGAAAACTATTTCTTGCAGTAAAAATTCAAATGATCCTTAAGTGGAAATGACTTTGAAATATTTCAAATTATTTTCAAAAGAAAATAATATGGGAAAATTATGTATCAAGTTCAAAGTATAATTTGAACTATATTATGACAGTCATGTTACTCATCCTAACTAAAATTCAAATCAAAGAAATTTTAAAAAAGAAATCCTTAACAAAACTCTGGGGAATTTTGGGAAAGAATAAAAATCATCTCATTCTATGCATATTGGCATGTATTTGGTTTTTCAACATTGTCTCATACAGACAATGATATTGATTTTCAGAACGCGAGGGTCCCAATTCGTCGGAAGCTTTAGACTGCATTACCTGTCAGTCTCAAGGCAAGTTCCAACTTGCATGTCCTACTTGATTAATTTTATCAAAGTAATTGCAAAGTACTATGGTTTATCATTGCATGAAAAAGAAAAACCTATTTTGAATGATGTGAATTACTATACATATATATTGTTGGCTGGCAATAGAACCATGGTTTGATGTTGTGGTGGAGGTTCCATTGTACGGGAAAGTATATACCTAGGATTAATAACCCATGGCCGCCGTATTGAAGCATCAACCAACAGATTCACTATGGATGGGCTCGTCAGAGATTTCTTCCTTCGTTCGCATATCCTCGGCAGACTATTACCTGGTTGCGTCCGTTGCGGCGGCCAACAGCGTGGGAGCGCATACCTTCCCACCCGACGGGGTGATTTGGAATAGGAGCTCGGGAGTGGTGACGAGTCTTTGGTTTATACCAGACTGGGTCATAAGGGGCGGATATGCGTTGTGCCGGGAAGCGACTCCACATGACTTGTTGCCCTGAGTTCTGGCTATAGCACAAATGGTGTGCGGAGAGAGCATAAAGAGCCAGGCTGCTGTTGGGTAAAGTGGTGCAGCTCTGCAGAGTTAAACAAAGAAATTGTGACTGTCACATCCTTGTTCCAGGAGGGAACTACAGAACGCCGCGGGAAAGGCATCCCAAGTGATGACTAAAGACCCGTGGAGACTGGGGGCATAGTTTTCTTTAAATAAAATGGACCTTTTCCTAAAAATGTTTTATAAAGAATGCATACTCATCCATGACTTTTTGGTCAGGATCGTAGTTAGTGCATACCACTTATCTAAGCATTTAGCTGAACTTGCTGAGTAACGCTGTTACTCATTCGTTCCCTTTTGATCCCTTGCTTAGACTCTGAGAGGCCGTTGAGGAGAGCTATGGTGCATACCATGCTGACGAGGTGTACTTTGAGGCACCTGATCTGTCTGGAGGAGTAGAGGGCGTCGACTACATCATTGCTTACGGAGCTGACGACGTCGAAGAAGAGGAAGAGGAGGAGACCTAGAATCTATATAGTATAAACCTGGCCGAGCAGGACTAGACTAGTACTACTTAGCGGCTGAGCCAATATGGTTCTTAGTTTGCTGTTTTCTATCGCTTGTAGGTTGACTCTTGTCAACATCGCAAACATGTCAGAGGAAGACGTCGATGTTTTTATGCATTTCTGGCTTGTAATCTTTAGCAGTGTGTAATAAAGTGGACCCGCAATGTTTCTGTTGTACTAATCTGAGGGATGTAATATTTGCGGATTAGTCCTTCTGTGGGTGTTATGTCAACGACTTGTACACTACAATATGCAGTGGTGTGCGGGGTCACCGCATCCCATCCATTTGAAGGCTTGAATCGGTTCGGAGTATTCGGACTCGATTGGAACACGCATGCCTCATGAGAAAAATGTTCATTTCCTCCAGCGGCGGACTGAAAAGGAGCTCCACTCAAACCTTAGCAAATACTAGTGGGTAGTTTAACTTGAACTTTGCTCTGAGCTCTGAATTCGACACCGATAAACACGAGTGCCAATGTTCAGTTTATGTGCATGAAGAAATGTACTCCAAGACGAGATGTACATATACAGCCTGACGGTGGAATGTTGTTTCCTTCAGAACTCAAGACTTCATCCACTGATCCAATCCAAGTAGACTCAACAGTTGAACCGTCGTTCTTCTGCAGTCCTATCCAAGTTGTTAGATGGAGTAAAAGAGGTAGCTACGTCCAAGCAAGAATATCCACCGCAAAGGGTAGCATATTATCGCGTGCAGTTTCTCTTTCACGAAGAATCGAATTGAAACCAGCGGCCTGCTAAGAGAAAACATATTCTAATTTGGTCACATCACGGGCTGTGACACCGACAAGTAACAGAAAACGGCATGGTGCAAAGCTATCTGCAGACAACAAGAATAGGCTTCATCCTTAACTAGTCGGATTGACATTGCAGAACGGGCACTGGAGTAAGAGCATCTCCACGACGCGCCCAACTGCGCTCCCAATGGGCCTATTGGGCACGCAGGCACAAAATCGGACCCCAGCGGCGCGCTCAATAGACCAAATGTTGTCGGCACGCCCCAATACAGCTTCCGGCAACCCGCTTCGCGCCCAGGTTCTAGGGACGCAAGCGGGCGTACCGGCAACCACGGCAACGCACGCCTCGTCAAATCCTGATGGGCGGGGCCAACGCGTCAACCACACAAACCATTTCTTTTCTTCCCCAACGTCCCTTCCGGCATGAACCCTTCTGCTCCATACTGAATCGCCGGCGCCGCCACCCCACCCCCCTCCGCCTTGTCGACGCCGCCTCCATGCACTGCCTTTTATCTTCCCCGCCGTATTGTCCATAGTATCTTCTTGTTCACCGCAGTTGGAGTCCGGCGCTACACCGCCGATACACCGCCGCCGCCTCCCAGGACCACCCCGCCCGCAAGGTGTTCGTTGCATTGCGGAGTTCATTTTATTTTTGCTAAATTCGTTGCTACGTTTTATGCTTAACCTAGCCAATTGAATATAGATGGATAGCGACGACGAGTTCCAGATGGCCGGCGCATTGCTCACTTCCCATGCCGCCACAACCGCCGTGCTTGATGCGCACTTGGCGGTCCACACTTGCTTGCTTGGTTTGCTAGGGCAGATCAATGCCACTCCTCAGATTGGAGGATCAAAACCAGGGAGGAGGAAGAACAAAGACTGCTAACGGATGGAAGGTCATATGACGTTGTCGCAAGACTACTTCGCCGACGATCCCACACATGGGGAGAAGGAATTTCGCCGGCGGTTTAGGATGAACAGAGACCTCTTCATGGATATTGTGATGTCGTGCGGGAGTATGATGACTACTTCAAGCTGATGAGAGACTGCACCGGGCTGGTTGGTTTCTCTTCAATTTAGAAGTGCACGGATGCCTTGAGAGCTCTTGCACATGGAGCTCCCGCAGATACAGTGGACGACTACCTCCGCATGGCTGAGTCCACATGTATCAAGACCATGTATCGTTTTGTAGGGCGGTGGTTGCAGTGTTTGGGCCAAAGTATTTGAGATAGCCAAATGAAGCTGACATAGCTAGACACTGCTAGGGTTGCCTTGGAAGCATCGACTGCATGCATAGGGCATGGAAGAATTGTCCATTCACCTGGCAAGGAGTTTACAAGGGTCATGTTGGAGAGTGCAGTGTCGTACTAGAAACTGTTGCTGATCATGATTTGTGGATCTGGCATGGTTCCTTTGATATGGCTGGAACTTACAATGACATCAACGTGCTGCAATACTCAATGGTTTTTAACCGACTATCTGAAGGTGAAACTCCACCATGCAACTACGAGAGCAATGGTCATGGAAATGACAAGGGGTACTATCTAGCAGATGACATCTATCCAAGATGGTCTACATTTGTCAGGACCAGTGTTGAATTAGACGGCGCCTAGGCAGCGCTTAAGCACGCTTAGGCACTAGCCGATGGACAAACGCCTCGCCTAGGGCATAAGCGGAACTCTAGGCACCACAAAGAAGAAATTGTCTTTTGTAGCAACAAATCATACTATATTGCACTTACAAATCAGATGTGCCATTATTCAAAAGGCAGTTGTTAGTAGTTTACAAATTTATATGCTCTAAATTAGTGTGTATAGATATAGAATAGCCCAAACATACACCTGATGGAACAAACTATATCGCCTAGGGCGCTTAAGCATCGCCTAGTCGCTAGGAAAACGCCAACCGCCTCGCTTACGCCTAGCACATTTTCCAACCTTGGTCAAGACCATCTCCAACCCTCTAGGTATCAGCCAATCTCATTTCGCATCAGAACAGGAGGGTGCCAGGAAGGATGTTGAGCAGGCTTTTGGTGTGCTCCAATCTTGCTTTGCTATTTTCAGGTATCATGCTCTAACTTGGTTCAAAGAGCAGATGTGGGAGGTGATGATGACTTGTGTGATCTTGCACAACATGATCCTCGAGAGTGAACATGATGATCCTCCATAAGATGACCATCCATACTATCATTAGGGTCCTCTTGCCCATATCGGTCATGATTTGCCTCCGGGTTTGACTGTAGATTTTGTCACTTTCCTCACAATGAACGCTGAAATCCGAGATGAAGGAGCACATGAACAATTGCAAAATGATTTAGTTACGCATTTGTGGGCACTCAAAGGACAGCAAGAAGACCATCCTAATTGACTGTCCAATTATTTTTTATTTGAATAATTGTATGAATTATATTTATGAACAATTTATGTGTTCAATTTTGTAATATGATTTTATTCTAAACTTATATGAGAGAATGATGTTTTAAATTAATTCTGGGAGCATCTATTGGGAGCGCCCGGGGGGCGCGGCGCTCCCAATAGGCGGCAACGCTTGCCGGCGCGCCTAATAACGCATGTCTGGTAACTTTGTCGGACGATGTATTGTGCGCTGCTGGAGATGCTATAAAGATTTCCTAGCAGAGGGACAATCAGATCATCGAGCCTGTGGTTCAGTACGCCCTCCCTAAACGTGCGTGCCTTACTGCGAGTATAGTGACAATCATGTAGGAATGTAGCGCAACGGCGAGTCAGGAATTATTTGCAGGGCAGGCTCAAAGTTGACGATGACTAACTAAACGACTACTAAACGATGAAAATAAGCCAATATACAAGACATAAAATTATGTAAGATAAAATACCACAAATTTTTAAGTTAAAAGCATACAAATAACACACTAATACATCCAGTACTAGAGAAGCAACAACAAAAGGACAAAGTGAACTCTGTAATAAAACTAGTAAACAGATGTACCTCTAAGAAATCACATCATACTCGCGCGGCAGATGTCCTCTACAATCTCTCAATTTCTAAAACTGTATAATGATCTGATCATCATAAATGCTTCTGAATATCTCTTTCTCATAGTAGCACACCATTAAATCATTTAGCCATTCATCGGACATCTTTTTGCGCAAATCTGTTTTAATAATCTTCATTGCTGAAAATATGCGTTCAACTGATGCAGTTGCCACAAGAAGAATGAGAGCCAACTCAATGAGACGATACACCAATGGGAAAGATGTGTGTTTTGTTGTTTGAACCATCAACTGAGCAAGTGTGGACTGATTTTGACATCCATTAAATTCTTCACTTCTCCTAATGTTCATAAGAAATCTTGGAGGTAAATTCTTAGCAACAACCTGTCCGCTTCTATGAAGTCCTCAGCATAAATTTCAGCAAGCCAAACAATTTTGTCAACATTAAACTTTGAGGGTTGTTTGCTGGACTAAGACAGGCCATACAATCAAGTAACTCGGTGGAAACTTCATTAAATCGATGATTCATTTCAGCGAGAGTTGCATCAATGGCAACATTGAATATGCTAACCTTGTAATAGTGGAGTCGAGTTGTCGTGTTCTTGGTGGTGCGAACAGTTTGACCCAAAGCTCCAACATGATCATCCATATTTGGCACTTCATTTTTACCTAAGGATGCTCACATGCTTTCTCTTCTTTTTACAAATCTGGAAATATATTACACATAGATAAATTAACTGGAGCTAGTACATAATTACAAATTTGCAACAGAGAGATAACAAAATAATATGAGGATTGGAGGACAAATACCACCAAAGAACGCTAACGATTGCGATGCTGACGATGCGGCGACCATGCTGGCGCTCCTCTCTCCGGTGCAGAGAGACTTCCGGCAGGCCGCAGGCCGGCGCGCTCCTCAACCGGACGCCGGCTGCCGCTAGGGTTTGCCGGCTGGGCGCGTCCGCGCGTCGGTGCGGTCATGCCTCGTGCGGGCGTGCGGCGCTCCGCCGGACCCCAGCCCCTCCTCGGTCGCCGGCTCGCCGCCTCGCGCCCTCACCGGTCGGCGGTCAGCCGGTCGTGGCCGCCTGCCCGCCTCCGTCTCCTGCTCTGCTTGTGTGGGTGGGGAACTGGGGATGGAGGAGCTGTGCGATGCGATACGTCGATGCGATGCCTGTGGAAGTTGGGCTGGAATACCCAGCTAATGGGCCTGTTTGGAAGATTACTAGTAGTAAAAAAATTACAATTTCACAGGGCAGGCTCGAGCCTGTTAGTGCCTGCCTACTAGCCTCGCGTAGGAGAATCTGGCATACATTTCCCGAGAAAGATGTAAAATTCTCTTTGATTTCGATCGAGAGTGACATGCATCTGTAGATGGGAGCAGTAAACAAACCAGGACCACGGAATAATACTGCTACTAGATTGGTTCGTGCTGTAATGGATCGTCAGGTGTGTCACTGTAACAGTTTTAAATTACTCGTTTGTTATCCGGAATATCACCACGCTAGGTTATCTGTAATTCCTACCCACAAATTGCGTTGGTGAGGGGGGATGGGATATGGGAAAACTGAGAGCTCAGTTTTGAAAAGGCAGACATGGATCTCACAAAGGAGAAAAGATGGTTGTCTTATTCTTATTAGTTTTTTTGAATTTTTTAAATATTAACTAAGAGATAATAGAGTTTTTACAATCATTCAGAACCAAAGCAGCCACGCAAGCGGGAACAGACGCTAGCATAACTCCACCACACAACTCTCTACGCCCAATCTAGGCAAGATTATGAGCAACACCATTAACATTTCTGCTAGCAAACTTGATCTTCAGAGATCTCTCACCAGGCTTCAGGGTGTAGAACTCCTTTGCAATGAGTCCCACCATCGATCTATCCCCCGAACCTGGATAAAAAACTTTCAATAAAGAGTTACAGTCAGTTTCAAACAGCAAATTTCCAGTAGTGAAGTTAATTGCAAGTTTTAGGCTTTCTAAAACCGCAATGGCTTCACCCATTTCAGCAAAGACGCAGTGCGGTATAGTGTCCCAGGCTGAGAAAACAACAGAACCCTCATGGTCACGAGCAACTGCACCCCAAGCCCCAGTAGCATGTTCTTGAAGGAACGCAGCATCAACATTAATCTTTGTCCAACCCACTTCAGGCCGGCACCAAGCTTCTTCAGTAGCTTTCCCCCGGTTATTGGCAGTCACCTCCATGGATCTTTGAGTAGAGGTTTTTCCTTTCCTATCTGCAGAAACCTCACCATCTGCCGCTTTCTGCATGGAGTTCCAGTAATTGTCAATAAAACGAACGGAGTGAGAAATGCTAGCATCACCTTTATCGAAGATGATATTGTTTCTATGATGCCACGCTCTCCACCAGACAAACATGATCTTGGCTCTTGTTTCATGATCCAACTTGTTAAGCAGTATGATGACCCAATCCGTACCAGTAAAGGTTAGGTCCTTTTCCGGTGGTAATTTCCAGATCCTCCTTGTTTCATGCCGGAGTGCCTTAGCAACAGTACAGTTCATAACTGCATGGTATCCATCTTCATTTTCCATACCACAAATAGTGCATGTAGGCAACACATTTGGCAGCCTTTTACTTCTATTAACCTGTACAGCGAGAGAATTAGAAGCCAGTTTCCAAACAAAGACTCTGACCTTTGGTGGAACCTTTGCCTTCCAAATTGTCTCCCATAGGATCTGATCACCACTTGAGCTTCGGCTGGAGTTTGTGTTTACAGCCAGCTTTTCATCAAGGGCAAGTCTATAAGCAGATCTCACAGAGAAAATACCATTCTTCTCTCTTGGCCAAGAAATAAAATCTTCAGTTTCAAACTTTGGGAGCCGAATCTTAAGAACCTCATCAGCATCGTGGTTCATAAAAATCTTTCTCAGAACATCAACTTTCCAGGTGTGGTCATCTTGGTTAATCAAGTCAGACACACGTCTGATCCTTGAATTCGAATGATTCCTAGTGATTTTGAGATCTCCCCTCGGTATCCAATTGTCCCTCCAGATGCGGATTTTCTTACCATTTCCAACTCGCCACACAACTCCTTTTTTAAATAGCTCAAGACCGTACATGATACCTTGCCAGCCCGGCGAAGGTTTTTTTATAAAACTTGTGTCAGTAAGCTCACCAGTTGGGTAGCATTTCGCTTTGAGGATCCTAACACAAAGGCTATCAGGGTAGGCAATCAGCCGCCATGCCTGCCTAGCAAGCAAGGCTTGGTTGAACAATTTTAGGTCCTTGAACCCCATGCCTCCTTGGGTCTTCCTTTTAGTCAAATTATCCCAGCTTGTCCAGTGAATGTGTCTTCTTTCTGTGTCATCGTTCCACCAAAAACTCCGGATCATTTGCATCAGTTTCTCACAAAGTCCACTTGAGAATTTGAAAACACTCATTGGGTACATGGGTATAGCCTGCATGATAGCTTTGAGGGTTTCTTTGGCAGCACCGGCAAGATATTTTTCGGACCAGTCAGACATGTTTTTCTTATATCTCTCTTTTATAGGCTGAAAGCGCCCATCTTTCACGCGTCCGTCAGGAACTGGAAGCCCCAGATATTCTCTTCAAAGCTGGTAGTCTGGACTTGGAAAATGGTCGAGATTTGTTTGCCCACCTCCTCTGTACATTTGTTACCTAGAAGCAAGGAGCATTTCCCAAGACTTAGGAGTTGCCTTGTAGCTTTCTCATAGCTATTCAGAAATATGTTTAACTCTCTCTGCCTGCACCATATCAGCCTTAAAGAAGAGTAGGCTATCGTCAGCGAAAAGAAGGTGTGAGACACCTGGGCTCTGTCTACAAATTTTCAGTTCTTGAATCTGGCTCTGATTAATTGCCTTCAGAAAAAGCCTCGACACTCCTTCACCCACAAACAGAAACAGGTAGGGTGACAAGGGGTCACCCTGCCTTAGGCCTCTCGAGGGAACAAATTTCTGCAGATATTTACCATTCAACCGAACCAAGTGATCAACATTCTTATTAGTTTTTCGACAAAAGAAATATATTAATATAAAAAATACTAATTATACTCGGTATCTGCACCAGCATAATGTTAAGAACTATTCAACACATTTAGGATGCATACAACCAGAAAGATAATAAAAAACGCCAAGTGATCAACATTTGAAGCCGCTGGACCAAAACCACCACCAATAAAAACACCCGTATTAGAAAAGAGGTTCCCTAAAATCGACACCTCCAGGAAAGGAACAGTCCCCAAGGGTCGTCGTCGACCAACTGATCTTAGTTCTCATCCTTGAGGAAATCCCACTTCAGCAGACAATGTTTTCAACAAGGAAGCAATCTCCATTGCCAGGTACATCCAATGAAGGTCATACCAACGATTATCACCCTTTTATTCGAGACTCTTAGTACTTGAGGTGCACCACCAAAAATGAAGTCCCAATTGTTGCCGCCCCACTTGCCGATCGATGCCGCTGCTGCAAATCACCAAGCACAAGGCTCGCATGCATCACGCATGCGGTTTGGACGGGAATATTGCCCCGTAGAAAAACCGTGTCCGCATAACAGGTTGTGAATACTTGTCTTCATCACATCCAAGACCACGACTCTGCCATAACTTTGAAGTTTTGAACTCGACTTGTGCCCATCGAGACCGCCTCTACCGCCGGTGCCACCCCTCTGCGTCACGATTAAGGGAGGAGAGGTGCACCACGTCTAGTACACCCGCACAGTGGGACTCAACGAGGCCACCATGGCGCCAATAGTCACCGTGGACTACCCGTATGGCGTGGGGTCCGAGGCGGACTGAGCGGTGTGCCTGGGTGAGTTCAACGTCCGGTACCTAGCAGCGCATGCCAGCATAGTGCAGAACCGCCGCTATGATGCATATGATGCCTACCATGGCCGACTCATGACACCGCATGTTGCAAGGGATAATGGTATCACGTTAATTGTTGCAGAGCTTGGGGTTGCCTCAGAAGGCCACCTCAGGTAGGTTAGTGAGCTACCACGTCAAGAAGTTTTTGTACGAGAATCCCTGTCTCGGAGCGACAATGACGACGATGATAGCAGGGACTTCGATAGTGCTCCCGAGAGCCCATCCGCGACAACTCGATCGCCTCCAGGAATGGCAACACTGCGACGACCTCCGGTAGTTCATTGCCTTAGGGGGTGTCGCCGGCGAGGTAGTCGTTGGACACATCAATGTACAACATTGCGGATCATATGAATAATAGTGATGTTACAACGTCCGTCCACGCTACCATCTCTTGCTATAACGGTTCCTTGTCCCACACATCCGCTGCGTACCATTATGTGTATGATTTTTAAATATAGTCCGATATACGTTATTCGCTGCGCGTCCGTATCTTGTCATTACTAAGTTTGGCTCATAGCTTGGACATATTTTGGACGATCCTGATAACAACACTAGTTGAAAGTGAACCGAGGCCTAGACTCAGTTCTTTTGACGGCTTTTCCGAAAAGCTGCCCCACCCATACCTTCTAGCTAAATTTAAGTTCCTATTTTAAAATTCTAGCTAAATTTTGAGGGCGGCTTTTGCTAGGGGAGGGGCAGCTTTAATATGTGCTAATACTTGCTTGCCCGCCCGATTTAGAATTCGAGTGCCAGCCCTTAGCCCCTAACTCTCGGTTGTGTACAGATCTAATTTCTTCAGTAAAAAATCTTGGAGGTCTTTCCACAAGTCGCATTTTCACCACACCACTTGCACAGGCGAAGCCAAAACTCTAAGCCCCACAATTTCTTGGAGACAGCCTGGGCCGTGAACTTGCACTTGGATAAGCCCATCGGGGAGCATTGTGTGGACGCAACGGCCCTCTCGTGCGCTGGGCTGGGCCCTGGAATACTAGTTCCATCCAGAGAACGAGCGTCCCATGATTGTGTTGCTCTTCCCATCTCTCCTAAAAAAAAAAGTAACCTTCCCTCCATAAAAAAATAACAAGAAACAGGTGTCCCATAAGTTAAAATAAAAATTGCGTCTGCCGGGAGTCGAACCCGGGTCTATTGCTTGGAAGGCAATTATCCTAACCGTTGGACTACAGACGCTTGGCTGTACTTAATAAACTGTAGACCATTACATAACATAACACGCATTGACCCATCAACAGTTGCATAAGATTTTACTTTTCTGAATTTGCTATAGGAGCATGATTGTTGAGTTTTTTCTAAGTTGGTCAACTCCAGGGAGAAGAAAAGAGTTGAAAGGACCAACACTCCGACAAGGTAGACAACTCATCCACTATCAACTCACGGTCTTCCACGAGTATATTTTTCAAGTCCCTTGCATTGACATCCTAACCAAAGCCTTTTGCTTGCTGCAGAAAGGCGCCTCAACTGCCTCGGAGACATCTTGCTTATCATCAGGACCGATGCCACATCGCGCACCCACTGCCTCGACTAATAAATCTCTTGCTTACCGATGGTTCGATGAAAAGGCAGATCTTCTTGTCATGTCTGCATGAAACGGCTGGTCACCTGAATAACCAAGCACTCAGGTCGCCTAGTGCCTAGCTAAGACGAAGAAAAGGATCAGTCTACATGAATCAGCGTTTGGGGATGCATTGTCCGTTGCCCTGAAGCTTACTAGTATCTGCAAAAGGCCCATTGGTCAGATGTCGCTCTGAAGTTATGCTGAACAGTCTTGTCCAAAACCTGAAGCAAGTGAATGAGGAATATACAACAGCTGTCTAACTAGGGATGTAAATGGTCACCTATATGGCGCCATATAGTCCCATATATTTCGGTCAACAGTTCAAAAAAATTTGTTTACTGAAAAATTGAACTAGCAGCCCACTTAAACGGGATTAGATGGCACCATATACGTGACCATTTACATCCCTATGTCTAACTGGCGTTTGTTCGGATTCGAAGGGGACAGAGACCAAGAAATGGAAATGCTACGATCATCATCATGCTAATACTAAGGTTAGTGTGCTTTCAGTCAGTTAGCGCCGAGAGCGAGGTATGAACAGCACAAGAATGCCAGTCAGAGCCGTGTAAGCATGAATAAGAATATATTGATCCGTGTCAACTCAACCAAGAATTCGCCCGGCGATGACGATTCACGGATGCGCCATGTCCAGCGCCGAGCATAAACAAGGATATACTGATCTCCTCCAAAACTTCATCCGTTCCACAAACCCGCGATCGAGCACACATTCAGCACTCCCGTGACCGCCATCGTCTTCATTGCATCTGCAGTCACCTCACACCTCAAGCTGCAGTACATGTTATTCTACCCGAACATCAGATTCTACAACAAAAAGTGCACTATCCAAGGTAAGAACCTACAGCGTGGATGAACACTAAACATCCGTCAGTACTGTTACAATCGAGCAGCAAGATCATGAACACAATCTACGTCGCCTTCCTTTGACCGGACTAGATCCATATAGCACCTGCAAGAGCAAACGTCCATCTTACTATTAATCAGAGACAGAGACCCAGTTACATCTGCAGTGCAGACGCCAAGCTAGCAGTGGCTCGGAGGTGAGTCAGAGAAAGAGGACCAGATGCCGATCGATCCACGGTTTTCGGTTGCAGTAAGTATCCATCCACATGGATCGGATATAGGCGCAAAAAGAAGAAGAAAAGGCGGCCAACTTATTGCCGATCACCGGAGCGCATCATCATAACTCATCGGCGTCGGTACGTCGATCGGCCATGCTCTCGATCCCCACTGTGCCAGAGCTGAAAAAGGAGATATCATAATGTTCACGAGGCCCTACCATGAGATCCTGCGGGCGAGCTCAGATCGATAGACAGATTTGCCATTCTAGAAGTAGAATGATACAGCGACCCACTGAAATCATCTCACCGATCTCTGAGTCGACTTGCATTGTGGAATGGCTTTGATTATACGTACTCTTATTTGACAGAGATGGGAAATGTACAGAGGAGAGTACCAGTGCTGCGTCAGGGGCGACACATCATTTGGTATTTGAAGTTGGAGTGGTTCGTTCGTTCATTCACAGTAACAATATATGGAGTGAACGTATATGTGTTAGCTAGCAATACGGACAGTACACTAATCAAGAACTAGTGCGTGCTTGTCCAAATGCCATGGAACATGTTCTTGAGCTTGCTCCCGCCAAGCTTCTTTACGATCTTCTTGGCGTCAATCACATTGGTCTCTGCAAGCCTCTCGAGATTCCTAACATTCAGAAAAGTTCCAACCAATGTTGTTAGCATCAATGTATTCGAAAACTGAGAATTCTAGGGAGGATTTATCGTCAGATCGGATGAATGCTAGTATGATCACCTGACGTGCTCCGATGACATGATCTTCCTCCGGCCGGAGCTGCTCTCGGTCAGGTGCACCAGCGTCGACAGCAAGAACCGCTTGGCCGGCGAGGGTTTCTCCTCGTCGGGGCCAAGCAGCTGCAGTATCTGCGCCACGTTGCGCTCGTCCTGGACGAAGCGTTTCCGGTTGCGATGCACGGACATCATGGCGCAGAGCGCCTCCGCTGCCATCTCCCTCGTCTCCAGGGATTTTGCCGCCTGGACGATGCCCACCAGCTCCGGCATGAACCCGGCGTCGCCCATCGCCTTCTTGGTCTCCTCCGACACGTGGCACAGGCGGTGCGCCGCCTTCAGGGCGCAATGCTGCAGCGTGCTGTCGCCGTTGCGGAGGAAGAAGAGCACGCGGTTGAGGAAGACGGCGCCGACGAGCCGGTCGACCGAGTCTGGCGAAGAGAAGCAGATCGCGTCGATGGCGCGGAGCGCCACCTCCCGTGCCTTGGAGGAGCGCGGGATGCCCGGGTCGAGCGAGCGGACGAGGGAATCGACGGCGCCCTCTTGGAGCACGACCTCCCTGGATGAGCTGTCGCCGGAGGCGATCGCGGCGAGGAGCTCCATTGCCTGGATTTGGGCCGCGTCATCAGCGGGCCCCTGCAAGAGCAACACGAGCACCGGCACCGCCCGAGCATCGGCCACCATGTACTTCCTGATCTCGTCGACGCCCACGAGGCTCCTCAGCACCCGGCATGCCGCGCATACGAGCTCGCCGCCGCTGGCACGGTGGTCAGAGCAGACGTTCACCAATGCCGTGACGCCGCCGTGCGCGGCGACGGCCCACGCGTTGTCGGCGTTCTCCGTGAGCTTACTGAGCACCCGCGCCGCCCGCTCCTTCACTGCCGGCCCGGCGCCAGTGTCAAGAACCCGGATCACCGGAGCGATGACTCCGCCGACCACAAGGTCACCTTTGTAAGCGTCCAACCCGGCGATCACCGAGACGGCGTCCAGAGCCTCTTCTTGGACACACGCGTCTTGGCACTCGAGCAGCCCGACGAGAACGCTGATTCCGTCGGCGACGTCGGACACGACGACCCGCACGCACTTCTCGTCGTCGCGCAGCACCTCGTTGAGCGCGGCGGCGGCCTCCCTCCGCATCTCCGCGCCGCCCACCCTGAGCCTGGCGAAGAGGTCGCGCACGTAGAACCGCACGTCCTCGCGGCTGGCACCGGCGCACGGACGCGGCACCACGAGCGCCCGCGCGCGCGTCAGCGAGCCCGACGCGTATATCTCGTCCAACCGCGCCACGTGCGCGTCGAGCGTGGACGCCACGACGTCGAGGTCGCTCCGCAGCCGCAGCTTCCCGCCTCCGTAGTGCCTCCCCTGGCTGCGCGGCACCAGCTCCCGCGACTCGCTCACCGCGTCCACGACCTCCCGCAGGAGGCCGTCGAACGCCTCGTGTGTCTCTCCGCCGTCGGAGGCCGCGATGATGGTGATGTCCGCGAGGCCGGCGTGGAGCCGGTTGAGCCTGTCCCTGATGAGCTGCCATTTGAGTGGGAAGAGGGAGGCGGAGAAGGAAGCAGAGATCAAAGAGTTTATGGCGTCCAGTGCCGCCGCAAGCCTCCCCTGCTCATCCTGCTCTGCTTCTTGGCTCCCCGCTGCCACCGCTACTGCCAATTCCCCCATGCTTCCGACGAGTTCAGCTCACAAAAAGCAAGGCACTCTTACCACATCATAGCTTCCGGCCGTTGCATCGAGCAAGCAAGAAAGTAACGAGGAGCAGAGCAAAGCGGTGGAGCTATTACTAGTAGTAGTATGCGGGGACGGCGGGGGAGTGTGATAACTGTAACTGCAGGGTGGTGAACTGGCGATGGCTTTGGTGCCTTGATGCCAAGCTCGGCTTCGAGGCAGTTAATGGAGTTATGGGGGCGTAGGCCGGGCCGGTGGTGGATCCCAGGGACGTGGAGGTGGACGTGGGCGCAGCACGAGCGCGACTTTGGTTGAGGCAGTCGTCTCTGGGAAAATGCGTCTGTGCGCGTGATGAGGAGCGAGAACGAAGGCCTGGGGATTGGTGCGTTGTGGCGGAGAAGAAGGGCAGGACGATCGAGGGAATGGAATAGTTGCAGAGCCCCCGAGGCTACGAAGTAGGATCGCGTGACATGGCCAGAAATGCTAATTTTTTTTAATAATACATTTTTTTAATTAAATTCAAAAAATATTACGCAAAATAACGAAATTTCAGAAATAATACGGCCTCGGCCTAAGCTGGGCCGATTAGTACCTGTCGGCCTAGACCTGGCCGATTAGTACTAATCGGACCAGGCCTGGCCGATAAGTGCCCACTGGGTTAGCCCAATCGTGCCCTGATTAGTAGCTTATCGGCCAGGCCTAGGCCGACAGCTACTAATCGGCCAGGCCAGGCCTGGGCCGACAGGTACTAATCGGCCCAGCCTGGGCCGAGGCCGTATTATTTCTGAAATTTTGTGATTTTGCGTAATATTTTTCGAATTTATTTAAAAAAACGTATTATTAAAAAAAATTGGCGCCGGAAATACTATGCCTGTTTTTTTTTGAAATACTATGCCTGTTTGCTTTACATGCAGCGATTTTAGGCTCGTTGTATCTGATTGAGGTCGGTAGAGGCTACGCTGTGCATGCCGCACATGTTTGTATCGGATGTGCTCTCATTTTACTTCATTGCACGAGGTCGGTAGAATCTGGTTAAGTAAGAGCATCTCCACTCGCGGCGTCCAAATGGGCGCCCAAAGGCCGTCCGGACAGGTTTTTTGGGCGCCGTCCGGACTACCTTACCCATTTGGGCGCCGTCGCTCCCCACTCGCGGCGCCCAAATATTATTCAAATATGAAATTTTGATACGAAAATGCATATATTTTATTGAAATTTCATTCAAACTAACATAATTCATTCAAATTTAAATCTAGACCTAGACTAGACCTAGTAAGTAGGGTGGCACGCCGGGCACCGGCAGTTGGGGCAGGCGCCGGCCCTTGCGGCGGCGAGCACAGGACCCCGGCGGCAGCTCGAGCAGAGGCAGTAGAGGTAGCCGGTGGTGGAGGTAGTGGCGGCGGAGCTGGAGGTGGTGGCGGCGGAGGCGGTGGCGGCGGCGGTGGCTATGTCGGCCTCGATGGCGAGCTGCATGTGGCCGGGATCCCACTCCGGCGTCGGCGGCCAGTCCTCCAAGCCGTCATCATCACCGTCAACCTCCTCCGCCTCTTGTTGAGGTTGCGGCGGAGGAGGTTGCACGCGGCCTCCTTCCGATCTTGCGCGACGAGCCTGCTCCACCGCCACGTAGCGAACCCTCTCCCGTTTCATGCCCGCTGCGAAGTCCTCGTCGGTGGTGTTGGTGAGGCCGTCGTCGTCGGAGTCTTCGAGCCAGTCCGCAGGCGGCTTGGGGGCGAAGAAGGAGTGGAGGCGGTAGGCGTGCTCGAGTTCGACCTGCTTGTCCTAGTACGCCGAGTTCGGCTCGAACCTGGGGTCGTCGTGCAGCTCCGGCGCCATCGTCCCCATGCACGAGGCGACGTAGTCGAGCCGCGCCTGGCCGGCCAGCATGGGTGCAACGGGGACGTGCACTGGGTTCGTGGCCCATCCCTCGGGGAGGACGCAGTTCGCCGGCACCGGCGTGTTAGTGCGGACGAGCTCGCGCGCCTCGGCTTCCGTGAGTTGGTTCGCCGGTGCCGGAGGAGGCGGTGGAGGAGGTGGCGGAGCGTTGACGGCCGACGAGCCTGCCTCCTGCGATGGCCAGCCGCGGCGAGTCATGGCGCTCTGCCAAACCTGGTTGTCACGGCGGCGACGACGGGCGTCCCTCTGCGCTCGTCTCTCTTCCTCCGCGGCGCGCCGGGAAGAGGCCATGGCTAGGTGTGGGATGGAGATGGCTGTGTGAGATGGTGGAGACGGCGAGGTACCCGCTCTATATAGCGGCCGGGGAGGCGAACGGATGAGGTCGCCTTAACTCCGGCCGTCCAACGGCTCGCCTGCATTGACGCCGCCGTGGCGCAGACGCATCCTCGCCGCAGAGCGAAGCGACGTGTCGCTGCGCCCGGCTGGGAAACCGAGACGCCGCCCGGCATTAATGCAGCCTCTTGTCTCACTGCCAGGCGTGGCCCGCGCGTCGGGAGCCGACGTGGCGTCGCGTTTCCTTCCGTCCGGGGCCGTCCCAAGCCTCCCCAAGTTGAGGGCGTGGGCTGGGCGTGCCGGACACAAAACTGGGCCGCGCCGGACCGAATTCGCGTTTGGGCGCCGCGAGTGGGCGCGATTTTGTGTCCGGCACGCCCCAAACAGCTTTGGGCGGCCGTTTGGGCGCCCCGACTGGAGATGCTCTAAGAGTATGTACGTTGGGCCATGTCGGAAAATCACAATGGCTTCCGGTTCATATGCCGCTGGCTGAATGAATACATAAAAAATAGTAAAATATTTCAAATATTCTGAAAAACATTACTGATGAACATATATGTGTTGAACACTAGTTCCAATTTCGTAGTGAAATGACGTTTGGGCTGCTCTGTGAAAAAAAAACAAATTGGAGGGCAAAATGAGATTTAAATATATTTATAAAGCACTGATTTTGTATTTTCTTCAAACACCACATATGTCATTTCATCATGAAACTTGACACGTATTTAGAAAAGTTGTACTCCCTCCAGTCCAGAAAAAATGTCGCACAAATAGTACTAACGTAGTAGTATATATTCATACCATTTTTTCACAATATTTGAATTTTTAAACTATTTTTTCGATTTTTTAACTTGGGCAGAGCATGTGAGCGCAGAGCCAAAACGCCATTCCCCACGCTAAGTTGTGCATTATGTTTGGTTAAGGCTCATGCTGCTTGGGGGAAGAAATACACGCATGCTTGTGCTCTGCATATCCCTAGTACAGAATGACATATCAGAAACGGATCAAAACCCTCGTCGGAAACGGAGAAAGCATCTGTTTCCCTGACCCCGCTAATGATGTGAAGGTGCACAATTGCAGTGGAGATTTACGCTGTTTCCAATATATTTGGCAACGGGCCTAATATATAATCATTGCCTTAAGTCTTTACATTAGATACATAGATTAGTTTTTGACCGTTTGCAATCAGGTCTAAAGGAAACGGAAAAAAAACGGTGACGCCTGCTGCGCCCTCGACGAAGGCCTGGCTCTTGCGTGACGGCCGCCGGTTCATCACCTTCTTCTTCTTCGCCCTGCTTCAGTGCGTGGTCTTCTTAGTACTGCACAAAAGTCTTGTTTCTGGAGGCGCCGTCTTCAGTGGACCGTGTGGATGGAGCCCCGCTCCTACGTCTTCATGGTCATCACATAGTCTCCAGGTATCCTCCTCGCCCTAAAGGAGATGAATTTTTTTAGATTAGACATACAAAATCGGAAGACAGATAAATATGCAACATAGTATTAGGCAACAAAAAGCAAGAGTACATAACAGAGTAAATATTAGACAAAACTAAACAAAAAAGATTTGGATTTTTGCCACATACTTAGATTGGACACATATTTAAGGCATGGAACTAGTGAGCCAAGTAGGATGCACAAGATGTGTATTCGTTGATATCACAAGGCTCACTAGCGCCACCACCGAATCAGACAGTGCCACAAACTTTTTAATTATCGGCATTCTACAAAAGACAAAACTATAAAGACTATGCAAAACAGAGCATTCACTATAAAGATGGTGCTAGCAGAGAACTCTAAGCGTATAACAGGGCTAGAACTAAAACAGAACAGAGCTACAACTAGAATCTAAGACAATGCATAGTAAAAATAGAACTATCTAGACATAGCTGATCTACTAAAATAGAACTAGAACAAAACAGAGTTAGAACTAAAACATAGCTACAAATAGAACAAAACTGTCAGCCTAACTACTAGAACAAAACTAAAATAGAGCTAGAATTATTAATCCACAAAAACAGAGCAAAAATATGTGCAAAATGAAAACCTAATCTAGGGTTTGGGGTCTTATATTAGGCGAGGCGGGCTCGCTTAGCATCGCCGGCGACTGATGGCGTGAATCACACGCTCGTTGGGAGACCCCAAGAGAAGGTATGATGCAGTTCAGCAGCAAGTTTTCCCTCAGAAAGAAACCAAGGTTATCGAACCAGTAGGAGCAGCAACTCTTCAGAAGGTTGTTGGTGGCCGCACGGCGCAACACGATCACCAACGTGGAACCTGCACACAACACAATCAAAGTACTTTGCCCCAACAAAACAGTGAGGTTGTCAATCTCACCGGCTTGCTGAAAACAAAGGATTAAACGTCTCGTGTGGAAAATGAGTATTAAATTGCAGAGAATGAAAAAGGAACAGTTTCCAGTTTGTGGTTGTTTAATCAGTGTAAAAGAATGGACCGGGGTCCACAGTTCACTAGTGGTGTCTCTCCATAAAAGATAACTAACATGTTGGGTGAACAAATTACAGCTGGGCAATTGACAAATAGTGAGCGCATGACAATGCATATATATGACATGTTGACTACTATGATATTTAATTGGGCATTACGACAAGATACATAGACCGTTATCCAACAGCATCTATGACTAATAATCCACCGCCGGGTTGTCATCCGAGTCCCCCGTTGGTATTAAGTTGCAAGCAACGGATAATTGCATTAAGTAAAGCGCGTAATGTAAACAAACACATATGCCCGTGGACATAGCCTCGTTAGGTTATCCCTAGTGGCAACCGCACATCCACAACCTTAAAACTTTCTGTCACTATCCCAGGTTAAACGGAGGCATGAACCCACTATCTAGCATAAATACTCTCTCTTGGAGTTACAAGCATCTACTTGGCCAAAGCATCTACGAGTAACGGAAAGCATGCAAGATCTTAAATAACATATAAGATAAATTGATAATCAACTTGACATAGTATTCAATATTCATCGGATCCCAGCAAACACAACATGTAGCATTATAATAATATGATCTTGATCATGTAGGGCAGCTCACAAGATCTAAACATGATGGCACAAAGTGGAGAGAAAACCATCTAGCTACTGCTATGGATCCGTAGTCCAAGGATGAACTACTCACGCATCACTCCGGAGGCAGGCATGGCGATGTAGAAGCCTCCGGTGACGATTCCCCTCTCCAACAGGGTGCCGGGAAGAGGTTCTGAACCCTCCCGAGCTAGGGTTGACGGTGGCGGCGTCTCTGGAACTTTTCGTGGATATTTGCTCAGGTACTTAGGATTTTCGCGTCGGGGGGAATAAGTAGGCGAAAGGGCGGCGGCTGGAGACCCCCGAGGGGCCCACACCACCCTAGGGCGCGGCAGAGGGGGGGCCCGCGCCCTAGGTGCGTGTGGCCACCTGGTGGCCCTCCTCTGTTGCTCCTTCGCTCCGTCAGGCGTGTTCTGGAAAAATAGGGACCCCCGTGTAGTTTCGTCCAATTCCGAGAATATTTCCAGACTAGCTTTTCTGGAATACAAAAACAGCAGAAAACAAGAACTGGCACTTCGGCATCTTGTTAATAGGTTAGTCCCAAAAAATGTATAAAAGTTATATAAAGTAGATGCAAAACATATAGCAATTGGTATAAAACAAGCATGGAACATCAAAAATTATAGATACGTTTGAGACGTATCAGCATCCCCAAGCTTAGTTCCTACTCGTCCTCGAGTAGGCAAACGATAAAAACAAAATAATTTTTGAGGTGACATGCTACCATCATAATCTTGATCATATAATATTGCAAGGCACATGTAAATGAATGAAGTGATCCAAATCAATGGTCTATAATTTGCTAGCAAATAGATAATGAGTAAACAATGAATCACACAAGCTAAACGTTTTCATGAATAGTACTTTCGAGACAAGCAACAAACAGTTTTGCATAAGTGTTAATTCATAAAGCAATAGTTTCTAATAAAAGGTATTCAATCAACACAAAGGAAGAATTTAGTTTCAGCATTTGCTTCAACTTTCAACATATTTATCTCATGGATATTGTCAACACAAAGTAGTATAACAAGTTCAATACATTGCATATAACCAGGCCCGTCGAAGGCCATGTGCGAGCTGTGCGGCCGCACAGGGCCCCCAAAAATCTGGGGCCCCATGTACTCAGCAAATATACCTCTAGTTTTATAATTTTTGGCCCATACCAAAATACAGTATGTCTGTCGTGGCCTGAAAACTGCCCAGCTGATCGCTCCGGATCTGAGGCGTCCCACGTCCTAGTTGATCAACCGATCGATCGAACTCTTTCTCAGATCCTGTTGTTTCGAGTCGCTCTGGAAAAAAAAACCTCGGACTGCATCTAATCCCGTCGCCAGACGCCGGTGTTGTTCGCCGAGAGGCACGGGGATCAGACGACCGCCGGCGACAGCCCGCGCGCAATCCGAAATCGCTGTTCCAGTTTTCTGTTCCCGGATGGATGGATCAACGTGCTGGCTACTGCTCCGTTTCGCCAAGCGTCTGATCCCAATTAATTCAGGCCACGACGGAAGGCCGATCAAGGTTTGCAGAACTTTCTCTGTTAGATTGTCTTGACATGCCTGAAACTTTCTTAGCCATTCCAGTTACGGTTGCATCAGTATAAAGGAGTTTGTTAATAAAATTCAAATTGTTGAAATCTTACTTGGGTCCTACTCAGGTCCTACTATGACCCAGCAAAGACTCAATTGATTGGAGACAATACGACATTAAAATGGTATCCTAGAGAAGAATAATTATGAAAATAAAATAGAAGATTTCATTTCAAAAAATATAATACGGATGGTACGTAGAACATGAGGTCAATTCATTGTTTAGTGGTACCTTTTAGTAGATTACTGGTTGATACCATACGAAATAACATTGAAATTATGTAATAAAATAGAAGTATTTTATTGTTATGTAATGTGAAAATTTTAAATTTTAGGGCCCCATTTTACGTTTCGCACAGGGGCCCCAAATTTCTGGAGACGGCCCTGCATATAACGCATGTTCTAACAAAGTTGACACTAGTGTTTGCTTGTGGAAGATAGAAAGAATAGGAAAACTGACGCAACATAAAAGTAAAAGAAAGGCCCTTCGCATAGGGAAGCAGGGATTAAGTCATGTGCTAGAGCTTTTAGGTTTTTGAAAGCATATAGAGATTGCATAAAATATTTGATACTCCTCCCAATCTTGCTAACACAAGCCATGGCTAACCGAATCCTCGGGTGCCTTCCATCAATCACATACCATGGAGGAGTATCTATTTTTGAGAGGTGTTTGTTAATTGTCAACGAATGGTAGCGGGTGAGAACAATATTCTACCTGTCGAACGGACTTTTAAGAGCGGCTCCCATGAAGGTCGTTATTTCTACCAGCAAGCCAGATCATCCCTCTTTCTCTTTGGTTTACACACATTCAGGTATTTCACTGTTTGTCATTGCTTACTGATGAATCAGGGCAAAAGTGTGAAGAGAATTAATTGGTTAAAGTTGTAATTAATTGGGACTGGGCACCCCGTTGCCAGCTCTTTTTGCAAGTTATTGGATAAGCGGATATATATGCCACTAGTCCAGGTGTAAAAGTCCACTCGACAAATAGAATAAAGAATAACCACACTAATTCCTCATGAGCTAGTAAACATTGACACAAAAAGGGAATAATAACATTTTGAATAATTTAAAGGTAGCACATGAAAAATTTACTTGGAGTGGCAAGGAAATACCACATATAGGTAGTTATGGTGGACACAAATGGCATGGATTTTGGCTCAAGGATTTGGATGCACGAGAAGCATTCCCTCTCAGTACAGAGTTTAGGCTAGCAAGGTTATGTAAGCAAACAAGAATATCAACCCGTACACCAAGTTTTATATGACAAACATATTGCAAACGTTATAAGACTTCATACCGTCTTCCTTGTTAACCAAACCCTGTTATTAGAAAATATCTAGACCTTAGAGATACCACCGATGCAAACCAAATTTTCAACAAGCTTTACGGTATTTCTTCACTAATAGGCTTAACTCATGTGATGCACAATTTAATCATGATCTACTTGTTAACTCAAAACAATTGACAAGCATCAAGTTATCCAAATTAGTGATCTACAAGATTAAGCAAGTTTTTCTTATACCAATTACCACATGCAACATTTTCTGAACCAACCAAACACCAATCAATTTATTTAATCAACTCTTCAAATAGATATAAGTGAAGCAAAAGAGTACTTTCTACAAAAGAAAGCTAATAGCTCTGACAAGAGATACATGAAAATAAGAGCTAAAAGCTGAACAACGCTAGATATGAATACTCAACAAATATAAGTGAAGAATATGAGTATTCTAATGAAAAAGCGGAGCGTGTCTCTCTCCCAATCAAGAATGCTAGGGTCCAGTCAAGCTTTATTGAAAATAAAAGTGCAATACTGAAAATAAAAGCACACAGACGCTCCAAGAAAAGCACATATGATGTGAAAGAATTAAAATATAGTTTCACTAGAGATGACCTGATAATTTTGACGATGAAGAAGGGGATGCCTTGGGCATCCCCAAGCTTAGACGCTTGAGTCTTCTTAAAATATGCTGGGGAGATCCATGGGAGCCTCCCCAAGCTTAAGCTCTTCACTCTTCTTGATCCTATTATATCATCCTTCTCTCTTGACCCTTGAAAACTTCCGTCACACCAAACTCGAAGTAGATCTCATTAGAGGGTTAGTGCATAATCAAAAACTCACATGTTCTATATAGGCGCAATATGATTTGTTACTTTAAACATTAGCTACAGTCACTGATGTTATGTGAAGCTCTTCCACCCAAAAAAGAATTTCACTCAACACTAGTAAAAGAGATAATGCAAAATAAAAAGTCATAATCTGTCTAAAACAGAACAGTCCGCAAAGACGAATTTTTTCAAGAGACTTACGACGCTCAGATCGAAAAACTCTAGTCTAATGAAAGATTCAGACATTCATAAAGATTACGCACAAAAAAATTCAGATTTAATTAACAATCTGGTGATTTTAGGAATTTCGTACAGTGAACAGCAAAAATCTGTTTCTGCGCAGCAATCAAAATTAAGCATCGTCTTAACATTAGAGGCTACTCTTTTTTTTGAAAGGGAGACCGTGAGGGAAGCCCCCACGGTAAATTTTATTAATGATTAAAGGTAGTACAGGATTACAAAGATAGGTTGAGAGGATCAACCCATTTTAAACATAAATAAAAAGTATGGAAAACTAAATGGTAGCAATCCAGGCGTGTAGAGCTTGTTTTTTAATTGGCTTGAGACGGTAGCAGATCAAGTTGATGTCCTTGATGAATAGAGCTTTCCATTTTCTGAAGGATGGTCTTTCTTGTTTAAATATAAGATCATTTCTGCACTTCCAGATATTCCAAGTTGCTGCCACTGCCACCTCCAGGAAACATGGTCCAACATGGTTCATTTTTGTGTCCATAATTGTATCCAATAAGGATGTTCTCTGACTCCAGTTTATCTTCAGGTAAGACCAACATTTTTTAGCAAAAGGACACTCGAAGAAGAGATGGTCTCTTGTTTCTAGATCATGTAAGCTGCAAAGAGAGCAATCGGAAGAAGTGTTTAGATGCCAATGTTTTCTGTTCATCATATCCCTAGTGTTGAGTCTGTCGTGGATCATCAGCCAAGCAAAAATTCGTTGCTTTGGTAAACATCTGCACTTCCAAAGTTGTTTAAATGCCGGATGAGGATGTAGTCCTTCAAACATCAATTTGTAGTAGCTGGCTGATGTATATTTAGCTGAGTTTAATTGATACACCCATGAGTCTTCTCCCTCCCTATCATGTTGATTTTGATTGAGATGTGTAAGAGTTCCTCTTAACTGTTGTAATTCATCATGTGCTCGCTCTGACAGAGGGAGGAAGAACAGAGATGGTAGATGTTCAGTTTGTAAAGCAAGTTGAAGTGAGATGTCAGGCTGAAGAGCAAAACTGAATAATCTCTCAAATTGGTTTGCAAGTACTCTGTCACCCAACCATTTGTCTTTCCATAAAAGAACAGAGGAACCATTTCCCGGTGAACATTGTGTTATTCCCCTGTATTGCCAGAATAGTGAAGAAATGTCTTTCCACCAAAATGATCCAACCCTTACAGATGCCTGGGGTATTTTGTTTTGGTAGTAGCTATGCCAGACTAGTTCTACCCAAGGAATTTCAGCTTTATTCATAAACTTGTGGAGATGTTTCAAGAGTAATGCTTCATTCTGTATTTCGAGATTTATCACTCCTAAGCCTCCAACCTTCTTTGGTCGGCAAACTTTGTCCCAAGCGATTAGAGAATTGCACGTAACCTGCATGTCATCATCTTTTTTTGCCCAAAGACAGTGTCTTCTTCCTCTGTCAATCGACTGAATCATAGTTTTCTGAATCTTGAGGGAGCACATGTAAAATGTTGGGAGAGCTGAGAGAACAGAGTCGATATAAGTTAATCTTCCAGCATAAGTCAGAAATCTTGAAACTGCATTCAGTCTTCTTTCAATGTTATCTGCCAGCGGAGAAAGGTCTTGTATTGTTGGTCTGGTAGTGCCCAAAGGTAACCCAAGGTAAGTAAAAGGCATACCGCCCACCTGACAACCAAGTGCAGCAGCTAGCTGTGTAGTTTCCTGCTCTGTGCAGTTGATGGGTACCAAACTTGACTTTGCATAATTTACTTTCAATCCAGTAGCAGCAGCAAAATCATCAATTATCGTTTTCATGAGTAAAATTTGGGTTGGGCAAGCTTCCATGACAACAAGTGTGTCATCCGCATACTGAATGACTGGAAATTCATGGTTCGGTATTGGAATGGGCGCTATCAGTGAATTTTGATGAAAATGATAGTTTATCATTGTTTGCAATAAATCAGCTGTTTCTACAAATAAGAGGGGTGACAGAGGGTCTCCTTGGCGTACACCTCTTCTACAAGCAAACTTCTTTCCAGGTACACCATTTAACAGAATAGAAGATGTTCCAGTCCTCATGATATTGTCAATCCATTGTATCCAAACGTCATCATAGCCCTTTAGTTTGAGAATTTGTAGAATAGCTTTGTGCTCCATCATATCGAAAGCTTTTTGAAAATCAATTTTTAGGACCACAACATGTTTCCCAGACTGCTTACATTGATGAAGGTACTCAAATGCCCAACCTAAACAGTCTTGAATATTTCTTGATTTCAAGAAGCCATATTGGTTTCGATGTAGACCTTTCAGAATTACCTCTTGTAGTCTGTTTGCTAAGAGTTTTGTAATGAGCTTCAGACTTGAATTAAGCAAGGAAATGGGCCTGTAGTCATTAGGAGTTTCAGGACTAGCTTTCTTTGGAATCAGAGTGATGAAAGAGTCGTTGAGGCTTGTGAGATCAATGTTTCCATGTTGAAAATCTGAGCACATTTTGTAAAAATCATCTTTAATTATGTGCCAGCATTTCTTGATAAACATCCCATTGTAACCATCTGGACCTGGTGCTTTATCAGTAGGAAGATTTTTGATAACATCATCTATCTCTTTTGTGGTGAAGGGGGCAGATAAGTTATGTAGTCCTTGGGTAGGTGTGACTAGGTTTTGAAGGCTTTCAGGAAAGCAAATCTCATTGACCTGACCCAGTCTTTCTTTAAAAGCTCCCCAAAGAACTGCAGCCTTTTCCTCATGCTCACATATTTCTCGGCCATCAGGCATAATGAATTTAGCTATATTGTTCTGTCTATATCTCACTGTTGCCATAGAATGAAAGAAAGCTGTGTTCTCATCTCCCAATTTTGCCCATCTAATAGTGCATCTGTTTTTCCATAAATCTCTCTTGCAGTTTGTCAAGTGAATAAATCTTGCTTTGACAATGTTTCTGAAATTCCACTCTGTGATATGCAAAGGCCTCAATTCCTCATATTCATCCAACATTGTGATTGTACTGTCACAGACTGTAAGCATGGAGTCCAGATTTGAAATATTGCCATTCCATTTTTTCAGAGCCTTTCTCAAAATTTTCAATTTTGCTGTTATAGTTTTTGCCGAGTTTCCTGTAATTTGAGTTGCCCAAATATTTTCCACAACATCATAGAAACCAGGTTGTCGAATCCAGTAATTCTCAAATCTAAAAATTGAGGCTTTTGGAATTTTTGAGTTAATGCTGACTACACAAGGTATATGATCAGAAACAGGACGTGCTAAAGGATTAACCACTGTGTTAGGGTATTTGATTGTCCAACCAGCCGTTGTGAAGAACCAGTCCAATTGTACCAAGAGAGGATTTGCTTGCATGTTGCTCCAGGTGTAACTTCTTCCTTTGATAGGTAATTCCACCAAGCCTAAGTCACTGATGATTTCATTAAAAGTGAAAATATCTTGCATGTTAGCACCTTGTCTGTTTCTGCTTTCCACTGAACGGTAGAAATTAAAATCTCCCAATAAGATCCAGTCTTCATCATTTTGTGTGTCAAGATCATGTAGCCAAGAGACGAATTCAGAACGTCTAGGTTCAGTACAAGGTCCATATACATTCACCAAATTCCAAGAATCAGCTGACATAGAAGATGTGAAGTTGATAATCATTCCAAAGCTCTCCATAGACAAAAGAGTACCAGTAAAAACAGAACTGTTCCATAGAACAAGTAAACCTCCAGAAGCACCCACAGATGGCACACAGGCAAATCTATCAAAACGTTTGGGTGCAAATTTTCTTATGAAGGAATTATCAAAAGTTGCTCGTTTGGTTTCCTGCAGACAAATAATGCTGGCATTGCTTTCCTCAATTTTGTTTCTAAGAGGGGTCCATTTTTCTTCATCATTCAAGCCACGAATGTTCCAGCACAAGATGTTCCAAACTCTTACAGCAGATAAATAAGACGACATTGCAAATAAAAGGAAGATACAATAGTTTGATAAAGAGAAGAAACTATGTCTTCTTAGGCTTGGACAACTTCTCTTCTGTGATCTCTTCTAGAGGGATTCCACAGTCGGCGCCTATCTTCGCATAGCCTCCATCTTCAACACATCTGGAGTAGGTGCAAGCTGAATAGATGATTTCTTTCTTTTTGAACCTGAAAGATCTAAAGCAAGTGGTATAAAACCATCTTTGTCACTGCGAAGACCTCGACGAACAGAGTGAGTGGATTCAGGTGCATCTTCCTTTCCCTTTCTCTTTTTCTTCTGAGCAGTCTGACCAAACTGACCAGGTAACACCATCTCTATTTGCATCTCTGTTGTGCCAGAGTTCACTTCCATGTTATCTGTAGTCTTGTCAGAGTTTTCTGCTTCAACACTGAAAGATAGTTGGTTGTTATCTGCTTCAGTCATTGTGGTGTCAGACATGTTATCTTCAAATGACAGTAAGTTGTTTCCAATGAAGACTGGCAGAGGAAAAGACATATTCAGATATGAAAATGCAGGCTTTACAGCCAAAGCAAGAATCCCCAACTTGACAGCATCCGGAACGGAAGAAATTATGTCCACAAGTGAGGAAGTACGAAAGTTTGTTGTAGGACCATCTATAATCCTCCTGATGTTCTTGTTCCAGTACAGAGAAGCCAGAATGTGAATTACTTCCATAGTGATTGGTAGCACAACTTCTTGGTTTTGTCCTCCAGCTCTGACAAACATATAGCTTCCAGAATTGATACCACGCATGAAATTATCTGCAGCTCTTTCAGCAAGCTCACATTCTTCGTTCCATGCAGCTAAACCATCATCTTGAGCATTCCTCTCAGGTGTGACTCCATCCATCAAAGATGCCCCTGAGTATTCAAACAGTCTTCTGAAACTGAACCCTGAATATGGAGCAATTGGTGCAGGAGTGTTGGGCCACTGTCTCCAACCATTAGCATTTGCTGCATTGCCCTGATTGTTTTGCTGAGCACCTTGTTCCCAAGCCAAATCAGCATTCTGTTGCGTAACCAGAGCATGGTACTCTTGGCACAACAATGCGAGAAAATAAAGATACAAAGGAGTTGCTACAGAAGTAAACATCCTCCTTGACTGATACTGAAAATAAAAGATAATGGGTTGCCTCCCAAAAGCGCTTTCTTTAACGCCTTTTAGCTAGGCATAGTGATTTTTATGATGCTCACATAAAGGTGAGAGTTGAAACATAAAAGAGAGCATCAAGAAGCATATATAAAACATGTTTAAATCTAACACTCTTCCTATGCATAGGATTCTTGTAAGAAAACAAGTCAATTAAGCACAAAGTGACTAGCATAGGAAGGCAAAACAAGTGCAACTTCAAAACTTTCAACGGACCATTAGGTCTTAAAGCAAAAATCATATAGAAGCAACACAAGAGAAAGCTCAAAACTTTCATCATAAAGAGATGAAATTTAATAACATGAAGATTTCTATAACCATATTTTCCTCTGTCAAAATAATTTTCAGTAGCATCATGAACAAACTCAACAATATAACTATCACATAAAGCATGCTTTTCATGATCTACAAACGCATAATTTTTATTAAGCTCAACAATAGTGGGGTTATCAAACCCACTTTTGACAATAATAGTATAATTAATATCATTAGGCAAAATAGGACCATCATCAAGAGCATTATCATATATAACATTAGGGAGCACATTTTTACTTTCTGCAATTTCCTTTTCTTGAGTCAAGGAGGGTGTTTTTTCAGATTTATCTTAAAGAGATATTTCAATAGAATCATCACATTCGACAATATAGCATTCTTCCTCCTCTAAAGCTAGGGGACTAAAAATAACATTTTTATCAAAACCAGCTTCCCCAAGCTTAGAGCTTTCCATGGCATTAGCAATAATGGTGTTCAAAGAATGTATGCTAATAACATTGCTACTATCATGATTGTTATGCAAATAAATTTCCATAGGCTTTTTAATTTTCTCTTCAAACACCTCATATCCCAACTCAAGATAAATTTCATAAAGCCCTCTCATGTTGTTTTCAGCCATAGGACTAGTTTCAAGGAAAGTAACCATTGATAGCAAGTAAAGAGCTAGACATAATAACTCAGCAAGAAACAAAACCGAAAATAAACTAAATGCAAGTAACTAATTTTTTTGTATTTTTGATAATTGAAAGCAAACAAGATAAAGTAAAATAAACTAAGCAAGACAAAAATAAAGTAAAGAGATTGGAAACGTGAAACTCCCCTTGCAGAAGACTGCTGTCTCCCCGGCAACGGCGCCAGAAAAAGAGCTTGATGGCGTGAATCACACGCTCGTTGGGAGACCCCAAGAGGAAGGTATGATGCAGTTCAGCAGCAAGTTTTCCCTCAGAAAGATACCAAGGTTATCGAACCAGTAGGAGCAGCAACTCTTCAGAAGGTTGTTGGTGGCCGCACGGCGCAACACGATCACCAACGTGGAACCTGCACACAACACAATCAAAGTACTTTGCCCCAACGAAACAGTGAGGTTGTCAATCTCACCGGCTTGCTGAAAACAAAGGATTAAACGTCTCGTGTGGAAAATGAGTATTAAATTGCAGAGAATGAAAAAGGAACAGTTTGCAGTTTGTGGTTGTTTAATCAGTGTAAAAGAATGGACCGGGGTCCACAGTTCACTAGTGGTGTCTCTCCATAAAAGATAACTAACATGTTGGGTGAACAAATTACAGCTGGGCAATTGACAAATAGTGAGCGCATGACAATGCATATATATGACATGTTGACTACTATGATATTTAATTGGGCATTACGACAAGATACATAGACCGTTATCCAACAACATCTATGACTAATAATCCACCGCCGGGTTGTCATCCGAGTCCCCCGTTGGTATTAAGTTGCAAGCAACGGATAATTGCATTAAGTAAAGCGCGTAATGTAAACAAACACATATGCCCGTGGACATAGCATCGTTAGGTTATCCCTAGTGGCAACAGCACATCCACAACCTTAGAACTTTCTGTCACTATCCCAGGTTAAACGGAGGCATGAACCCACTATCTAGCATAAATACTCTCTCTTGGAGTTACAAGCATCTACTTGGCCAAAGCATCTACGAGTAACGGAAAGCATGCAAGATCTTAAATAACATATAAGATAAATTGATAATCAACTTGACATAGTATTCAATATTCATCGGATCCCAGCAAACACAACATGTAGCATTACAATAATATGATCTTTATCATGTAGGGCAGCTCACAAGATCTAAACATGATGGCACAAAGTGGAGAGACAACCATCTAGCTACTGCTATGAACCCGTAGTCCAAGGATGAACTACTCACGCATCACTCCGGAGGCAGGCATGGAGATGTAGAAGCCTCCGGTGACAATTCCCCTCTCTGGCAGGGTGCCGGAAGAGGTTCTGAACCCTCCCAAGCTAGGGTTGACGGCGGCGGCGTCTCTGGAACTTTTCGTGGATATTTGCTCAGGTACTTAGGGTTTTCGCGTCGGGGGGAATAAGTAGGCGAAAAGGCGGCGGCTGGAGACCCCCGAGGGGCCCACACCACCCTAGGGCGCGGCAGAGGGGGGGCCGCGCCCTAGGTGCGTGTGGCCACCTGGTGGCCCTCCTCTGTTGCTCCTTCGCTCTGTCAGGCGTCTTCTGGAAAAATAGGGACCCCCGTGTAGTTTCGTCCAATTCCGAGAATATTTCCAGACTAGCTTTTCTGGAATACAAAAACAGCAGAAAACAGGAACTGGCACTTCGGCATCTTGTTAATAGGTTAGTCCCAAAAAATATATAAAAGTGATATAAAGTAGATGCAAAACATGTAGCAATTGGTATAAAACAAGCATGGAACATCAAAAATTATAGATACGTTTGAGACGTATCTGCGACGGAGCTATCGCCGGCCTCCCCTGGCGGCGCCTCCGCCTCAAGCCCGCCGGGGACCAAAGAGAGGTCTATGGCGGCTCGGAGGTCCGATTGGATGACTGCCTCATCGGCGTGTTTGATCTGGTTTGAGGCCTCGGAGAAGAGGACGGACGCCTCCAGATCGGCCTCGCCCTGACCACGTTGGGCATCCTCACGCTCGAAATCGGCGCGGGAGGCTTGGCACACGATCTCTTGATCACGATCCTCTCTTCATTGTCGTCCGACGAGGAGGAGGAGGAGGAGGGCAACCACGTGGAGGGCAACGACTGGTTCACCCAGCGAGTGATGACGTGAACACACACATTCGTTGGGAGACCCCAAGAGGAAGGTATGATGTAATCTAGCAGAAGTTTAGCCTTGATTTCAAAACCAAGGCTATCGAATCCAGTAGGAATTGGAAGAGCTTCAACACGGTGTCAACAACAGCGCCGTTGAAATGCTGTCGACGTGGACCTGCACACAACACAATTAAACTAGTTTGTCCCAACGAAACAGGAAGGTTGTCAATCTCCTTGGCATGCTGAATACAAAGGATTAAACGTACGGTGTGGAAAATAAATGTAAATGAAATAATGAACATCGAGCAAATGAGTGTAGAGCGTGGTGGAAACGATGTTTTTATCAGTGTAAAAGAAAGAACCGGGGTCCACAGTTCACTAGAGGTGTCTCTCCCGAAACAGATAGATAACATGCTGGGTAAACAAATTACGGCAGTGCAATTGACAAATGGTGATGGCATGACAATGCAATATATGACAAGACAATGTTCATTATAGTATTTATTGGGCATTACAACAAGATACATAGACCGCTTGCTAGCTGCATATATGACTAATAATCCACTTGCGAAATAACATATGTGTCTCCCACGGGTATTAAGTTGCAAGCAACCGATTATCGCAATAAGCAAAGTGTGTAATGTAAACAATGCAAATGACAAGTAGACATAGCAAAGATGTTTTCTCCCTAGTGGCAACAGCACATCCACGGCCTTAGTCATTTCAGTCATTCGAGCCCAGGCTACTGGAGACATGAACCCACTATCTAGCATAAATACCCCCTCTTGGAGACACTAGCATCGGAGAGCATGCAAGACATAAATAAAACATATGTATATAGATAGATGAACAAACTTGATCATAACTTCACAATTCATCGGATCCCACCAAACACAACACGTAGCATTACATAAAGATGATCTTGATCATGATAGGCAGCGCACAAGATGTAAACATGATAGCACAAAGTGGAGAAACAACCATCTAGCTACTGATATGGACCCGTAGTCCAAAGATGAACTACTCACGCATCAGTCCGGAGGCGGGCATGGTGGTGTAGAGCCCTCCGGTGATGATCTCCCCCTTCGGCAGGGTGCCGGGAAGAGCTGCAGAACCCTCTCGCACTAGGGTTGACGATGGCAGCGGTGATGGAACTTTTCGTGGATTTCTGATCAGGTGTCGAGGGTTTCTGGGGACGAAACAATTTATAGGCGAAAGGGCCGTGTCAGAGGGGCGCACCATGGGGCCCACATGGCCTTGGGGCCCGCCTGCTCCCCTGGTGGGTCCCCTCGACCTCTCCTTCGGGCGGTGTCTTGGTTCCATTGCAAAAATAATTCCCGTAAATTATCGTTCAATTCCGAGAATATTTTCCGACTAGCTTTTCTGGAACAAAAACACAGCAGAAAACAGGAACTGGCACTGTGGCATCTTGTTAATAGGTTAGTGCCAGAAAATGCATAAAAATGATTTAAAGTGTAAATAAAACATGTAGCATCAGGTATAAAACAAGCATGGAACATCAAAAATTATAGATACGTTTGAGACGTATCAGCGAGCAGGGCGGCCGGCATACGGAATCTGGCGATAGCTAATGTGGCGGCCAGTTGTGCGACTGCGGCCCGAGGGATCTTTAATGCAGGAGGCTTCGACACGCTCTTCCTGCAACACCAGCTGACGCTGGTGCTGCGTGAAGTCCCGGAGGGTGGGGCGGCCGCCAGCGCTGCGGTCACGACTGTTTCCGCGTCCTTGCCCGTGGTCGCGATGGCCGGATCTGAGAGATTGGAGAGCGGCGTCTAGGGTTGGAAGTGAGACAATGAGAGTGAAGGGCTTGGGGTTCTTATAGGCCACGTCCGTGGGCTGTCGGAGTGCTTCTTATGGCAACGGAGATTTTTCAAATTTCCATGTGCATACCGGTAACAGAGATAAAAAAATAACCGTTGCCAATATTTATTACCTATTCACCCGTTGCCTTTGTGGTGAGCTTGTCTTACGGCCCAGTGCGGGCATGGGGGATATTGGTTTCTTCCGTTGTCTAACTCGTGTCGTTTCCATAGAGGGTATCTGATGTGTCGTTCTGTACTAGTGTATGCAATCCGCGGTTGTTTGGCTAGGTTCACCGATGGTTAATCTCACTTTTTATCCACTTTATCTCACACCACAACACATAACAAAGTTTGCATATGAGCATAGTAGGACCGTTGTTTGGAAGAACTCGAGATGAAACAAATGGTCAAAAAATATTCAAACGGTCTATTGTGTGCGACAATTTTCTCGAAATCTATCTAAAATACACACATGAACACGTTGGTACATTAATAGTGAGATATACTCATCAACGAGTGTGGTAACATAAAATTTACAACATGAAAATTGTGTAAAACAACAAGATAATGCCACTCCTAATTAAAATTTTCAAATGCTCAAATCTTACGAATTTGAAATCATATAAAATAATTACAAATTTGAACGGAAAATTGAGAGATTATAGTTAAAGAAACTCGGATTCGATTACCAGAATGAAGACTTTTTAATGTAAATTACCAATGAACATCGTCATCAGGGATTTCATGATGCTCGATGGGAAAATCAGTAAACTCGGCACATACGACCTCATGTGGCCCGGTTTTGGTTTTGTAGTTTCACGTCTATGTAGCTGGCACTTTTCTCGTCGAAACAAGATTTCGTCCCGCTTTATAAATAAAATACAAATGGCCGAACCGGTTTAGGGTGGTGAGGAAACCCTCTTACAAGAAGGTCAAAAGAAACGACTACCGAGAGGTAGACCTAAACGCCACCCACTCCAAGTTGAGCAAGGAAGACGGAGAAGTCACACCCAACCTAGACTACCGAACATGAGCAAAACAGCGCCTTCTGAGAAAATCATGAGACACCACTGCACTGACCCCAACAAGTTATCGCTAGAGTGAGCCATCTGCCTCTCGATTCGGGCCAGAGAGCGCCGATCATGCCAGAGGACAACAAGTACAAGTACAAGGTTACGTGAAAGAGATAAGAGACCAAGGAGGTCATCCACCATGTCAGAGCCTAAGAACTTTCACGCTGGGATGAAGGCATGCCCGGTGCCGCAGAGACAGGAAATAGAGCTCCCCGATGACCCACTCAAGAGGGTAACGACGCGCCACGCTGAGCTCGAAGAATCCGATTAGGGTTTTCACCCGGAGCTCTATAGATGTTTGACGGAGGATAAAATTGAAACTCCGGTTTATTTTTATAATGGAGAGAGTACATCATTATTCATACCAAAAGGAATGGAAGTGACGAATAAACCTCACACTGGGGCGTCCTCAGAGGTTTTTAAACCACGCTTTCGAGATCAGAAGAAAAGAAAGGAAAGATCATCATGAGGAGTTCACTGCTCGATCAGACGTGACCGCGATGCAACATAAGTTCGTCCGGTCACCCTCGAGGCCTGATCGATCGAGCGATGGAATGAATCATCACGGAAAAGCGATCAAAGGCAGGTCGACACAGCGCGGGGAGTGACGGCCACTCGATGGCTCGCTGGATGCCAAGGACTGAAGGATGCATGGGTGCATCGGCATCATCTGCGCGCCACATATACACAGACGAAGATTACAGATAGAATAGTCCATGATTCCGGAACGACCGATGGATCTCCTCGGAGTCCGTCAGATTTGTCTTTTTGGCGCCCATGTGAGCGCCTTCCATCGACTCGGTTTGGCCGTACCTGCTTCTTCCTTCTCCCGTGGCGGGCGGCGGTGGCGCTGTCTCTCACGGGAGATGGTTAGCTTTAGGTAGCATTCATGGATAGGGTGGACGTGAAGGAAGGAAAGGGAAAGCTCGAGCACAGCGAAAGATGAATATAAAGATCTTGCATGGCAATTGGCAAACAAAGCACACGGGAGGCTTGCTTGCCCGGGTCTGAAGAAAAGGGCGCTTGCTTTAGCTCTTTCTGGAGATCTGCGGAATATATTATTGGTCATGTGACGCAGGCTGACCTAACGAACTTAGTGACTAATACAGTAATACTGCCTACTGTTCAGTTCAGGTTCTATTAAACCGCCAGGTTACTGCGAAGCTGTTGTTGAGGTACATCATTACATGATGACAACGTACGACAGTAATGGGTCCAATTTGACATGGTTTTGCAGTGTTATAGTAGTCCATACTTCTTCCTGCATTAGTGAACCCGTAAAAATGATGATGGGTAAATGCATCAATGATGAAAAAAATTCAATAAATGCTAGTACTACAGTGCAAACAACGACTGTAGATGGTCATTATGCATGTAATCGAACACAACGTTGAAAAGAGACCTTCCCCTCTGTAGGAAAATATAGTCGTCCTAGGACCACTAGAATCAAGCAAAGGAATGCCTTTTTTCTATAAAAGATGCCTTTTTGGAAAGAAAGAAAGAAAGAAAGAAAGAAAGAAAGAAAGAAAGAAAGAAAGAAAGAAGCAAAGGCATAAACAAGGATAGAAAGCTGGCCACATTCTATATTCCATAAACCTCAAATCTTGGGTTCACACTGGCCAAATTCCGAGAAATTTGACATATCTAAATTTGTTTTTTTAACCTTTGACCCCATCGTTCGTGTGAGCCCGGATGCTGGTGAACTGTTTTATGTTCTTTCCAAAAAAAATGAAAAGACAAGATTTTAATGCATTATGATGTAAAATATCGAAAGAGAAAAAGGGGTAACCGACGTGTTCCATGATTGCTGAATTTACTCTTTCAAGAGTCACAATGGCCCGTGGCTCACAAAGCACACCTAAGCTTTTGATCCCATCCCATGGAAAGTGGTACTAGTGTTTGACAAAGTGGAATTGAGTTTTCGACAAAGTACTAGTGCTAAAAGTAAATTAATGGCCTGGAAGAAGAAGAAGCACAACGCTACTACCAAAGTCATACTACATAGGGAAGCATTAGCATGTAAAAGAAGTTTCTCCATAGACAAAAAGGCTTGTTCCACTTTCTTGAGAAGAACATAGTTTGCAAAGTAACCATCACCTGCTGCATACAACGCATTGACTCAGATGGTCACAGGAAATTTGGCTGGTAACTGTCAAACCTAGGGCCTGCCTCTGTGGGTGCTTTGAGTGGCTCAATGCTTTTGTCATGTCACTGCGACAAATGTTTGTAGAGGCAATGCGTGCAGCTAATTCACTTAACAGACATGATTAAGAAGGGACAAACCTGACAGTTATTGGCATGACAACACTGTCTGCTGTAGATCGAGCATGTGAAGAGTAAGTATAGGGAAAGACATATAATCCAAAGTACAGTAGAAGATTGTGTAGTACTAGTTGCATTTTCGCTTTGAAGAAAGAAGAAAATGGGCGAAAACCAGTTGGGCCAGTGGTGCTGAAGATTAGCAAGAACACATTATTGGAGTGTTTGTTGGCAGCTTCATTTAACCAACTGCAAGCAAACCATCACCAACCATCGTTCCATCATGCATGCATGTGTCCCTTAGTTGTCGTACATTGTCCTTGTTCTCATGGTCCAGTTCAATCCAATGGTTTATGGTTGGGTACTTGGATTTATACTGTGAATGCTACTTTCTCGCTGTAATGTTTTGGCCTCTTCAGTTTTTTGAGTTGTAGTGGAATGATCTTATTGACAGTATGCCGGATCATGATGCAAGACCAAGTTTTCGAAAGAAAAGATCATGAAGTAACATAGGAGCCTGTTCAAAAAAATGAAGTAACATAGGAGTAGTTGAGTTGAACGGTATCGCTGGATATTTCTGGGTTCCGATGTATGCTAGTATGCTACCGTAGACTGTAAGCAGGGATGGATTATTTCAATCACTCCTTGCTCGTTCTTTTGCTGATACCTTCACTTTTTCATAGAGATAGATCAATAATCACCTATCAATAAAGTTTCTATAGTTGGTCATGAAAAGCATTACTTTTCTTTTTGCCAGGGCAGAAATGATGAAGTTGTCGTGTATATGCAACTGAATCACTCCAGACAAAAGACTGGTTTAGTATAAGCAGCTCAACTACTCAAGAAAACGGGGCAGGCAAATGCTGGGAGTTACTGCAGTAGGGGCTCAAGGTGCAAAGCATCTTTTGTCAAGGAATAATATAACACGCATAAAAAACATTAAACTGTTGTCTTTTCCATACAGATATAGAAGCAGGTTACACAACGGACAAAATCGGTGTTTACAGGTACGAACTACGAAGCATATCGCGAAAGGAAACACGTGATTTGCAAGCAAGGGGATGGTAAATTAGAAGCCACGTGTAATTGGTTTTGGCTGTTTGTTTAGAACACATGCAATAATCGCTCAACAACCTAAGAAACTTGTTTTAAAAAAACCCTAAGAAACAATGAAGGGCCAAGTCGTGGAATACTGTGTGTTTCTCCCCCAACAGGCTCTTTGTTCGGTAACGCCTGTGCGATTTGTTCCCAAATGGCCCAGAGACACTACGAGGCCCATATAACTATATAAGTAAGCTCGGCTGATCACGGCTCCACGAGTTTACGGGACCCCTATGTCTCGCTCTCAGTGAATCATAGCGGTCACGTCGCCCACGTGAAGCGCTGCTCTTTTGGCCGGACCCCATGAATGGGTATAGCGTTGCAGCGGGAATCCATTTAGAAATTATATTTTGGAAAGAAAAAGGCACAATATGTATGGTACAATATGTCTGCTAAGAGAATATGCAAAATTCAACTTGTCATAGTGGAGATAGTAAATTTAATCAACATGAAATGAGTGTGTATTATAAATTATTAATCTGGATAATTAGATGGTTAAAGAAATGGATAATGTGGAGTTTGCATGTAAAGATTAATAAATATTAATGGAGATGACATGGACAATTGATTTGCTAAGAAAGTGGATGATGTGAATAGCTTGCATGTTGAGATAGAAAAATAATAAATGCATTTAGTGGGGTTTTGCTTTATAAGAAGTATAGATTCTTATTTTTCTATTATATAATCTCGAAAAATCATATATTTAACAAATTAATTTTATGCAATTGTTTTGCTATTTTTTTATTTTCTCGACTGCTTTTGTTGATAAATATATCAATTTTTTTAGCACATGAATGTTAAAAACATGTTCACATGTCTACAAATTGTTCATGTATATATCTTTTAAAATCACCTGTTCAAAAAAATGATTCACCTGTATATAAAAATGCTCATATATTTTTGTCAATGGGTCACATGGTTAGGAAAAAATTCATGTGGCCAAAAAAAGTGTGTTCACCTATATAAAAATTGTTTTGAAAAATTGGCTTACGAGCTTTGAAAAATAGTTACATGAGTTGAAAACAATTGATCACGAGCTTTGAAAAAAAAATCATGTGACTAAAAAAATATTCATTGGTTCACAAAAATGAATTTACATATTGAAAAAAAGGTAAATGAAAAAATAATAAACAAAAAATCGAAAATAAAAATACCTACACTGGAAACAGCAACAGAAGAAAAAACGAAAAAAGGAAAAAGAAACGAAGGAATGAAGATGGGCTGGCCCATGGGGCAATCGATGTGAGTGTGTCGTATACTGACTCGCTACAAGCCATATATAGTGCCTCAACAAGTTTACGGTATGCAACAACTGTAGGTTCAATGTTTCCCTTTTTTCCGCATGGCGTAGTTATATGAGTTTTTCTCTAGAAAATGTGTTATAGCATGTCATTTGTTGATGGGTACACATAAATTTAGTGGTCTCCCGGTTTGGGAGTTTGGTACCTTGTGAGGGTCCATACCTCCTTTCCACCTCCTCCGCTTAGCTTCGCAGTCCTCCTTCCTCTTTCGATCCAATGGTTGGTGCAAACACATCACAATGTGATCGTGGTTGCGTGCGCACAACCAGTCAGGAGGCGTAGTGCAAGTTATGCTTGTAAACAGATAATGTGTACCCACCAGACAACTAGGGAGCAGGATAATGTCCCTGTATCATCAGATGCATAGCGTCGCCCTAAAATTTAACCGGTAACTATGCACTAATTATTATAGAAAGTGTTCGATGTTTATTTAGCAACCACAACGATGTAATTTGATAAATGATAATAACATGGGATTTTGTTTTGAACCCCTCGTCGAGACGAACTCAACGGTGTAAATGGTCCGCTAATCGAATTAATAGTTTAGGAGATAATTATTATGATTTTTGTGTTTGCAATTAATGTGATGATATCATGAGGTGGTAGATTCGTATGAAAAACACATGGTAACACGGGCATGATGACAAATTTGCATGGGTGTGCTAATTAAGTCATGTACAATTATTGATAAGACCGTCTTATCTTAATCATGCCACGTAATTTAGATATAGCAATAAAACATGATGTACAATGGATTATTTTTTAGTCTTATCTTCACTAACCAGGATCTCTAAATATGTGGTAAGAGAGATTTTTGCTAAGAGATAATCTCTTAACTAAGAAAAGATAAACATTTTTTTTGTTTCTCTTTTCCAACTCAGCAATCTTATGTGGCGAGGCTAAGATATTACCATTGTACATGCCCTTATTTTTTTTAATTAATTATAAATAGTGTTATAATCCAAGAGGCCCAACAACAGCACAGTTTTGCGGAGTACTAAGCTGTAACTTTATTCAAACTCCACAATTATCGCAGGTGCAAGTTTTGGATCAATCTAGAATCTAAAGAGTTATAATGGAAATTTTCTCGGTATATGTTTTTTTGCATTGCAGTGTCGTGGACTGCAGACTGCAGTCATATAATAATCAATTTTAATTATAACTATGCCATGCGGAAAAGAGTTATAATGGAAATTTCCTCGATCCGTCGTCTCGTCTTCTCAAGTCGCCTATAAATTCGTAGCGGCCGCCCCTCCCGTTGCATCGTATCTCATCCAGTCCACCAAACTCGATCGCAAAACCCTAGCCGAAGAGATCGAAACCCTTCGGAGAAAAGAAAGATGAAGACGATTCGTCTCCGCAGCTCGGACGGCGAGTACTTCCAGGTGGCGGAGGAGGCAATCGTAGCGGCGTCAGGGCTGATCAAGGGAATGCTGGAGGAGGGCTGCGACACCGACGGGATCCCGCTTCCCAACGTCACCAGTCGGATCCTCGCCCTCGTCGTCAAGTATGTCGAAAAGCACTTCACCGACCCCCAGGACGACTTCAGGATCCCCAACGCCGACGACCCGCTCAAGCGGTTCGACGACCAGTTCGTCCAGGTCGAGCAGGACACGCTGTTCGACCTCATCCTGGTAAGTCCCCCTTAGATCTTGCATCACGTTTAGAACTTTAGATATAAATCTTTAGATCGATCGATCTGGTCACTGATGGAAATTCCGATGATACATGTAGGCCGCCAACTACCTCAACATGCAGAGCCTGCTGGACCTGACGTGCAAGACGGTGGCTGATATGATGAAGGGCAAGAACATTGAGGAGATCCGCAAGAAGTTTAACATCATAAACGACTACACCAAGGACGAGGAGGAGGAGGTCCGCAGAGAGAACTCGTGGGCCTTCGAGTAGTCTGTTCCTTTCCTCCAGTCCGTAGCGTATCCAGATATCGTATTGATGGATTGCTTAACGAAACTTTTTTAAGACCAAGTTTTAATATTATCTGCCGTAAATTCATTATGTCGGCTTCAGTATCTTTTGATCACCATCGTTTATGTCATTTGTCCATGAAACTTGCTGACTTCATCTGCTCCACTCCATCCTGGGGAACCCTCATCCCTGAATTTAAAGACATGATATATGTCCATCTGCTCTTCCATCCTCCGGAACTCTCATCCCTCAACTTGCTGCCGTGTTGACACCATCATCATATTCTTATCCGAGAAACTTTATGTACCGAGGATCTCAAGAACCAGTCATCGATTTAATTGACGTCTACGTGCTCTCATTGTTGGTGGTTGTGGGATTGCAGCTATAGACATAGCCCATCTATGTTAAATAGATGGAGCCACACTTTTAACGACAGATGGTTTGAAGAAGAGGGCGGTGGAGTTTTTGTTGCTAGCTAGTTCTCTGTTTCTAAATCCGTTTAGATTACGAATCAAGAAAAAGGTAAAAATTCTTATAGTTTGGAACGGAGAGAGTAAATCGGATGATTTAGAACCCACATAATTTTCGATAATAAACAAGTTAGCTAGACTAATACTCACACATAAGTAGTCTTTTCTCATGTGTTCTAACTGACGGATTTGATGATTGTAATTTTCTATACGAGATCATTGCCTTTGCTGTCTCCTAATCTGAAGGATTCCCCGGTAGTATATTGTTATAGTAACACATGCAGGATTGTATGAGACTATAAGAGATCCTGTTATAGTTGCATTTGTTAGGTCATGTAAGGGAAGGTGGATCCTCTCTTAGCACTCCACGTCATGTAGAGAAGCTAATAAATAGCAATCCTATAATGCATTATCTTCTATTGTCATCTCTATCCATTAATGAGAATTAATTAAATTAGTACTCCCTCCATCACAGTTTAGTAGGCATATTTATTCTACGCATCGGTTTCTAACAAAACTAGGCATAATTCGATTTATTTACTGCACCAAGGCCTCTTTCCTTCTCCCAATCGGTATCAACCTAGGTCCCAGAGTTTTGCAAACTATGCCTAATAAAATTGTGTTAATAAGGGGAGTTTTATGATACAATGGAGAACATAACCTTCTTTTAATTTTAATTTTTAAGAAATCATAACTTAGCCAAGGGAAGACAAGATGCTTTGTTCTCTCTACTCTAACTGAGCAAAAGTCCTATATGACATACGTAAGACAAGGCTGATGTCAGTCCATTGTACATGCCCTTAGTATGGTGTAGTCTCACATGCGAAGTACTCTCATGTCATTTACCTATCCAGAAGTTACTAAAAATTATGAAATAATCACCACACTTATGCTGCATGGGTCAACATATATATGCAACATGGGCGAACTATGCCGCAAAAATTTAAACCCAAACTCACTATGTAGCAAGACAAATAGGTCAATCATATATATCGCCCGCAATTAGCGCGAGACGGACGCGCCGCCTAAAGCGTGGCGCTGATGGGCCAGCCCATTTGTGCAGCTTCCATTTCACTTCTTTTTTCCTTCCAGTTTTTTCTTTTTGTTTATTCGTTTATGTTTTTTTTATTTTTTTATGATTTTCGTAATTGTTCAATTTCGCAAAAAATGTTCAAATTAAGAAATGTTCAGTATTAAAAGTTGTTCATATTTTGTAAAAATGTTTAGTTTTCAATTTTATTCAGATTGTAAAAAATGTTCAAAATTGAAAATTGTTCAAATTTGAAGATTGTTCATACTTTGGAAAAATCAAATTTGATTAGAAAACGTTCAGATTTTAGAAATGTTTAGATTTGGAAAATAATATTTTTGAAAAATGTTCTGTATTTGATTTTTGGTTCAGATTTGAAAATGTTCAGGCTTTTGAAAAATAGTCAGGTTCAAAACGGAAAAAAGAAAAATAATAATACCTTTTTATTGGGTCGTGTTTGACGCGGCCCATGAAGCCGCCGCCTAACTCCCGCGCGCTTCTGTGGGGCGATGTATTGGAGCAGCCCGACAAATAAAAACAGACAAATTAAACATTAAAATGTTTAATGGGCCAAATTCCCTGCCCAAGTAGGATTAAGGGAACACAATACGGGAAGCATTAAGGAATTTTGATATCTAGATTTGCCTTTTTATTTCTAGATGCTTGTTTGGAATTTTGAACTTTCGCGCATTAGTGATACATGGTATATTTAGATTACAAGGATTTTCCTAAAAAAAATCGCCACTATTAGAGAGTTAATCCTAAACCTAGAGTAGTCGACGTCCGGGGAGTACACATTATGTTTTCACTCAATCTACGCATCAAACGTCCCAAACAGATACACCAATCGACATTCAAGTTATGTCCGCGCAAAAAAAGGATTATATTTACGCTCTTGGTAATTATATTTGCAGCCATTGGGACATAGATGGCGCAAAACTTGAGCCGAACAATGATACTAGTGGCATAAGGTTCTGAAAGTGAAATCACATCGATGGATAGATAACGCCAACATTGCCCTTTTTTTTTGCATAGACTCGTTCTTGCAAGAGGAACATCTTGCGGTTCTTGCCGACCCAGATCTCACCAGCAAATTGTGCACCTAAGAATTTCTACTCTCTCCGTTCCGCAATATAAGATGTTTAAACCTTTTTTCCATATGCACATGCACATATATGTATCTAGTCACATTTTAGTGTACATGTACACTCTTTTTGGTATGAATCAAGACAACATGTGTGACACCTAACACATCTTATATTGTGGAACGGAGGGAGTACTAGCTAAAGCACTGGTCCATGGACGCCACCAAACTGGCTAGCTACCAGGACCAAGCTAGCTCAACGCCATATTCCGGTCTAACCTTTTTCCCATTTCCCTCGCTACCAAATTGTGGTGAGACATGGATGGTGCCGTGCCAAGACATCTGCTCAGAGTTTGGCCGTGATCGCGATCAGGGTCTCTGAATTGAAAGCAGTGTGTGCTTGTGACAGGGACGGTTGTGCTTCATCTTTTTGCTGTCGGTCACGTCCGCCCAAGCCGATACGACAGACAACCTACGCGTCGGGACATGGGAGATGAGCTAGGGGACAGAAGATTTTTTTTTTACAAATATAGCCCCTACCGAATCGTATTGTCAAAACTAGCCCCTCCGAATTTTATTGTCAAAAGTAGCCTGGCGGGAAGCTACAAAGACGACACGTGGCACATCCCGCCGTACAAGCTGGCGGAAGGAACATTTCGCCGTACGGAGTGGCGGGAGGCCCTTCCCGCCGTTGCATGTGGCGGGAGATTGTGGGGTCCAGGCGCTGGCAGAATTTATAATATTTTCCTTGTTTGCACAACATTCTCTCTCCACGTGCATGTCGTGGATGATGTGCTGTCCACATTCTCTCTCCTCTCTCCGGTGCATGCAGCACTCTCTCTCCCGATGCAGCACTCTCTCTCCAGATGCATGCATGCATGCATGCACGTGGGTCTCGCCACCTCCCGCCAGCTGCAACGCCTAGAAGGGCCTCCCGGCACTTCGTACGGCGGGAAGGGCCTCCCGCCAGCCTGTACGGCAGTATGTGCCACGTGTCCCCTTTCTAGCCTACTGCCAGGCTATTTTTGGCAATAAAATTTGAAGGGGCTAGTTTTGACAATTTGATTCGGCAGGGGGCTATATTTGTAAAAAAATCACTCTGGTTTGGTAGCACTAGGAACCGGCCTGATAGCATCTCAGGGGGACGCCAAAGTGTGACCGGCATCCCATTAAGATTCAATTGGGGGTGTTGGAAATGTGTCCGACACAATGGGGTGCAGTTCATAGCGACACCTCTAAAAATTTGCAGATTTAAATCACATTCTGTTGATTTTAGATAATTAATACGGTGAACAGCAGAAATCTTTTCCTGCGCAGCAATCAAATCTAGCATCATCTTATCATTAGAAACTACTCTTGGCACAACAATGCGTAAAAGTAAAGATACAAAGGAGTTGCTACAGAAGTAAACAACCTCCTTGACTCAATAAAAGAAAAATTGCAGAAATAAAATAATGGGTTGCCTCCCATAAGCGCTTTTCTATAACGCCTTTTAGGTAGGCACAAAGCATGCATCAAGTATTACCAAGTGTAGAAGCATCAACATTGCTACGTTTAGACCTCTTACCCTTTTTCTTATCCTTAGGAAATACAAGATGGCAATTTGGTGGGGAACTAAACCTCATAGTGCCTTGACCCATGTCTATTGTAGCTCCAAAAAGTTTCAACAGTGATCTTCCAAGCGTAATTTGTCCTGCTCCTGCACATTCAATGACATGATAATCAATGGATACTGTTATCCCTAGGAGTTTCGTAAATACCCCTTCAGCGATTCCCATGGTTAACTTAATAGTATTATCAGCCAAAGTTATACAGCCTCCACCATTGGAAAGTCCCCAAAGATTCATAAACAATCATGTGCATTAAGCAAAATTCAGACATAACATCACAGCGAGCATGGAACGTTTCACCATTTATAGCAACTTTCACTGAGGGGATCCACCCCGAAGGTTCAAAATTCACGGGCACTTTTTGAAAACGTTCTAGAGTCTGAGTGTAAACCTCTTTTAAACTAGAAATATCAGTTTCAAGGGTATTCATCCTTGCATATATGTTCTCAAGAGCTGAATCTATTTTACTAGTTGAGGAGGTAGATGAAGTAATTAACTTTTTTATGGCATTAAAAGCTTGATCCACATCATAACGAAGGAAATCCCCTCCTACTACAGCATCTAAGGCATATCTATAGCAAAGAACAAGACCAAAATAAAAGCTACTAAAGAGCAGGCTTAAAGTCATTTTAGGTTCAGTTCTCCCATAAGATTCGTAAATTCGAGACCAAGCATCTTTAAAACTCTCCTCGCTCCCTTGCTTAAAAGTGAAAATTTCTTCCTCAGGTGACATGATAGTAAAAGAAGTAGGGCTAGACATGATAACTCGAAAATAAACTAGATGCAAGTAACTAATTTTTGTGTGTTTTTGATAAGTAAAAGCAAACAAAATAAAATAAAAGTAAACTAAGCAAGACAAAAACAAAGTAAAGAGATTGGAAGCGTGAGACTCCCCTTGCAGAAGCCTGCTAACTCCCCGGCAACGGCGCCAGAAAATTATGGCGTGTTGAAGGGGAAGTTAGGAGACTGCTGAACCGAAGTACTTCCACTCCCCGGCAACGGCGTCAGAAAATTATGCTTGATGACGTGAAATCACACGTTCGTTGGGAGACCCCAAGAGGAAGGTATGAAGCAGCGCAGCAACAAGTTTTCCCTCAGTATGAAACCAAGGTTATCGAACCAGTAGGAGTAGGAGCACTTCAGAAGGTTGTTGGTGGCGGAATATGGCACGGCGCAACACCAGGGAATCCGGCGACCGACGTGGAACCTGCACACAACACAATCAAACTATTTGTCCCAACGAAACAGGAAGGTTGTCAATCTTCCCGGCTTGCTGTAACAAAGGATTAAACGTATGGTGTGGAAAATAATGTTTAAGCAGAAAGTAAAAGAGAACAATTGTTTGCAGTTGGTGGTTTTATCAGTGTAAAAGAATGGACCGGGGTCCACAGTTCACTAGTGGTGTCTCTCCATAAAGATAAACGACATGTTGGGTAAACAAATTACAGCTGGGCAATTGATAAAATATTGAGCGCATGACAATGCATATATATGACAAGATGACTACCATGATATTTAATTGGGCATTACGACAAGATACATAGACCGTTATCCAACCGCATCTATGACTAATAATCCACCTTCAGGTTGACATCCGTGTTCCCCGTTGGTATTAAGTTGCAAGCAACGGATAATCGCATTAAGTAATGTGCGTAATGTAAACAAGTACATATGACCGTGGACATAGCATTGTTAGTTATCCCTAGTGGCAACAGCACATCCACAACCTTAGATTGCTGTCACTCGCCCAGATTACTGGAGACTGAACCCACTATCTAGCATAAATACTCACTCTTGGAGTTACAAGCATCTACTTGGCCAAAGCATCTACTAGTAACGGAAAGCATGCAAGATCATAAATAACATGTAACATAGATTAATAATCAACTTGATCATAGTATTCAATATTCATCGGATCCCAGCAAACACAACATGTAGCATTACAATAAGATGATCTTGATCATGTTAGGCAGCTCACAAGATCTAAACATGATAGCATAAAGTGGAGAGACAACCATCTAGCTACTGCTATGGACCCGTAGTCCAAGGATGAACTACTCACGCATCACTCCGGAGGCAGGCATGGCGATGTAGAGCCCTCCGGTGATGATTCCCCTCTCCGGCAGGGTGCCGGGAAGAGCTTCAGAACCCTCCCGAGCTAGGGTTGACGACGGCGGCGCCTCTGGAACTTTTCGTGGAATATGACTCGGGTATTTAGGGTTTTCGCGTCGGGGGAATAAATAGGCGAAAGGGCGGCGGCTGAGGGCACCCGAGGGGCCCACACCACCCTCGGCGGGCAGGAGGTGGGGCCGCGCCGAGCCCTTGTGTGGCCGCCTCCTGGCGCTCCTCCGTCTCCCCTTTGGACTCCGTGTACGTGTCGGTGAAATAGGGACCTCCGTTGATTTTCGTCCAATTCCGAGAATATTTCCAGAACAGCTTTTCTGGAATACAAAAACAGCAGAAAACAGGAACTGGCACTGTGGCATCTTGTTAATAGGTTAGTCCCAAAAAATGTATAAAAATGATATGAAGTGGATGCAAAACATGTAACAATTGGTATAATATCAACATGGAACATCAAAAATTATAGATACGTTTGAGACGTATCAGCATCCCCAAGCTTAGTTCCTACTCGTCCTCGAGTAGGTAAACGATAAAACAAAATAATTTTTGAAGTGACATGCTACCATCATAATCTTGATCAAATAGTATTGTAAGGCACATGTAATGAATGAAGTGATCCAAGTCAATGGTCTATAATTTGCTACCAAATAGATAATGAGTAAACACTGAATCATACAAGCTAAACTTTTCATGAATAGTACTTTGGAGACAATGCATCCACAGGTTTACATAAGTGTTAACTCATAAAGCAATAGATTCTAGTAAAAGGTATTTAACCAACACAAAGGAAGATTTAAGTTTCAGCATTTGCTTCAACTTTCAACATATTTATCTCATGGATATTGTCAACACAAAGCAATATAATAAGTCCAATATGTAGCATATAACAAATGTTGTACCAAAGTTGACACTAGTGTTTGCTTGTGGAAGATAGAAAGAAGTAGGAAAACTGACTCAACATAAAAGTAAAAGAAAGGCCCTTCGCAGAGGGAAGCAGGGATTAAATCATGTGCTAGAGCTTTTTAGTTTTTGAAATCATATAGAGAGTAAAAATTAAGTTTTGGAGGTGTGTTAATTGGTCAACGAATCAGTAGTGGAAAGTACAATATGACCCCGGCCAAACAGACTTTTAAGAGCGGCTCCCATGAAGGACGTTATTTCTACCAGCAAGGCAGATCATCCCTCTTTTCTCTTTTGTTTACACATGCAGATATTTCACTGGTATTATTGCTTGACTGATAAATCAGGGCAAAAATGTGAAGAGAATTAAGCGGTTAAAGTTGTAATTAATTGGGACTGGGCACCCCGTTGCCAGCTCTTTTTGCAAAATTAATAGATAAGCGGATGTATATGCCGCTAGTCTGATGGTAAAGTCTGCTTGACAAGTGACATAAAGACATCCACCACGTCCTCATGAGCTTGGTAAACATTGACACAAAAAGGAGTAGTAACAATTTTGAATAGTTTAAAGGTAGCACATGAAAAATTTACTTGGAGTGGCAAGGAAATACCACATATAGGTAGTTATGGTGGACACAAATGGCATGGATTTTGGCTCAAGGATTTGGATGCACGAGAAGCATTCCCTCTCAGTACAGAGTTTAGGCTAGCAAGGTTATGTAAGCAAACAAGAATATCAACCGGTACACCAAGTTTTATATGACCAACATATTGCAAGCATTATAAGACTTCATACGTCTTCCTTGTTAACCAAACATATCTAGACCTTAGAGATACCACCATGCAAACCAAATTTCAACAAGCTTTACGGTAGTTCTTCACTAATGGGCTTAACTTACATGATGCAAAAATTTAATCATGACCTACTTGTTAACTCAAAACAATTGACAAGTATCAAATTATCCAATTAGTGATCTACAAGAGTATGCAAGTCTTTTCCATTATACCATTTACCACATGCAACATTTTCTGTTCCAACCAAACACCAATCAACTTATTTCAATAACTCTCCAAACAAGTATAAGTGAAGTAAGAGAGTACTTTCTTTAAAAGAACTAATAGCTCTGACAAGAGATACATGAAAACAAGAGCTAAAAGCTTGAACAGCGCTAGATATGAATACTCAACAAATATAAGTGAAGAATAGGAGTATTCTCATGAAAAAGCGGAGCGTGTCTCTCTCCCAATCAAGAATGCTAGGATCCAATCAAGTTGATCACAAAATAAAAATAACATACTGAAAATAAAAGCACACAGACGCTCCAAGAATAGCACATATGATGTGAAAGAATTAAAATATAGTTTCACTAGAGATGACCTGATAATTTTGACGATGAAGAAGGGGATGCCTTGGGCATCCCCAAGCTTAGACGCTTGAGTCTTCTTGAAATATGCTGGGGAGATCCATGGGAGCCTCCCCAAGCTTGAGCTCTTCACTCTTCTCCATCCTATTATATCACTCTTCCCTCTTGACCCTTGAAAACTTCCGCCACACCAAACTCAAAGTAAATCTCATTAGAGGGTTAGTGCACAATCAAAAACTCACATGTTCTGTAAAGACGCAATATGACCGTTACTTTAAACATTAGCTACTGCCACTGATGTTATGTGAAGCTCTTCCACCCAAAAAAGAATTCCACCCAACACTAGTAAAAGAGAGAATGCAAAATAAAAGACATAATCTGTCTAAAACAGAACAGTCCGCAAAGACGAATTTTTTCGAGGCACTTACGTGCTCAGATTGAAAAACTTTGAACTAATGAAAGATGCGTACATACATCAGGATTACGCACAAAATTTGCAGATTTAAATCACATTCTGTTGATTTTAGATAATTAATACGGTGAACAGCAGAAATCTGTTCCTGCGCAGCAATCAAAATCTAGCATCATCTTATCATTAGAGACTACTCTTGGCACAACAATGCGAAAAAGTAAAGATACAAAGGAGTTGCTACAGAAGTAAACAACCTCCTTGACTCAATAAAAGAAAAATTGCAGAAATAAAATAATGGGTTGCCTCCATAAGCGTTTTCTTTAACGCCTTTTAGCTAGGCACAAAGCATGCATCAAGTATTACCAAGTGTAGAAGCATCAACATTGCTACGTTTAGACCTCTTACCCTTTTTCTTATCCTTAGGAAATACAAGATGGCAATTTGGTGGGGAACTAAACCTCATAGTGCCTTGACCCATGTCTATTGTGGCTCCAAAAAGTTTCAACAGTGATCTTCAAGCGTAATTTGTCCTGCTCCTGCACATTCAATGACATGATAATCAATGGATACTGTTATCCCTAGGAGTTTCGTAAATACCCCTTCAGCGATTCCCATGGTTAACTTAATAGTATTATCTGCCAAAGTTATACAGCCTCCACCATTGGAAAGTCCCCAAAGATTCATAAACAATCATGGGCATTAAGCAAAATTCAGACATAATATCACAGCGAGCATGGAACGTTTCACCATTTATAGCAACTTTCACTGAGGGGATCCACCCCGAAGGTTCAAAATTCACGGGCACTTTTTGAAAACGTTCTAGAGTCTGAGTGTAAACCTCTTTTAAACTAGAAATATCAGTTTCAAGGGTATTCATCCTTGCATATATGTTCTCAAGAGCTGAATCTATTTTACTAGTTGAGGAGGTAGATGAAGTAATTAACTTTTTTATGCATTAAAAGCTTGATCCACATCATAACGAAGGAAATCCCCTCCTACTATAGCATCTAAGGCATATCTATAGCAGAGAACAAGACCAAAATAAAAGCTACTAAAGAGCAGGCTTAAAGTCATTTTAGGTTCAGTTCTCCCATAAGATTCGTAAATTCGAGACCAAGCATCTTTAAAACTCTCCTCGCTCCCTTGCTTAAAAGTGAAAATTTCTTCCTCAGGTGACATGATAGTAAAAGAAGTAGGGCTAGACATGATAACTCGAAAATAAACTAGATGCAAGTAACTAATTTTTTATGTTTTTGATAAGTAAAAGCAAACAAAATAAAATAAAAGTAAACTAAGCAAGACAAAAACAAAGTAAAGAGATTGGAAGCGTGAGACTCCCCTTGCAGAAGCCTGCTAACTCCCCGGCAACGGCGCCAGAAAATTATGGCGTGTTGAAGGGGAAGTTAGGAGACTGCTGAACCGAAGTACTTCCACTCTCCGGCAACGGCGCCAGAAAATTATGCTTGATGACGTGAAATCACACGTTAGTTGGGAGACCCCAAGAGGAAGGTATGAAGCAGCGCAGCAACAAGTTTTCCCTCAGTATGAAACCAAGGTTATCGAACCAGTAGGAGTAGGAGCACTTCAGAAGGTTGTTGGTGGCGGAATATGGCACGGCGCAACACCAGGGAATCCGGCGACCGACGTGGAACCTGCACACAACACAATCAAACTAGTTTGTCCCAACGAAACAGGAAGGTTGTCAATCTTCCCGGCTTGCTGTAACAAATGATTAAACGTATGGTGTGGAAAATAATGTTTAAGTGCAGAAAGTAAGAGAGAACAATTGTTTGCAGTTGGTGGTTTTATCAGTGTAAAAGAATGGACCGGGTCCACAGTTTACTAGTGGTGTCTCTCCATAAAGATAAACGACATGTTGGGTAAACAAATTACAGCTGGGCAATTGATAAAATATTGAGCGCATGACAATGCATATATATGACAAGATGACTACCATGATATTTAATTGGGCATTACGACAAGATACATAGACCGTTATCCAACCGCATCTATGACCAATAAGCCACCTTCAGGTTGACATCCGTGTTCCCCGTTGGTATTAAGTTGCAAGCAACGGATAATCGCATTAAGTAATATGCGTAATGTAAACAAGTACATATGACCGTGGACATAGCATTGTTAGGTTATCCCTAGTGGCAACAGCACATCCACAACCTTAGACGTTGCTGTCACTCGCCCAGATTACTGGAGACTGAACCCACTATCTAGCATAAATATTCACTCTTGGAGTTACAAGCATCTACTTGGCCAAAGCATCTACTAGTAACGGAAAGCATGCAAGATCATAAATAACATGTAACATAGATTAATAATCAACTTGATCATAGTATTCAATATTCATCGGATCCCAGCAAACACAACATGTAGCATTACAATAAGATGATCTTGATTATGTTAGGCAGCTCACAAGATCTAAACATGATAGCATAAAGTGGAGAGACAACCATCTAGCTACTGCTATGGACCTGTAGTCCAAGGATGAACTACTCACGCATCACTCCGGAGGCAGGCATGGCGATGTAGAGCCCTCCGGTGATGATTCCCCTCTTCGGCAGGGTGCCGGGAAGAGCTTCAGAACCCTCCCGAGCTAGGGTTGACGACGGCGGCGCCTCTGAAACTTTTCGTGGAATATGACTCGGGTATTTAGGGTTTTCGCGTCGGGGGGAATAAATAGGCGAAACAGGGGCGACTGAGGGCACCCGAGGGGCCCACACGCACCCTCGGAGCGGCAGGAGGTGGGGCCGCGCCGAGCCCTTGTGTGGCCGCCTCCTGGCGCTCCTCCGTCTCCCCTTTGGACTCTGTGTATGTGTCGGTGAAATAGGGACCTCCGTTGATTTTCGTCCAATTCCGAGAATATTTCCAGAACAGCTTTTCTGGAATACAAAAACAGCAGAAAACAGAAACTGGCACTGTGGCATCTTGTTAATAGGTTAGTCCCAAAAAATGCATAAAAATGATATGAAGTGGATGCAAAACATGTAACAATTGGTATAATGTCAACATGGAACCTCAAAATTATAGATAAGTTTGAGACGTATCACCTCCCGCCAGGCTATTTTTGACAATAAAATTCGAAGGGGGCTAGTTTTGACAATTTGATTCGGGGGGCTATATTTGTAAAAAAATCACTCTGGTTTGGTAGCACTAGGAACCGACCTGATAGCATCTCAGGGGGATGCCAAAGTGTGACCGGCATCCCATTAAGATTCAATTGGGGGTGTTGGAAATCTGTCCGACACAATGGGGTGCAGTTCATAGCGACGCCTCTAAAAAACAATACGAACGAAATCGCTCAGATTTAAAATGTTTTCAAATTTCATTCAAATTTGTTATATATTACAAAGATTTTGAATGAAACTTGTGCAAAGGCCTAGGCGTCCTAACCTTAGCTTACTCCTCGTCGTCCTCCTCCCACACGAGTCGTCGTCATCGAGGAGCACCACGGTGGAGGAGGAAGCGGCACGGCTGGTGGAGGCGTCGTCTTGGCGGCGCGGCGCACGGCTTCTGGAGGCGCCGCTAGAGGAGGAGGAGGCCGCCATATGCACCGAGGTGACATCATCGCCGTGTACTCGGGGCTGTCGTGCTCGATGGTGGCCATCGAATCGGCGAGCGACGCCAGGAATCGGTCGCCGTCGTGCTCGTTCCACAGCGCGGACGGTACGTCGTAGACCGTCGCGATAACCTCCACCGGCATTGCCTCTATCCTGGGGCGATGGAGGAGGCGCCCGCGCGGTGGAGAACGCTCGCGGCGTTCGCGTTCATGGATGACGACGCGGCAATGAGAGCTGCTCTTGCTTCACTGCCTGGCGTGGAAGGGCGCGGAGCGAAATGGGGCTTCCCGTGGTGACGTGGCGGCTTCGATCGCGGACGCAACAGTGTGGCCGGTTGCATCCCACCAGTCGTGGCGCCCGGAGGTGTTGTAGCGCATCCGGAGAGCATTGGGGCTGTCGACGGTGGCGATGACCGCCTCCCGCTCGCGCTCGAAGCGGTCGAGCCAGCGGACCCAGATCGTTTGGTCGTCGTTGTTCTCGGGGAGGCGCCGCTCCTTCCATGTCATCCAGCTCCGGCAGCGAGCGATGAAGCGGAGGACCTCCTCCGCCATCTCGGGAAGTGGCGGCACGGGAAGGCCACCTGCCGTGACGGACCAGCGCTTGGGTAGGCGGCAGTCGGGAGGGGTGAGGAGCCCGTACCGATGCAGCTCCCAAGCATTGTCGTTGTTCACGGTGCACCCGCCGCGATACGCCATGGATGTGAGGCCGAGGAGGAGAGTGGGTGGAGCAACGAGAGTGAGGGCGGTGAGGAGGGCGGGGTGGATACGCACTGCGAGGGCGTCGACTTTTATCGTGGGCAGTGGGAGGTGGGCGTTGCGGCCGGCGTAAATGCGATGCGTGGGGAAGCCGCAACGCCGGCTGCGTGGTCTGGGGAACCGTCGCGTCGCGTCGCCTGGCCGCCGTTAATGGCATGTGTGTGTGGACAGTCGCACCGCCGTCCCGTCGTGCCGCAACACAAATTGGCTCAGCCCGGGACCATTGGGGTGCCGCTGTGGCCGTGTTTTGTGTCTGGACCCCAATGGGCCTTTTGGGGTTATTTGGAGGGCTCTGGTGGATATGCTCTGAGATTAGTAGCACTACCGGTTTCGAGCTGACCATGATCCTATAAATTTCAGCTAAAGTTTTCACATCCATACGTCGATCGATCTCCGTATCCTACTCTTGCCGACTTGATATTCATAAGGACTCGTTTGTCAATCATCATTTAAATGAACTTTAGAGAAATGACAGCATTAGGGACATGAATTGAATTAACATAGCATAAGCATTCTTTGGAATTCCAATTAAAATGACATTCCAATTTCATGACAGCCAAGCATGTTTGGATATAGAATCTCAAATGAATTACATGAAAATGATAGATGGGTACCAAACAACCCTTAAGGAAACGGAACAGACTATCAACATTAATCGAACGTGCTTAGACTGTTCAGTGGTATGAACTCGTGTAGTACTGTTTTTTTGTTGTTCTATGTGCTCTGATGTCGACCTAATTTCGCGAGCTAACTAACTTAACTAATTGATCCCAACGACCAACTACCGCCACGATCCATCTTAACACACTTGTCGCGGAGATAATTCTATCAAGATCAACACATGCTATCTATCACCAAGACAACAGACATTTGCAATTTGATTGGACTCCCCATCGTACAAGGACCGGACTAAAAAAAGTGTCGTACGTGGAGTAGTTTCAAGCACAATGCACACTGGAATATAAAAAAGGATACTATACAATACGGTGCATGCAGTGATTGCAGATCTTCGCAGGAGAAAAGAAAAGGTACCAATCATGGACCAATGTGCGATGGGCTGAGATCCATCGATCCCACCATTGACAATAGCTCTCATGCAGCTTGGTTAACATAATAACTGGATAGATAAAGACCAAATGCATGTATCACAACTCGATTCCTTCAAGTGATCAATAGAAGTATCGCACAAAACCTACTCTATGATCATCCAACCAAACTAAACTCGCCATCATCATCAGGAATGAAACAAAATTAAGAAGCCTTCCTCGGTCCGTATCTCACCCGACCAACCAGCCAGCCAGCCTATATGTACATTGCGGCAATGCGGAACATCTAGTAATATACTCTAGTGTGCATTGAGTAGATGATCAAGAACGGCACACCAATTCATACGCCGAATCAGCAAAATGTTTCCCTTTTTTCTCTGGGGTCAAAACCAACGCGAGTCCCGGGAGGAGAAAATCAGCAGGAGTACTGGTCGGGGGTAGTGAATCCATCACCGGCACCTGGAGATGTCGATCTCGATGAGGTTGTCCTCCTCCAGCTCGATCTCGATCATCCCGTACTCGCCGAGGCCGAGGCCGCCGTCGTCGTAATCGTCGCTGCCGCTGCGGCTGTCGGAGTCGGAGTCGGAGGTCCAGGGCAGGCCCATCTCCTCCGGCCCCCACTCCGCCACGAACTCCTCGTGGATCACCTCCAGGGCGCGGCCCTTGGGCGCCCACGACGCGAACTCGGGCTCCAGGAACACGGCGGTCTGGGGCGTCTTGGCCGACGGAGGAGGAGGCGCGACCTCCTCCGGCTGCGACGGAGGAGCGCGAGGAAGGGCGGCGGTGGGCGGCGGGGAGCCAAGGCGGAGCAGGTAGAGGATGAGGAGGGCGGAGGAGAGGGGGGCCGGGGAGAGGAGCAGCTGCAGGAGGGGCCGCGGGAGGTAGAGGACGGCGAGGAGGGAGGCGGCCGCGGCTGCGGCGAGGAGCGGGTGGTGGGGCCTCTTCTCGCCGGTGGTGGCGAGCTCGTGCGGCGGCGGCGGCGGCGGTGGAGGAGGGGAGGCGGCGGCCATTTAAGGCGGGAGGAGTGGAGTGGTTAAAACCAAGGCGCACACCACCGCCAAGTCGGTGACACGCAAACGGGAGAGCTTCCGGTCTTCTTCTTCCCCTCGCTCTTCAAGTTTCAACTACTCCCGAAACCATCAAAATCTCAATCCTAATACAGTAGTACGGCCGCGAGGAAGGTTGAAGAAGCTTGTGTTAAAAACCGTACGGTTCACTGATGGCTTCATTCTTTCACTAATGGTTCCTTCTCTGTCCTGTCCAATTTAATTGTAGATGTGCTCTGCTGGAAGCAATGTTCAAAAAATCGGTCGATATGCCAATTTATCGTGAATCGTGGGGTGACCGATAAGATTATAACATATCGACCGAGTTTATCGCTGGGGCCGATTTTTCGGTCTGACGGCCGATTTTCAGCCATTTTTGCCACTTATCGGTGATTTATCGGCCTGACAGCCGATTCATCGGACGATAGTTTTGTAAAACTTTACAATAGTTCAAATTTTGCCCATTTTGTTGATTCAAAAGAAAGGAATCAATGTAACACTTATATCCAATACTCAAATGTAATTTTTGCAAAGCATATTTTAGAATTTTTAGTGTCGGAAGTTGGCATATACAAAAAAACTAGCCGATAAATAGGCGACCGATAAAATTATTTAATCGTCCGATAAGCGATTAATCTCTAATCTGAGGCTAACCGAGCAGTAAACGATAAGCGATATCTCGAACATTGGCTGGAAGTGTGATCATTTATCCAGTACCGGAAATTTGTTTCCAGATTCCATAGCAAGGTAAGCGAGAAATTTTTGCTACATCATAATCATAGTAAGAGCATCTCCGCTCGTGGCGCCAATAACCTTATTGGACACACTGGATGTAAAATCATGCCCATTCCCGTCACGCGGCTCTCTCCCTCCCGCCAAGTAGCCATGGCGCTACCTCGCGCACCCAAAGCTCCCAAAACGACGGCGGCTAAGGTGAAGGCACCGGAGAACACACTCGGTGTTCACCGTGCAAGCCTCTGTCGTTGGAGCGGCCAGAGGGAATCTAGGATCACGATTGCCAGTACAACATTCTCCGGGCCCTGATAGGCACGGAGGGCCGCGCCGGGCCGCGCGAAAAAGAGCTGGCGAGGAACCAAGTGGCTATGACGACGAAGAACCTTGCCGCCTTGAACCAAGCGTTCGCCACGGGAGCAAGACAGGAAAGCGCCACGACGGCCGTTCGTCCGAGGAGTAGCGGCTCGGCGTCGAATTCGTCGTACTTCCACGAGAGCGCCAGCGCCACGCCTCTTTTTAGGTTCTCCCCTGACATACAGGTTCAACCCAGACGCCTCTTTTCCCCGACCAAGATCGTCCACGGCGTCGCCATCGATCTCAACGTGTCCTATGAGGGGTCGCCATCCCGCGAAGGGGGGCCAACATTCTCGCCGTCGACTCTGAGCTTCTGGTCTTGTGGTCAACATTCCCAACATTCAACGCGGGCGCATCCAACATGGTCGACGAAACGCTTTTGGCGTGTTCGACGCCAACCAGGTATGGGACTATCACATGACCCCCTTGTGTTTTGTATGCATATGGACTGTCATTGATCACCGGAGTTGTGTCTTTTGTGCATAGGACAATGCCGACATAATGCATACCATAATCAACGATAGCGCCCCATGGACGGATACTAAGATGAAGAGGACGTGCGGATCAACGAGGATGGGGAGTACGATGGCGATGAAGAAGAAGACGAAGAAGAAGACCAGGAGGGGGATCATCGTGCTGACCTAAACTTCGATGCAACCAACTCGGAGGGACGCCCGATAGGAAACAAGAAGGCAAAGGCGGCCGTTGCAGCGATGGTAGCAACGGAGAGGATCCAGTCATCCATCGACAAGGTCCTTGATGATGTCTACTCCAACTCCAACTTAAGGCCCACCGAGAATGACGCAAGGTGGTCGGCCTTCATGGACAAAACCACATCAACCTCGATCTTGAGGCCAAGAAAGTCGTCGTGAAGAAAAGAAGCTAAGATTTCATGATTTTGACCGCTGACATGACCCGATGGTAAAGGCGGCGCATGACATGTAGCTTGCAGCCGTCATGTAAGAACTAGGGCTTGCCATGACGGATACCGGTGACACCCAGGGTGGTGTTTGTTTGATCACGCATGGCCGAACTTCACGGTGTTTTTTGATGGCCGAGACTTTAAATTCGTAGCTAGATTTTAAAATTTGTAGCCAAGAACTTAAATTATGTCCGAGTTGTATGTCTTGTTTCAGTTTAAATTGCAAGAAAAAAAATTGATGGCCTATTGACGCCCCAATAGCCCACGACGCATCCAAACGGGCACGTTCGTCGTTGCTGCTTGGACCTGGAGATGCTCAAAGGATGAAATGTTGGGATGACAAGTGGGCCACATCATCTTTTTTTGAATGTTAGCAGGATCACTGCTAAATTCAATGAATAGATAGAAGGTTGGTCCAGTTTATGATGGAAACCGGACCCAAAAACCATACAAGCGATGTCAGTCGGCTTACAACGCACAACCACACACACAACAACAAGGCACGCCTTGCCTAACCCCTGCCAAGAATGGCGAGAGGTCGGGACACAGAGCCACAAGACCGCTTCACAACCAAAGCAAGACAACTCGAAGAACAAACCAAACTCCAGGAAAGCACGTGTCAACGTACAGCCCACCCTTGACGCCGAGAAGAAGATAATGGAAAGTGGGCAGCAGGACCCGGCTGGACCTGAGGAGAGCATCGTCGGAGAGATGCCGCATCAGTGTACATTGCGCCCTAGGGACCCACGCTCGAAGTGGAGGCCAACCATGGCACCAAGCATTGTTGTAGGACTCCTCGAGCAACCCGAACAGCGCCTCGAAGGAGGTAACGACGTCGTAGCGCCGCCGCTGCCTGAACCAGCAAGCTAGATCTGGGGTTTCCCCCGTTGCTTAGGAAGGGGATGAAAAAGGCCAAGACGACGCCTTCAAGAAGGTCCGCAACAGCACGGGATTTCTCCCAGCCCAACCTCATCCCCACAATCCACCCACAGGCCAAAGAGAGCCAGCGGCGAACACCCCACCGACAAGAGGCCATCCCATGCCGTCGGAAAGGGGCAATGGCCACCTCAAGCATCACCCAGGACAGACCGACGTGTTGCCAAACCATCTTCCGCTTCCCCGCATCGGACAGGATGATGCAACGCCCATCGCCGGCGCTATTCGTCTCCTATCGGCCACTGTCCCCTCGAGCCAACACCTGCCACAGCACGCTGTGTCGGCCTTACTACAGGAGGATGCAACGACCACAAGAAGGTGGCGCCATTCCTCTCCTCACCGACCACCCCAACCTCGATCCACCGCTCCCGCAGGGCAGCAGCAGCACCACCAGCGCCGCCGAGCATGCGCCGGTCTAGCTCTGCCGAGCGGCAGCAGAGCTAGAACCGCGTCCTGGCCGAGCGGGCCCGCTGAGCCCAGATCGAGCCCAGATGTGCCGCTCACGCCCAGCACCAGGGCGCCGCCGCCGAAGTTCCTGGTGCCGCCGACCCCTCCGCCTCGCCCTGCTCGACCTTGCCGACGTCGCCCCACCGCTCCTAGGGCCCCGCCGCCAAGCGCAGCTCCATTCCGCGCGACCGGCTGCCGAGACGAGCGTCCCTGCCCCGCTGGTCTGCCCACAGCCCTCCGTCTACGGGAAGGGCGCCGCCACCGCCGCCAAGATCGGCGGCGGTAACGGCGCTGGGGTTTGACTGCTAGGTTTGCTGGGGGGCGGCCCGGGAGGAAGGGGAAGAGGTGAGGGGAGGGAGGAGGAGGTGGGCGGCAGCGGCGACGCGGGTCTGGAACCCTAGGTCGCGAGTTGGGAGGAGAGCGTTAGTCATTTTTGTTGCAACCGAGAACTGACCGGTACTGTGTCTCCAGTGTCCAAAGACCACGGTCCAGGAAAAGGTGCGTCCGGTCAAACGGCGTGCCACTGTGGAAGCAGTAAAAATATGATGGCCGGGAGCACGGAGCCACACAAAAACGGAGCACCGGCCGGCAGCAAACGGCTGGGCTCGAGCAGGTGGAAGGCTGCTGCGGGCGCATCGAAACGCGACGCACGGGCGGTACCAACAGCGGAACGATGGGGCAGATCCTCCGTCGGATAGCAAGCATCTTCCGTGCATGTTAACGTGTCGGGGCTGTGCCTTTTTCTTCTGTTTGCGCCGCAGAGCAACTTGTCTTCCGCTTGAAGTATTGCCAAGAGAAGCGGAACAAGCGGGGTGGCCCAGACCAGCAGATCCTTTCGGCACCTACACGTCTACTGCAGTCTGCAGGCGATGCCACACCATGTGGCCGTACTGGACCTGATGCTGTACAGTGCTACTGTAGTACTGTACTGATCTTACAAATGCAGTGCACATATAGTATATAGTTACAGTTACTAGGTATATGAAAGACGCGAGATTTCTCGGCCTCTCAGCAGCCGTGCACTGTAGCTTAGCTACAGTACTACTTTAGATGCTACAGTGTTCACCAGTGACACGATCCGCGCCGTCGCCCGGCGAACGAACGGCCAGAATCCAGCCGCACGACTTTTTACGTGGCCACTTTACAATTAACGACACGCAAGGCGAGAAATTGAACCCGCAGTCCACGTTTTCTCGCTACGAAGGACTAAAACGAAATTTCCTAAAAAAGCAGGGACCCCGTCGTAAAACTGCACGCACTCCCCCCTCTCTCCTCCTCTCTCTCCCGCGCGGCCGAGGTCGCCGGCGACGCCGCCGCGCTCCACCGCCGCTCCGGTCCTCCCAGATCAGATCGCCGCACACGGCGGGCTGCGTCGTCGCTCCCTCCCCCACCTCGCTCGCTCTCGCGTGCCGGAACAGCGCAAGGTCGTCGGAAAAGACGCGGCCGTGCCCGCAGGCCTCCGGCGCGTCCGCACGCCGCCAGCGTCGCTCCGGCGACCCAGAAGCGGCGGCGGCGCCACCTGCGGGAGCCCCGCGTCCAGGCGCATTCGACGGGCGCACGCGCGCGTGCCAACTCGCGGCGGCGCGGCGTCGCCGGGCTCGCCGTCTCCGCGGCAGCTCCGGCCACTGCTGACATCACCGACACGTCGCAGTGGGCCTGGGCTGGCCAGGCGGGCCGGCTAGCTGGGATGGGCAGCTGTGCACCCCAACCGGCCCTTTCATTTTTTTTCTGTTTTGTTTTCCTATTTTCCAAAACTTTCAAAACTTTTCAAATACACCTCCAAAAAAAATTTCAAACCAATTTCTAACAATTTGTACAAATCAAAATAACTATATTAAAATCTTTGGGCCCTTTTCTAAATTATTACAAGTCTGAATTTTAAAGCAAAAACAAAAAATGGAAACATTTCCATAAATGATCATCCAAAAAATATTGGAAAATATCAAAATGACTATAAAGAAAAAAAATTACAGCAACAAAAGCAAAGTTTGAATTCTCCGTACTGTTAAATATTTGGATACATTTGTGCGGGAAAAACAAACATGTTCAACCATTTAAATCCAAATTTGAAATTTAAAACTGCAAAAAAAAATTAAACTCTTTGAAGCCCGATTATTTTGACGTGACATGTGCATTTCCCACTTTCAACAATTTTTAAAATCTGAACGTTCTCTAAACCGTAAATTTTTCCAATTCCAGCAATCTCAAAATTTGAGCACTCTCTAAAATTCAACCATTTTTAAAACTTTTTTTTAAATTCCGATGATTTCCATACTTAAACAATTTCAAAGAATGTTGCCATTTTCAACTTCTAATTTAAAAAACACGTACCATTGTGCACAACTGCAAAAATAGATGAATTTCCAAATTCCAAAACAAAAAACAAACTTTCCACACGACCTAAATTTCCAAACAATATTACCCACTGTCAAAACAAAAAGAGAAAAAACTATCGCGATAATTTCCATCCGATAAATATTTAACCGCATCAGACAAATTAACGTGAATTTCATTTTTTCTAAACCATTTTCTTAAAAAGTTAAGTTTCTGACAGGCGGTTCCCCTTTCCTTCAACAATTTCCATAAAATAAAAAACATTCAAACTAATTTGCTTTTTAAATTTCGACAATTGAAAATACACTCTCTAATTATAGATCGAACTTACCGAATTCTCATACGATTCATTCACTCAGATAATGGAGTCAAAATAGATATTTATGACAAAATTTGAAAATTTAATTTTTAAATGCCTTCCAAAACCGATCATTCAAAAAACGTAATATATATTGTAAGGAACGCCGTTTCGCACCCATGATATTACTAATTTCGTACATCAAAGCTGTGGCATGTTACCTGCATATAATTCAAATACATTTCCTGTAATTACAGTTAAGAGCTCATAGTAACATAAAAACATATTTGAATACTTCCAACTGCTAAATATTTGAATATTCTTTAAACTACATCACAAAATGCTCCGAATAAATCAACACTTATTACGTATGGCAAAACACAAAACATATATGGACAATTCAAAATAGCCAATATTTGGATGCAACATAAATGAACTTTCCCAAATTGTGGATTCTAATCCAAAAAAGACGCATTACCACTAACTACGTACTTATATTACATATTATCTGCAAGCATATTTCGATACTTCAAATTGCTAAAATATTGGAGGTGCTACAAAATATATCGACATGCACAGAAAAATAAATAGTACTTATTAATGCCATAATACAAACTTATTTACACAATTCAAATTGGCTAATATTTGTATACAACCTAAGTGGGATTCATCTAATTATGGAATTAACTTTAAGAAATGCTAACAAAATACAAATTCTATCAATATGGAGTTATTTCACAAATTTATATAAAAAAACAAACTAATGAAAGCGCAGCGGCACGCCAAATTCACCTAATTATGGAATAAACTTTAGTAAATGTTATCAAAATACAAAATCTCTCATTATGTAGTTATTTTACAAATTTACAGAAAATAACAAGCTAACAACGCGCGGCGTGACGCCGCGCCAAAATTCCACTAGTACTATATATGAAAGTTGGAAGAAATCTCGCCCCGTCCGCTGTCCACGTCGCCCGATGGCCAGCCGGTGACGCCGGTTCCAGCCGGTCACCGCGCCGGTCACCGTGGTTTTTTACAAAAAGGATCCTCACAATTCCAAAAATTACCACGCACCCGTAGCTTTCCGCTAAGATGGACTTTCCTACAAATTGCGAAAACAGAGGGACCTCGTTGGAAAACACACACAAATCCCCCCTCTCCTTCTCTCTCCCCGCGCGACCCCGGCGTCGCCGGGGCCGCCGACGTGCACCGTCGCCTCTCCGCCCCTCCCCGCTCAAATCGACGCATACGACGAGCTCCGCCGCCGCGCCCTCTCCATCCTCGCAAACAAACGCGTGGCGGGACGGCCAGAATCGCCGCAGTTCGGCCTCGCCGTGCTCCATGTCTGCCGCCGCGGATCTGCTCGCCACCGGCGACTCCGGCTACCAAATGGTATGCCGCGCCGCCCGTTCGGCTCCCCTTGACGCCCTCGGGCAGATCCGCGCGCTTCCAGGCTCGCGCGCAGCTGCTCGAGCGCGAGCTCGGCAGCGCGGCGGCGTCTGATGGCTACGTGTTGGTGAACCCGAAGAGGAAGGTTATGATGTAGACAGCAGAAGTTTTCCCTTGAATAATCTACCCAAGGTTATCAATCCAGTAAGACTTGACGATCTATCGGAAGGTTGTTGATGTTGACTCCCCCTGGCGCTAGGGAGCTTGCACCAACGTGGAATCTGCACAGACACAAACCAGAACTTTGCCCAACACGAAACAGAGAGGTTGTCAATCTCACCGGTCTTGCAGAAACAAAGAGTTAAACGTATGGTGTGGAAAACAGCAGGAAAAACAGCAAGTAACAGGAAACAGATGATTGCAGCAGGTTGTGTAAACTGTATGAGGAAATTGGACCAGGGTCCACAGTTCACTAGTGGTGTCTCTCTCAGAACAGATAACTAGCATGTTGGGTAAACAGATTACAGCTGGGCAATTGACAAATAGAGAGGGCATAACAATGCAATACATGCCAAGATGTCTACTATGAAATCTAGTTGGGCATTACAACAAAGTACATAGACCGTTATTCCAACAGCATCTATGCCTAAATAATCCACCTTCAAGGCAGCATCCGCATCCTGTTCAGTATTAAGTTGCTAACAACAGATTATTACATGAAGTAAAGTGTGTAATGTAATCAATACAAGTGCCCTTGGACACTGCATCAATGTTTTATCCCTAGTAGCAACAGCACATCTACCATCTTAGACCTTTCTGTCACTGATCCAGATATCTAGAGACTGAACCCACTATCTAGCATAAATACCCCCTCTTGGAGTCACAAGCATCTACTTGGCCAAAACATCTACTAGCAACGGAGAGCATGCAAGATCAAGACCACATAGATAAACAACTTGAATAAACATGGTATCAATATTCATCGGATCCCAGCAAACACAACATCTAGCATTACAATAAGATGATCTTGATCATGTTAGGCAGCTCACAAGATCTAAACATGGAGGCACAAGGTAGAGAGACAACCATCTAGCTACTGCTATGAACCCGTAGTCCAGGGGTGGACTACTCACGCATCACTCCGGAGGCAGGCATGGTGATGTAGAGCCCTCCGGTGATGATCTTCCCTCCGGCAGGGTGCCGGGAAGAGCTTCAGAACTCCTCCGATCTGAGATTGACGATGACGGCCGCGACGGAACTTTTCGTGAAATATAATCGACCGTCATAGGGTTTTCGCGTCGCGGAGAATATATAGGCGAAGAGGCGGCGTCGGTGGCCGAGGGGGGCCACCACGCCATAGGGGGGCGCGGGCCCACCCTGGGCCGCGCCCTAGTGTGGCGTGGCCCCCTGGTGGGTCTGCTCCGACTCCCCTTTGGACTCCGTGATCTCCTCGTGATATTATTGACGATGTATTTTGTTTCGTCCAATTCCGAGAATATTTTCTTAATAGATTTTCTGAAACCAAAAACAGCAGAAAACAGGGAACTGGCACTGTGGCATCTTGTTAATAGGTTAGTCCCAGAAAATGCATAAAAATGATATAAAGTGTAGCCAAAACATGTAGCAATTGATATAATATCAGCATGGAACATCAAAAATTATAGATAAGTTTGAGACGTATCTGCGTCCGCCGGCGAGTGAAGTCACACGCTGACGTCACTCGCGGTCCCACCTGTCATTTTTTTTAAAAAAATCGTAAATTATTTTCCAAACAGAGAAAACCCTGACGCCTGGGACCCACCTGCCAGAAATTTCACAAATACAGAATAATGCTGAAATTCGTAAAATTCATATCTTTTAATCTACGATTCGAAATATTGCAAATAATATATCAAAATATTTCAAATTCAACAAATTTTCAAAATTCCCACAAAAAAAGATGCACCAAAAATACATTGTACAAAAAAATGCAAATAATATATCAAAAATCTTCAAAATTAACAAATTTTTAGACTTTCCCCACAAAAGTTGCAAACAAAAAATCCATTGTGCACATTTCACAATTTAAGAAATTTTTAAGTTCAAGAAATTTCCAAACTTCCACACGAACTAATAAATGTCCATTTTGTTGAAGATTTGTAGGATTAATTCTCCATATATTTTTTCTATTTTACCGCTTAAAAAAAACAAATACCGACGGATTCCAAAATTTTCGATCACAACGGGCACATCATGTCACCGCCCTAAATTTTCCAACAATATTATCCACTGTAAATTCAAAACAAAAAAAACCCCGATCTCATCCGCGATAATTTCCAGACGATAATATTTAACCACATCAGACAAATTAACGTGAAGGTTATTCTTTTTAGAATTTTTTTAGAAAATGTTAGATTCCTGACAGGTGGGACCATTTTACTTAAACAATTTTCATAAAATAAAAGGTGTTCAAAAATCAATAATTTTGAATCTATCCATCGAAAAAATATGAATAACATATCCAAACAATCAGAAAAATAAATGCTAGCTATTTATGGCAAAAAACAAACATGTTTTAATATTCCAATTTGGTCAATATTTCCAGAAAATCCAAATGCATTTCCTCTAAATATATGAAGGTAAATTTATTAAATGCTCAAATAATGCATTTCCTCTAATTACGGACTCAAATTGAACATTTTAATTTGGTAATTATTTGGATGCAATCTAAATGCACTGACTCTAATTATGAAACTCAATTCAATAAATGTGTATTTCCACTCATTATGGACATAAATTAAATATTAATGGAAAAAAAGAATTTTAACATTTCAATTCGCTAGATATTTAGAGATACTCCACACGACAAATTCCGGCGAATTTCAACATTTCGAATCCCGTCGGGTACGGCGTATCGCCGCGCCATATTGCCTAGTAAAAGATAACGGCGTGTTTGGTTCCTCGCAACAAGTCTAAACAGTTATTCAGACGAGCTTCCGGTATAAATAAGTTGCAGCTTCTTTTCCGGAATCTTATCTACAAAATTCCGAGGTTAAACGAGCTTGGCCCGGAGTGATCTGAGTATGGGTGACTGACCGGTAAGTCCTTCCCGTGAACCCACAAAAGTGCGCAGAAAAAACTAGTATTGATTCGTGGGTCCAGTCTAGAGATCCTACAGAGCTGACAGGGTTGACAGGCCCGGACCGGGGGTGGGCCATTGAGGAGGGTGGCGATGGTCGCGGAGGACAGGGGAGGCAGGGCCCGGCTGCTGGCGTCGACGATGCGGAGGCCGACAGGAACTTGAGGAAAAGGGCAGCATGGGTCCATGATGGGTAGGGGCGAGCGGCGGGCGCTGCGCTGGTGACCAGAGTTGGCGGGGACGGTGGCGGCATGGCGGGGTCGAAAATTTCAGCGGGAGCGGTTGGAGCCTCGCGCCTCGTTTTTTTTTGGGTCGGATGGTGCTCTCGGATTACCAAATATGGGTATTCTGGGCTAAATTATGGGTAGTAACCAAAAATGGATTGGTTGGGACCACTTATGGGTATGCTCTTGAAGCCCTTTTTTGTCCCAATACCTAAAAAGTTAGGATGTGTTCGGCTGTGGAAACCATTCCATTCCAATAAAATGGAATGTCACTGTTCCATCCCGTTCTTGCGTTCGGTTGGACAAAACAAGATGGAATGGAATGGTTCGCATAATTTAGGATTAGCAATTTAATTTCATCAAATTTGGATTAGCAATTCAATTAGCACTAACTAATTTGGGACTAGCAATTCAATTAGCAAAATCAGAGAGGAAAGAGGCCAAATCGAATGCTGTAATCGCCATGAGATTCGGCTTCACCATGGCCTGGAAGCTTTCGCCGCCGCTGGCCGCCGTCCGCGCTGGCTAGCCGCCGCTGGCCTGGCTGGCTAGCTGCCCCGCGCGCCGCCGTCCGTGCTGGCTTGCCGCTGGCCGCCGCCGCGCTGCTGGCCTGGCTGGCCGCCCCGCGCGCTTCCATCTCTGTTGGCTGGCCGCCGCGCCGCCGTCCGTGCTGGCCGCCGTCGCGTCGCTGGAATGGACGGCTGGCCGCTCCTGGCTTGCCGCCGCGAGCCGCTGTCCGTGCACAGGAGAGAGATTAGGGGCGAGCCAGCACGGGAGAGAGATTAGGCGACGCGTTCCACTCGGTCCGGCCGATTTGGCCGAACGGGTTGGTTCCGCATCTGCACGGAATATTCCGTTTCGAGGAACGAGTGCATTCCATTCTACTGCAAAACCGAACACCGAAATGTGTCCCAGAAATGGAACGGTTTCGTTCCATTCCAGCTGGTTCCAAAAACGAACACACCCTTAGTTTTTGGGGTATTGACTATTGAGGCTGGATAAGCTCCTAGACATGCCCTGATGGGTCGGCATCTTCCAGACGTGAACTGACGGCAAAGTTGTGATTTCCGGTTACAGCGGCTTCTTGTCTTGTTGGAAAGATGTAAGAAGTTCATAGTGCCGCCTGTCCTTTGACAAACCTGGCTGAGTTCATTCATCGGGCAGCCGTCGGAAACGAAATGTTTCCAAGTAGCATGTCTTGTCACGTAGACAATGTTGTTCAAACCCTGCTTGCTGTCGGAGTTTCAATAAGCCTGAACTTCTGTCGAAGTCCACTGTAGCACGTCATGCTATTGTCGGCAACGGCTGGATATTATTCAGTTAGGAAGTGTCAGCTGTAGTTTTCTGTTAGCTATTTTCTAGCGAGGACGCGGTCTGTGTGTTCCCTTCGTGGTAGGATCGATCAAGCGCATGAATAGGTCGTGGGATGGCACGATCCAGTAGAGGCTAGTGGGCTACGATCGAATGACTGAATAAATAGAAGTGAAAACCGAAAAGCAGTAGCTGTTGAACACTGCACAAAACTTGAGTCTCCTGTTCTTTCTTCAGTTTTACCACAAAAACACGAGAGAGAAAGCGAGATCGAAACAACATTTGGTATCAGAGCCATGGTTGGTACACCGGCGGCGACAGCCTCTAGGACTCCACCTCCGTTGACGGAGCATCGTGAGCGGCGTCGAGGACGCAGCATGTCACGGCGTGGCAGGGGCGGCGATGCGCGCGAGATCGTGGTGCGCGAGGTGGTCAGGGAGAGTGGCGGCGGTGGGGGGGATCGATGCATCTCCCCATGCTCACTCGGACGAACTACACCGAGTGGGCAATTCTGATGCGTGTTCAGCTGCAGGGAGCGTGCTTGTGGGAGGCGATCGATCCAGGCACGGATGATGATCGACGGGAGCTGCTGGCCTTAGGTGCAATCCTTCGGTCGGTGCTGCCTGAGATGATCCCCGTCCTCGCCGCGAAGGACAACGCCAAGGCGGCCTGGGAGACGGTGAAGGTCATGCGCGTGGGCGTCGATCGCGTCCGCGAGGCACGGCGTCAGAAGCTGCGTCGCGACTTCGAGAAACTGGCGTTCAAGGACAACGAGGGCATCGAGGACTTCTGCTTGCGCCTCGCCGGAATCCTCACCGAGCTGCAATCCCTGGGAGACACGGTGACGGAGCTCGCCGGGGTACAGAAGTTCCTCCGTGTCGTCCCGCCACGGTACGCGCAGATGGCATGCTCGATCGAAACTCTGTTAGATCTGAGCGAGCTGTTAATCAAGGAGCTCAGTGGACGTCTGTCCGCATCGGACGGACGCGGCGGCGAGACGGTGGCGGAGACCGGCGGCAAACTGTTGCTGACAGAGGAGGAGTGGGCGGCTCGGCAGCTCCAGCGTCCACAAGGCACGTCGTCATCAGGCGGCGGCGACAAGAGCGGCAAGCCCAAAGCACCGTCTGGCGACAGACCGGCGCACACGGGGAAGGGCGACCGCAAGCCGGGAAACTGTCGTTACTGCGGCAAGCCTGGGCACTGGGTGAAGGAGTGCCGCAAGGCACAGCGAGATCGCGAGAAACGCGGCGAGGTTGCCAATCTCGCCCGCGTCGAGGACAAGGCGGAGGAAGAAGATGATCGCCCAGGATTGTACATGGCCCAAATCTGCACTCTGACGCAATCTGGCGCCACTGACACCACGCTGGAGGTGAACCTGAACGAAGAGAAGGTAATTCCTGTGCCCTCGCCTGACGGTGTATGGTACTTGGATTCAGGTGCGAGCAGTCACATGACGGGTGCCGCGACATGTTCTCCATGATCGACGAGAAGGTGCGCGGCACTGTCCGTTTCGGCGACGGCTCCATCGTCAGGATCGAGGGGCACGGCACCGTCATGTTCCAGTGCCTCACCGGCGACCAGCGTGTCCTTGGGGACGTGTACTTCATCCCCAGCCTGAAGAGCAACATCATCTCGCTCGGTCAACTCGACGAGAACGGGTGCAAGATCACGATCGAGGATGGCGTCATGCGCATCCTCGACAGAGTGCGCAAGATCATGGCGCGCGTGCACAGTACCGGCAACAGATTGTACATGGTTCGTCTGCAGATCGCGTCCCCGGTGAGCCTCCTTGCACAGAAGGACGACGACGCGTGGCTGTGGCATGGCCGCTACGGTCACCTGCACTTCCGGGCGCTGAGCAACCTGTCCAGCAAGGAGCTGGTCCGCGGGATGCCAGCGATCAAGCACGTCGAGGAGTTCTGCGACGGGTGCGCGATCGGCAAGCAACACCGCAAGCTGTTCCCGCACGCCACGGTGTTCCGCGCTGAGCGTGCTCTGGAGCTGGTGCATACCGACCTGTGCGGTCCTGTCACACCGGCCACTGCCGGCGGTAAGAAGTATTTTATGTTGATCCTTGATGATTACTCGAGATACATGTGGCTTGAGCTGATCAGGACCAAGGACGAGGCGCTGCGCTTCTTCAAGAAGGTCAAGGCACTGGCGGAGAACGAGCAGAACTGCAAACTGCTCGCGTTCAGATCGGACCGTGGCGACGAGTTCAACTCTGCAGAGTTCTTTGAATTCTGCGAGGTGAACAGCGTCAGACACTACACCACCGCGCCATACACTCCACAGCAGAATGGCGTGGTCGAGCGGCGCAACCAGACGGTGGTCGAGATGGCACGCTGCCTTCTCAAGGCCATGGCCGTGCCGGGTCCGTACTGGGGGAGGCAATGAAGACCGTCATGTACCTGCTGAACAGGGCGCCGTTGTGAAGCCTCAACGGTGTGACACCATACGAGGCGTGGCACGGGAAGAAGCCGAGCGTGCACCACCTCCGCACCTTCGGCTGCGTCGCCCATGTCAAGAAGCTCGGGCCAGGGCTGCACAAGCTCGCAGATCGCTCCGTGCCAGGCATCTTCGTCGGCTATGAGGAAGGAGCAAAGGCGTACAGGGTGTACGACCCTGTGGGCAAACGCATGTACACGACGTAGCGCGACGTCGTGTTCGAGGAACGCCGTGCATGGAACTGGACAGCACGGCTCACGGAAGATGGAGACACGGCGCCACCGAGCTTCACTGTGGTGTACACCACGAGCGAGGACACTACCGTGGGGAATGCGAGCAGTGAAGGACGTGGCGAGGCAAGTCCTTGCCCGCGCTCACCGCAGCCAGACGCGACGCCAGCGGCAACACCTGCGACGTCGATTCCAGCGAGCGTGCACGACACCGAGGTGGTCGATGAGCCTCCAACTGCAGCACGGCCACGACGTCCACTACCACAGCCCACGCATCAGATGGCGACGCGAGCGCAGCACGGCATCTTTCGCCCGCACCCGCGGTACGCACAACTCGCCATGTCTGAAGTCGACGGTGGCGAGTGCCTGTACCACATCACGGCAGAGGAACCTGCAAGTGTGGAAGCAGCAATGTCTGAGCCAGCTTGGAAGGAAGCAATGGAGGTGGAGCTCAAGTCCATCAGAGAGAACAACACATGATCGTGCTCGTCACTGCCAGCTGGACACCGTGCAATTGGCTTGAAATGGGTCTTCAAGGTCAAGAAAGATCCTGCAGGAAATGTGATCAAACACAAAGCCAGGCTAGTGGCGAAGGGATATGCCCAAAGACAAGGTGTAGATTTCGATGAGGTCTTTGCGCCAGTTGCTCGCATGGAGACAGTTCGTCTGCTGCTCGCCCTCGCAGCACACAGAAAATGGGAAGTTCATCACATGGATGCGAAGTCGGCATTTCTGAATGGGGATCTGTCAGAGGAGGTGTATGTGCAACAACCTCCAGGGTTCACAATGGACAAGGATCCGAGCAAGGTTTTGAAACTGCACAAGGCCTTGTATGGACTCCGTCAGGCACCACGAGCATGGAATGCCAAGTTGGATACAACACTTGGTTCACTTGGTTTCACTCGATGCCCACAGGAACACGGCGTGTACAGAAGAGGTGACTCAAATTCTTTTCTGCTCGTGGGCGTGTATGTTGATGATCTGGTGATTACAGGCACTAGCACTGAAGAGATTACTGAGTTCAAGTCACAAATGAAGAAGATGTTCGAAATGAGTGACTTGGGACTTCTCAGCTACTATCTCGGAATTGAAGTACAGCAAAAGGAAGGTGAGATCACACTATGCCAAGCTGCATATGCTGCGAAGATAGTGGAACGAGCAGGTCTGGAGGACTGCAACTCGTGCCACACGCCAATGGAACACCGCCTGCAACTTCAGAAACTCGGGGAGATGCAGAAGTTGAGGATGCCACTGCTTACAGAAGCTTGGTGGGCAGTCTTCGATATCTGGTCAATACACGACCAGACATTGCTCATGCCGTAGGTGTCGTGAGTCGGCACATGGAGGCACCGGGCAAGGCGCATTGGGCAGCAGTGAAGCAGATCATCAGGTACATTAGTGGGACATTGGACTATGGAGTCAGGTACAAGACTGAAAATTCAGGTGTTCTGCGTGGTTTCAGCGACAGTGATCACGCAGGAGATGCAAACGATAGGAGAAGCACATCTGGCATTGTGTTCTTCATTGGCAACAGTCCTGTATCTTGGTCTTCACAGAAACAAGGCGTGGTGGCTGTCTCATCGTGCGAGGCAGAATATGTTGCAGCAGCGGCTGCGGCATGTCAGGGAGTCTGGCTCAACAGGCTCATTGGCGAGCTCGAAGCAAAGGAGCAGCCGAAGTTTCTTCTCATGGTGGACAACAAGTCCGCAATAGCTCTCTGTAAGAATCCAGTGCATCATGGACGCAGCAAGCACATCGACACCAAATTTCACTACACACGCGAGCGCATCGAAGCTGGAGAAATGGATGTTGATCATGTGCGAACTGAAGAACAACTAGCTGACATTTTAACGAAGTCACTTGGTCGAACCAAGTTCGTGGAGATGCGTCAGAAGATTGGCGTCCAGAAGATCACACCTGGGTAGCAGGTTTGAGGGGGAGAAATGTTGTTCAAACCCTGCTTCCTGTCGGAGTTTCAATAAGCCTGAACTTCTGTCGAAGTCCACTGTAGCACGTCAAGCTATTGTCGGCAACGGCTGGATATTATTCAGTTAGGAAGTGTCAGCTGTAGTTTTCTGTTAGCTATTTCTAGCGAGGACGCGGTCTGTGCGTTCCCTTCGTGGTAGGATCGATCGAGCGCATGAATAGGTCGTGGGATGGCACGATCCAGTAGAGGCTAGTGGGCTACGATCGAATGACTGAATAAATAGAAGTGAAAACCGAAAAGCAGTAGCTGTTGAACACTGCACAAAACTTGAGTCTCCTGTTCTTTCTTCAGTTTTACCACAAACTCACGAGAGAGAAAGCGAGATCGAAACAACAGACAAGTGTATGTCGCTACACTTCCAAGTTGCATTCCGTGTCTGTACCAGAAGTTTGGGTTGTGGAGACGGATAGGCTGGTGGGTTCCTTTCTATACGTACGAACCAGACACGAAAGAAATGGAACTCGGCGAGCAGTGTCCCGGGACCCGGGTGCTCGTTCGGTCGACCGGCATGGAATGGCATGGCCGCCGAGCTGTCCGTCCGTCTACTTTTTTCGCGTTCGCACCAGCCCCAGCGTGGTTGGTCCGCGTCGGCCGAATAATTCGACTGTTCGGCCTCCGACCCTGGCACGTGATCAAGCACCACACCACACGTACGTACGTAGAGACATGACATCATACGGCACATAGACGTGCCAAGCCGCAGCGCCGTTGCTGATTCCTTTTAAGGTCGTGCGCTAATAGGACTTTCAGCTGTGCGTACATGCATTGCGTTTGGCCGTGGGACAGTGTAGCAAAAGTGCAGAAACAGTTAACAAGCTGTTTTTTTTTCGGAGTACTACGATAGAAAGTACACTACGCGAATAGCTTCAGAACGTAGAGCCGAATCCGGCCAAGTAGTGTGCCTAGGTTCAAGTCGTTTGCACGGTCGCTTTCTGAACTTCTCCGCCGAAACTCACCGTCAGAAACTCGCAACCATGGAAAAGGCTCAAGGCATATCTTTAACAAGTGAATTTGTGATTTGCAAAAAAAAAAGTGAATTTGTAACCATATCTCTCCAGATTTACATCTGACGAGATTGCGCTCGGTAATCAGAGGTGGACAGAGGCGTGTCACGTCTTTCAGAGTTGATAGCACGACACAACAGTCTGTTGAACTGCAATCTTCACCCACACATTTTTAGGTGACACATTCTTAAACCAACGTATAGACATTACTAGTACATACATCACTAATCAGGTATAAGGGGAAAGTGAACAGACCAAAACAGACTGGATTATTCTGTACCCACAAGAGCATACAATTAATTTGTTCACCAACCGATATGATCAAAAGTCTGAATTGTTATGACTCGATAATGCATGTAAGAGGACAAGGATGATTTCTTATTAAATTGCAAAAGTCGGGACTGATACAATGATAAGTTTTATACAACAACTATAGTCAAAAGTTTGTACCAATAAAGAAGGTGAAAAATGTATATGTACTGTAAGTAGGGGTGTAAACGGATAGGATAATTTCCGCACCGAGTCCGCCGCCGAATCCGTTTTAAAGAATCCATATTCGGTTTTAAAAAATAAGACGGATAAGGATATCCGATTCCGAACTGAACACCCGGATAAGGTATAGGATACGGTATGGAAAATAACATCCGAATATGAATTATCCGAAAATTAATTAGGATTATCCGATGGTTATAATCCGAATAATCCGATTTTCTATCGAAATGTCTAAACTAATAGAGCATAATTTGTAGTTAGTGAGTTGTGTAGTTCATCCGTTGAACAACAACTCACTTACATGGTCACTGTACAAACTATGGAATACAAGTTTGTTAGGTTATGAAGTTGTAGAGCGATTATTTTAGTTTTGTGGGTTGATGATGTACGCGTACCGATCCGATTAATTTTATTTCCACCCCGAATCCACTCCGTTTCCGTTCCGAATCCGTGATCATATACATCCGCCACCGAATCCGCAACCGTTCATTATTCGATCCGATCCGAATCCGAGAAAAAAAATGTGATAAAGGATATGGTAGAGATAAAATCCAATCCGATCCGATTCGATCCGTTTACATCCCTAACTATAAGACTCACCCTATATGACTAGACGACACCTGCACGTGAATAGAATCTCATGTATAACTCGGTAAGACATATCCGTCGTAAATATATTTTTATTAAATTGTGCCCCAAAATTTGAGCTCAAAACGTCTGCTTCGATATTGGCAATTCACATAGAGCAGTGCGATGCGTACAACGTTTCTTGTACGACGTCTATCCGACGGACTCAGCAGTCCGTTGCTTTGCATTAACCCAGGATGGAAACCGTCGGATTTGGATGTCGTATAGGAATCGGATGGAAAGCATCGGATGCAAAGCAATGTGTAACACACACCTACCCAGGCAAAAAAAAAAGCCTACCATACAGAATTACAGATATCAGCGTACATAGATCGTGGATACTAAATACACAAAGTGAGAAGTTCCGAGTTCTAACACTGACGCTTATAAGTTACACCAACACTCTTCAGAGTTCCAACACTCTGACGCTTATAACTTACGGAGTACATCTGAAGTTTTTGTAATGAGCTCCTGATTTACATCTGACGAAATTGCTTGTTAATCATCAGGTGGACAGAGGCACATCTTTCAGAGTCTGAAATATAGCACGACACAACTGTCTGTTGTACTGCAATCTTGAAACTTGCATATTTAGATGACACGACATTCTTAAACCAACAGAGACATCAGTACACCACTAATCAGGTATGATAAGATGCGCAAGATGAAATAAAATGACCGAAACAAACTGATTTATTCTGTATTGACAAGAGTACCTTCCCCATGTACACTAGTATACAGAGATCGTACACTACAGCATACACGGGAACTCTTCTGAGTTCCAACACTTGACACTTACAACTCACACTAACACTCTTCAGAGTTCCAAAACTCTGACGCTTATAACTTACATAAGTAATACGTACACAGAATAAAACATCGTGTGTCCTCTTCAATCGCAGCATTGAAGAATGACATATATATAACTTACTACTAACACATCTGATGACTACATATATCACTAACTAAAGCTTCTGTTCGACGTGAGCTATGAAAAAAAGAAACTAAGCCGGGCAAGTACACGGGGAAAAACGTTTTGCCGTGGTATGTACACCTACACCTCCGAGAGCAAGCTGCTGAAGGACGCCGAGAGATTGACGGCGACGCTCGCCAAGTCCTTGCCCCGGTAGCGCGACCGTGCAACCCTGTGTTGCTTGGGCGCCCCGGGCCTTCGTCGTCCTCGCCTCCAACGGCGGCCTTCGACGGCGTGGCGAAGGCGAAATGCAGCTCTTTAGCAACCACTGTCTGCAAATATCAAATTGAGGCAGACAATGTTAGTCTACATTACATGGGGTAACGAATTTCACCGTGTGATTCTTGTTTCAAAAAATTTCACGGTATGATTTGAGTTGAGAAGAAAGGGATCACAGAAAGGACGTACCGCTTCGCTGACAGGTTTGGACACTAGGAGGAGCTGCCTCAGGTCACTATGGTTCACCTTGCACAAGGCTTGAACCTGAAATTTATTTCATCAAACTGGTGTAAGCAATACATCTAGATGTAAAAACATGATAGGGAGGGCCAATAAAGAGTGACGAGTAGTAATTACCAAGACATCTTGAGGCAGCGAGTCAAGAAGGCAGACGGTGTCGTCGTCCATGTTGAACCTGATGCTGCGCTGCTTGCGCAGAGGCCGCACCGGCGAGAGCGGACCCGAGGGGCTCGGTGCCGGCGAGACAGCGACCCTCTTCCTTCCCAGAATCCTTGTGCTTCCGCTGCTCGGGAAGCTCAGGCTCGTGGCGAGAGACCCCTTCGGCATCCTCTGTCCAACTGCCATTTTCCCCTTTCGCTGGTTGAACTCTACTGTTCTCGAAATCGCCCTGCGTAGAATTGTAGAAATGGTTATTCAGCTGCACAAAACGTATAATCCAGATTGAAATGAAAAATCCCCATCAGATTGGGTAGTTTGCCGCAGTAACTCAAGCAATTGCACGTAATTCAACAAACTGCTAGTAATTCTCGACACTGCCGCCACATACGTAGCGAACAATCAGAACAGAACCCCAACTTCACGGAAAGTTCAAATATTGACTTCCAGCCCAACCAGTCTAATTTTTGTCGAAATAAAACAAATTCAGAAATACTGGCCCGGAGCAGAGCAGCAAGGCCAGAATTCGAAACAGAAGACGGAAACCAGATTGATTCCACGGTTGAATTGAAATGCGAAGAACAGAGGAATGCGAATGTAATCTTACCCTTTCTCTCTTGGCTCTCGGCTGAAGCCTCCAATCCCTCGCTACTGAATCCCTAACCTTATATAGCCTTGGCGAATGAAGAAACCCTGGTGAAACTACTGTGTGTAGATTGTAGACGCTACGCAAACCTACCTGCTAATGGTGGTGTAGAGGAACGAACTGATGAGGTAACTATGGAAACAGCTTGACCTCCCCTGTTGCTGAATTTATACTAGGTCGGGATGGAACCTACCATGAACACTCCTTCCGGAGGGGTGTTTCTAGAAAAGTGCCGGAACCGCCGGAATCCAAAGCTGGGGGGTCGTGCTCGCGCGAGAGATTATTTCGCCCTGGCCGCTGGAGCATCCACAATACTTCACTGACAGGTCGGGCACGAAGAGAGGCGGTCCAGCGGTCAGTGTGGGGTGCACGGGTGCGAAAGGGTGGAGGCGGGTGAGAATCATCGGGGATTTTATTTCGAAATCGAGGTGGGTTGGCGGCCAACCCGCGTGGGGGAATTGAACGCGTGGATCGGACGGCGGGGGAGCGGCCGAACGCGTGGAGGATCGGTGTACGTGGCGCGATCGCGTCGATCTGAAAACTAGCCGTTGGAGGCGGCTGGGTTGGTGACGTGGCGGCTGGGATCAGCATTGGCCGCTCGGAAGGAAGTCGGTGGACGTCGGCCGGTGGACAAGCTATTTTATTGCGGGTTTGTTTTTCTCGTGTGCTGTGTTTTGGTAGGAATCTTCGTGGACAAGTAAAACCCGAGCCGCACGTTGCGAGACATTCAGTTTGGTGTTCTCTCGTGATTTGTACTCTTTCCGCTCTAAATTAGATGACTTTCATTTGTCCAAATGTGGATTTATCTATACTTGTAACATGTCTAGATACATCCACATGTGGGCAAATAGAAGTTATCTAATTTGGAACGGAGGGAGTACCTTTTTGTTGAGTTGCCATGATCGTGGTAAGATTAGCAACGACATGGTTGATCGCTGTGTAGATAGGGTTCCCTCGGTTTTTTAATATAAGATGTTTTAGCATATTATCGCGTTCATATGTATCTACATATATTTAGAAATATTTTATTTTATATGTCCATTTATTATAGTATGAATCTAATCAACATGTACAACACCTAAAATATCTTATATTTAAGAACAGAGGAAGTATCATTCGAATTTATACGTTTTCACACGATTTTCATGTAGGGCCGGTTTTATTTGTGGAGGTTAAAAAATTAACCCCTATATAATATCACTATAAGGAAACAACTAATAGCCGGCTTCTAATCACCGGCGGACAACCTATGATCTGCTAGGACCAAATTCCGCAGCTAATCACCGACGTGGGAATTTTTCCACGCCAGTAATTATTTTATCATCGGCGTGGACATCTTAGAGGCACGCCGGTGATTTGTGGGCCTAAAAATCCAACCACGGAGGAAAATGTCACCGGCGTGGGACTATGTATCAACGCCGGTCATTAGGGTGGTGATTAATGGCTTGGGTTCCATTGGACACGCCGGTGATTACTTTGTCCTGAATTGACATGGTGGCCCTGATAGCATGACTGGCGTGGGATAGCGTCCCACGCCGGTGATTACTTTAATGTTACCGGCCTGCACTGGTCTCCCACTCCAGTAATTAATTTAAAACAATAAATCCCAATGCTTGGCGGTATTGCATTTCTATTTAAAGTTCATCAGAAAATTGGCGTCCCAAAAAGGCAAGAAGAAGTGATATGTGACTTTGAGATTTATTTATGAGATCAAAGAAGAAACATGTGTCAATAATGATATATTAACTAATGTTATAATATATAAAATTTAGGGGCGTACGTAGTTGAATTTAAGGGCGTAACTGAAAACGCAGATGCAGCTATTAAATATGAGGATATATGTACAGGAAAAAATATATTCTAATCACCGGCGTGGACTAGTACTCGCCGGTGATTCCATTCGAATAGTTGTATAGGAAATAACTTGGTGAAATTTCCCCACCAACTTTCATTTTCGCGCCCGCGCCGCCATTTGACGCCGCCGCCTTCCGCCACCGGAACACCTCGTCCCCCTGAACACGCGCTGAACGCCGATGGCGCCTCCGGTCGACGCCGACCGCGCCTCTCCCCCAAGCGCCGCCGTCGTCGGCGCAAGCTGTCCCCGGCCTCGTCTACGCACCACGCCTCAACGCCGACGCTGGGCTTCGCTGCCGCCGCCGGTGTTTGTTGGAATGCCGAGACCAATTTTACATGTTCACGAGGTGTTTGTTGGAATGCCGAGACCAATTTTACATGGCACCCCTTTCCCCTCCACCCCCCTCCACCCCGGTGTCGCTCACGAGGTGTTTGTTGGAATGCCGAGACCAATTTTACATGTTTTGGAGCATGAACTAGATTTATTTGGAGATATATGTGGTTACCGCAGGTTGGGGAGATGAATTTGGGTATATATGGAGATGCACCAGAATTGCGTTCTCATTTTTTAGACGGATTAATACGTCGTTGAGGTATATGGAATGTGTTGTTCGTGAACATTTTTGCGTCTATTGTTGTTTCCTATGCAGGTATATGAGTGCCAATGTTTTGACAAAACGTTGACTCGCGCCTGTTTCCTTTGCAGAATTTCTGGCACTCAATATGTCCAATTTTAGCAAAGGTCATACCAAATTTTTTGGCATGACTTAACAATTTAAGAGATTTATGTGCAATACAGATTTATCATCCAATTGCTCTAGCAATTGTAGATGTCTGGAAACCACAACGGTTTCACTCCGTCGGGACGGATCCTCATGCCCCCAGAATTTATAGACCCCGCATTTGTGTCGCATGAAAGTGAGCACCACAGGGAATATGAGGACGGGTCCGACTCTGATGAGATTGGTCACGAAAGCGTGCCTCCCGAAGACGCGGCGGAGGATGAAGATGAGCGTCACGAAGACGCGGCGGAGGATGAAGATGAGGATGAGCTCGTGACCACCGACTCGCAAAGTTCCGTCTTGAGGAAGACTAGGAGCCGAAACACGATCAAGCCCGGAACCATTAAGATCACGCGACTAGATGCGTATGGTGAGCCTTTAAGTCCGATCAAAGCCCATTGTGAGTACGACAACACCATTGGATACATCGTCCGATAAGTCTGCAACCTAAACGATCCAACCACTAGGGGAAATATGATTGATATTTGGTGATATGTTTTGCGCAGCGATCACATGGTTCTCATCGTTCTCGAGTCAAAGCGTTGTACTTCTTTTTTTTTGGATTCGGCCCTCCACAAGAAGATAAATTACGATAATATCAAGACCACTCTGGATCAGGCTCTCTTTGAATACGGCGTCAACGATGACGTCATCGAACCAACTCACACGAAGAAGGACAAGTATGGAATGATTTGCTTTAAACACAAGAACAATTTCAGGTGCGCGCAACAAGCAGAAGATAGCAACATGGGGGGGCTACTTCGTCCTCCATCAAATGTGGTCGTACGTACGTGCGAATCATATGATGGGTGGAGACAAGACCATCCACAAGTGGGTTGAATGCTTGAAGAATGTCAAGGATGGAGATATGAGAGATAGCTGGGCGCGTATTCAGAACGAGCTTCTATAGTCCTCAACAAAGATGTTAACTCCATCAACGCCCGGTTCTATTGCCAACCACTTGAGAAAGACGACATCATCAACCGGCTAAAGACACAGGGTGGCGCGGGGATATTCACAATTGATGGCCTTCGCGACTTCAACACCACCATCCAGTAGAGCGTTTCCAAAACTTGTCGTTGTAATAGCGGCTTACCCTTTATGTACCTTCCGTGAACTTTACATTCCATGGTAGAACTGTAAAATTTTGTGTCTGTAAAAACATATTCAAAACTTATCGTTGTAATAGCTAGCTAGCGGCTCAGACTTTCCTATTTAACTACCTCTATATTAATTGTGATCAACTTTGAACTTTAGCGTTAAATATGTATTCATATTTATGTGCGTGTATTCTCGAATCTAATCTCTAGAAACGAATTTTCGAATATGGTCTCTAAATACGAAATATCGAATATACAACAATTACGTAAATTATTCATAAATTTAATTAAAAATAAATAAAAGGATTACTGGCGTGCAATACCACACCACACCGGTAATCATCAATACCAGATACCGGAAAAAAGAGGGATAACCGGCGTGTCTGCCCTCGCCAGTGATCCGATAGAATGACCGGCGTGGTTTCGCACTCGCCGGTGATCTCAAATAATCACCGGCGTGGCCTCGCACTCGTCGGTGATCTGAAATAGTACTGGCGTGATGTTACCGGCGTGGCCATGTCTCGCCGGTGATGTCAAAATCGCCACGCCGGTGATTAGCTATTTCCTTGTAGGGTATGGATAGTTAATGTACGTATATGACACGTAAAATGTTAAAAGTTTACATCCAACTACATAATTTTATTCTGAGACATCTATAAATAACTGATATAAGCGTTAAGCAATGTAATATTACGACAGATAAAACAATTAATATTCTCTTCTAATTTGATTAACTCAAATAAGAACTAAATTCAAACTCGTCAATAAAGACTAAGTGCTTCAAAAACAAAATCGAACATTTCTGGATGGAACATCATTGAGGCAATAAAAAGATCAATGTTGTCCAAGATATTCTTCTCAATACAACACGTAGCCAAGCCAATCAGCCTGTCTTGTAACGTAGTTGATCTTTTTTTTTTCCGTAGTTTCAGTTTAGAGAAACTTCTTTCGGCTGAGTCTACGATAGACTAGGGCAATATGTACACCAACGGGAGTAGATCAACTATGTTACGCCTGCGGGAGTCACTACTTATTGTATGCGGTTTTGTAGCGTGCCCCGGTTTGAACAAGTTTGCATTACGAAAGGACCGATTTCCTTCCAAGTGGAGGTAATTAACCCAGTTTATGTTGCCTCTTCCATGGAGTGGTTTGACTGACCAACTCCGCTTCGTGCGGCTGCTGCAAAGTGGTGGGTGGTGACGCAAACCGGCTGCCTCTCGATCGAATCCAATGATGATCGCCCAACGGGCCGGCGTGTCCGTGGCTTCCACCATCCCGCGGCCGGCAGCCTGACCGCCTTGGCAGTACTAATATTTTGTTTGCCCCGAGGATGCCGGACACACTCCCTCGCCCTACTGGTGATTACCACGTGGCGGCGTCCCGACCGTGCTTTTGCCACCACAGAGGGCAGCTCTCCCAGGTGCGCCCACCGGCCGCCGCCGCGTAGCCAGGTTCAGTGTTTGGGGTGACAGGATGGTCGGCGCGAATGTCGACGCGTAGCTCTCTACACCGTGTGCCCAGATTTGCATAGGCGCAACGTTGCATGGCAGCATGTGGCCTGTGTTAAACAAAAGATATGTGGCCGTGTCGAGACGGTTCCAGATCTCTCCGGAGCCAGCACTCTGCCGCTCCCTTCTAGACTTTTCAGACACCAGCTTCTCGAGAGGAGGTTTCGCAAGTGGTAACTTTTTTTTTTGAGAGAATCGTCAGTGGTAACTGCATGCGTTGTGCGCGCACGGGTTCAGGAACTTAAGGCTTTTTTCTTTTGAGTGGAAGGAACTTAAAGCTAGGCCTGCAAAAAACAATGGTGGCCGTTGTAGGTAAATCTGGGCCTACATTTGACAAAATAAATGATGGCCCCTTTACCAGCTCTGGGCTAATATCGGCCATCTGACCGAAATTAGCTAGCCTGATGGCCCGATATCGTATGCAGTTGTTGAATTCATTACTCCAGTACAAATCGAGCAGAACATTCCCCTCAGATTGTTTCTCAAAAAAAAAAAAACATTCCCTCAGAAAAAATAAACGAGCAGAATAGCTCCTATCGAGGTTTTTTTTTTGAGGATAACGTGGTCGTACCACCCTCGAATAGATAGAAAAGAATTGGCCCAGTTTATAAGGAAGACCGGGCCCAAAAACCATCCTATCGAGGTTTTTGCCCGCTACATCATTTCGTGCCAACTGTACCACGGACAATGCAAGGTGATTACAGATATTTTTGTTGAAAAGAGTTTGTGGCCGTTGTACGTAAATTTGGGCCCATATTTTACAAAAGTGTTAAAACTCAAAAAATTTATAAGTTAATCAATTTGTCATCTTGGCACAGCTCCTAAACAAATTGAAATTTAAGTTTAAACTCATTTTTATATCTCTAGACAATTTTGAATTTCAACTTTGTAAATTTGCATATCTATAGAGCCCTACCTTCCCAACGTAGTACATAATTTTCACCAGATATTTTCCTGTCGTTAACCCATTGTGTACTGGTGATCTAGACCCATATTTACCAAAAACAATGGTCTCGTGGGTCAAAGTAAAGTTCAGTCTCTGACTCGTCTCAAGCCGCGAGCAGAACACCCTCCATGTGAGTTGTTTGCCTTACTGCATCATTCTATAACGACTAGGACATGTACAATCCATGGTGTCCAGAGTTGTTCTAAGAATCTTCACTTAATTCGCAAAAAAATTATTTAAGCACTAGTGTTTATTTATATGAGGCAGATGTTTGACCAGTCATCTTTTAAAAACATTCTAATATTCATTCCTTCCATCTCTCTCATTCTATTTTACTTTTCCAAAAACGCCCATAAACATTATTTAAAATATAGTATGTAATATCTTAGACTCAGGGCAGACACTTGTCGTCAAGGATCAGCTATGATGTAGGACATCCCTAGGCGTTGTCCGGTGACATGTTGCGTGCTCACGTTCAAGTTATGTGGCTAAGTCCCGCCAGTCTCATGTGCATGTGGTTGTGCGATGATGGATCAGCAGCCGGGTGCCGACGGCTTATTGGAGTGCCCCGAACAACGCAAAATGGTCACATGTGGTGGATGCATATGATGATTTGGTGAGGTGGCCTAGGGCTCGCTCTTATTGTGTTGGTTCGTGTTTCGGGGGTGAGACCGGCCTCTAGATCTGGACTTTGTTGGTTGAACCTAACAATGGCGGTTTTCCCTTGTTGAAGTCAATGCCTCGAGTTTGCCGAGACTCTTTTTTCAGGGAAAACTCATGATCTGATCTCTATGGTTGGAACCAGTTACGTCGACTTTTTCGTGCCTTGCTCCCTTCTCGAAGGCGTCGTTACTGGCGCACCTCTTTATTACCCTCGGGTAACAGCAGCACTTGAACGGTTGTTTGCAACAAGCTGTCATTGTCTTTTTATTTTACTTGGTATTAGTGTGCATGCTGCATTTTGTAATATACGCTTTTATGGTTTTCAAAGTATCTCTCACAAGCGGACATGATGTTTTATGGTTTTTGAACACCGGGGATTTATCTTTTTTACGCCGGCCACATAAAATGTCTTTTCATCCCGATTTTTTTGTACGAACATAGAATGTTCATATGTACACCCGAAATTTTTGTTTGAATTTTTTTTTGACATTTTAAAATTCATTTTTTGGTTAGAGAGTGTAGACACATCTATGAGCCGAAGTGGATTTCCCAGCTCATTTGCACCACATGAAAAGACAATGATTGCTGGATTAGTAACGCAAACGGGGCTGCTAACATCATCCCCAGATATTTCAACTACACAGAGACAAGACAGACCCAGCTGGCACCATTGTCAATTTGTCATACGCTAGAACTAAAATCACACTTTAGCTCAAGAGAAGCGCACGCAACGCATGCATGGAAAACAGAGAAATCGATGGCTTGGAATCGGAAAGCGTCCCGTCGACGTACGGAGAATCCGTCAATCTCTCCCGCTCCGCTCCAGCCACCAGGATAAGGCGAAACACACCGTTCCAGGTAAAAAATAAAAATAAAAATAATGCGCTGTCACGGAACCACCGAGTCATCGTTTCAGAGTCACCAGCCGAAAAAGATATTTACAATGGAAAACGAATTTGGCAGCGAAGGATCGGAGGCTGTTCAGCGGCGCGGGTCGCGCCAAGCCGCCGTAACCATTCTTTTTTTTTTTTTTTTTTTTTTTTTTTTTTTTTTTTTTCTATAGCCATATATCGATCAGCCTGGGAATGCGGCTTCGTTCGGTTAGTTTGGTGCGGGTTTGTGTTTGGTTAGTTTTGGGTTGGGCTGTAATGGATGGAACAGAAAAATGGACCGGGGCGGTGCGGGTCCAGCAAAATTGCGGCCTGGTGCGGCTTGATCTCGAACGGGTCGAACCCGCGGGTTCAACCCGCACCTTCGGCCCGACGCGGCACCAAAGTGGCCAAGTCTTCGTCCCCGAACTCGACTCAAGCCGAGGGTTTCTTGCGCCGCCGCCGCCTTACACTGCCGCGGCCGTCCATCTCCGCCGCCGACGTGCACCACCCCCGCGGTCTTGCTGATCTCCTCCTCCCTCTCCCGTGCTAGTGCCAGCCCCACCACCTCTCTCGCCATGGATGCTCCAACCCATAAGCTAACTCGCTGCTAGTCTCCATTCCCCGGAGCCTCATCTGCGGGGCGCCGGCCGCTACCTGCCGGTAAGCGCTTCCGTCAAATCGTTTGCTTGCATTTTAGTACTTTTCAGTCCCATCTACCGACGCCCTAGTTCGCTCACCTCCAATCCAACAGCCACATCAGGCAAGATTCAAGGTTTTGAGCCCCCACCCTCTCGGTTTCTATTCAGGGAATGAGTATCCCCTGCGTCGATCTACCTCCTGGTGCTCACTTGTGCGCAGATTTGAAGAGTATTTGAGGCCTAGCTGCTTGTTCCTGTTCGTGTACACAGCCACCAGTCCTTCGTCTCAGAAACAAGGTGATTTTTTTTTCCTGCCTTGACAGTTGACACCCATGTATTTAGGTCTCGGTCAATCCATGAGATACCGAGGCTTGGCTCCATGTGATTAATTATCTAATAACTAGTCCTAGCGATGGAATGTCCTAACAGCAGCCCACGTACATTAGTTTCAGAGAAGCTCATGTACTGTTGTAGCATATCTTCAGGTTTAGAAAGCAGAACCAGGACGAGTCGGGAGATTCCCCTCCTCCGCCGGCCGCTCCGGCGGCGGGAGGGTGGGGGATCCCCGGCTCCGGCCTGTACATACGGTAGGGTAGGGTGGAGTTTCGCCGGCGGCGTCCAGGAGGAGGTGGAGCTGGTGGCGGATGGTTTGGTGTCAGCGCGGCTTCCTCCGGCGGCGGAGCTCCTCGGGGCTCGTCGCCGTCGTGCCTGACTTGCAGGTGCTCGAGGCCCGGCGTGGTGCTCGAGCTCCTCTGCCTCCCGTCAGATCCGTGGTGGCGGCGGATCTGGCGGCTGGAACTCAGGACCGGGCGGCTCGGGCAGCTTCTACCAGCGATGGAGTTGAAGACGGCCGCGGCAAGGTGGAGTTGTCGATGCGGAAGGGTGCTCGCCGTGTTCCTTCATCGGCACAAGCTTCGTCGCCGCGCGACGGACGGGCTCTGCGGCGTTCTTCAAAGAAGGTACCCTTGGGGCGTGGTTAGCTGGAGGTCGGCGGTCTTCGTCGCCGTCGCCGGAGAGGCTGCTGGTGCTGTTTCGGATTCTGTATCCCCTGCGTATTTTCTGTTCGTTGTTCTTGTACCGTATACGATGTATGTGGTATCTTGTTGAATATACGTGGGCTTTCAAAAAAAAAGTGCATAAATCTAATTTTTTGTGCTTACTATATATTTTCCATGTGTAGGTCCAAGCTCAGCAGAAGGTCCAAGCTCAGAGCATGATGCTTAGATCGTCCACATGCCCTGTCCTTGTATACATATCAGATGCGTTTCATTTTCTACCAGTAGTTGCTGGTTAGTACAAATACATATCAATTGCGTCTCACTGGAGTTTTTGTGCATCTTCTTAGCAACCTGTACTCGTTGAACTGAATCGTATTCTTAAATCTGAAAATTAGCTACTGTTTTACAAATGGTCAGTACTACTCACAACAGTGAACTGATGGCTGTTTTCCTTTTGTTTAAATCTGTGTACACATATCATGTACCTTGATAAACAATTTTAAAGAAGTTTGAACAAACTCAATGTTGGTTTTGCAGGAAAGCTCACGAATGATGTAGGCCAACAACAGTGAAATGGAGATGATGAAGAATGACTGCCATTATTACCCACTAGAATGTTGTTATTGTGTTTCCATTTTGTTCTTTAAAACCTGTCCTGTATGGAGAAATGATGTAGTCCCACCTGTGTGGATGCTCTAGGACAGTTTTAGTATCTTTTTTGCAATGTCTAAATAACTTGTGATGTATGGAAACAAAAAGCTCTCTCGGGATAGTCTATGTACTAGTTTGGAGGTAACAGGTTTGATTGCTTATTCTCAGTTTTACACCTACAGACTTTGCTTACTACAACTGTGATTGATTATTTCTCAATTTTTGGTGAATATTCTAATCATGATTTTTTAGTGTGATAATTTATTTGGATGTACTCATCTACGACCGGTACAAGCAAAATGAACAATTGCTAGCTGTTGATCAATCGCAGCTAGCAGCCTAGCGCCCAGCTAGCCACTGTGCAGCGACACGCACAAACCCACGGGGTCAGCCTGCACTGTGCATGCGGTGTGGTGCGGGTGCGGCCAGAATTATCACGCGGTGCGGTGCGGGTCGGTTTTATAAAGTAATTTTTTGGTTCGATCTGGATCGGGAAGTTAAGCAAGCATCATTCGGTGTGGGTTGGTTTTGGTGCGGGCTTTGCCCCATTCCCAGGTTGACATATCGATCGTCCCATGCGGGATACGTCATATACCGCAGCACGGCCGCCAGCCGGGTTCACAGAGCTGCAGGTTGAGGTTGGTATCGGCCGGTTGTACTACTACTGCCTCCGTTACACAATGTTTATATCTATATAAGCAATTATGTTCGTCAAAAATAATCTATGCAATTATGCATGCATATCTGAAAGGAAATTTCGTGCTCCGAACACCATTGATCCTACTGTTTCCAGCTCAACCTGTGAGCGGCCAAGATAAGCTAGAGGCAAACACAGGAAAGCACGCACCCCAAGCGACCGTGTCAATGGCTGACACGGCCACCGCGCCGCTCCTAACCAGCCACAGAGCAAAGCTGACGAAGGCGCCGTCGATCGACGACACGATGGAGACGTACATGGGCGACACCGGCGCCGCGCAGCTCATCAAGGCCGTCTTGCTGGCCTTCGCGTGGGCCTTCGACGCGCAGCAAGTGTTCATCGCGGTGTTCACCGATGCCGAGCCGCAGTGGCACTGCACCGGCTCTGACGCGTCGTGCTCGGCCGCGGCGGCCTCGCCGTGCGCTCTCCCTGCCGGCGCGTGGGCGTGGGACCGTCCGACCGTGACGTCGGTCGTATCGGAGTGGTCACTCAAGTGCGCCGGCCCGGCGCTCGTCTCCCTCCCGTCGTCCTCCTTCTTCGCCGGCTGCCTCGCCGGCGGATTCCTCCTCACCACGCTCGCCGACTCGCTCCTGGGCCGCAGGAAGATGCTGCTCACGTCGATAGTGTGCATGTCCGTCGCTGGCGTGCTCAGCGCATTCTCGCCGAACGTGTGGGCGTACGCCGCCCTGCGATTCGTGTCCGGGTTCGGCAGGTCCATGGTGGGCACGTGCACGATGGTCCTCTCCACGGAGCTCGTGGGGAAAAAGTGGCGAGACACGGTGTGCGTGGCCGGGTTCTTCTGTTTCACCCTCGGGTTCCTCTCTCTCCCGGCGCTCGCCTACACGTTCCGCGACGCGTCGTGGAGGAACATGTATCTGTGGACGTCCGTGCCTTCCCTCTGCTACTCCGTCCTGCTCTACTTTGTCGTCCAGGAGTCGCCGCGGTGGCTGCTGGTGCGCGGCCGGAAGCAGGACGCCATCGAGACGCTCCAGCAGATCGCGTCGCTCAACGGCAACAGCATCACGTCCAGCTTCTCCATGCTGCACGCCTGCACGATGCAAGAGGACGCGGCCGGGGGGAGCGGCGGCGACGGCGTGTTCGCCACGCTGCACTCGATGTGGGAGCGCCCGTGGGCGCTCCGGAGGCTGGCGGTGATCATGACTGCCAGCTTCGGTGTCGGCATGGTCTACTACGGCATGCCGCTCAACGTCGGCAACCTGGGCTCCAACCTGTACCTCAGCGTGACATACAACGCGCTGGCCGAGCTGCCGGCGTCCATTCTATCATGGCTCCTGATGGGCAGGATCAACCGGCGGAGCTCGGTTATCGCGCTCACCGCCGTGGCCGGGCTGTGCAGCCTGGCGTGCGTCGTGATCCCGCAGGGCGCGGCGAGGATGGCCGCCGAGATGCTCTCCTTCTCCGCGACGTGCACAGCGTTCAACGTCATCATGATGTACTCCATCGAGCTGTTCCCGACGACCGTGCGCAACTCGGCGGTGGGGCTGGTGCGGCAGGCGCTGGTACTGGGTGGCGTGGCGGCGCCCGTGCTCGTCGCGCTGGGACGCGACAGCACGTTCCTGTCGTTCGGCGTGTTCGGGCTTGTCATCGGCTGCTTCGGAATGTTCGCCGCCTACCTTCCGGAGACGAGGGGAAAGGGCATGTCGGACACCATGGACGAGGAGGACCAAAAGGAGGCGGCCGTTGCCGCATGCACCGTCGACGACATGGATAGTAGTAGCGACCTTGTGTAATTAAGTAATTAAACCACTGGTTGATGTACAAATTATGCTCCTATTTCACCGCACTCCAGTGAACTGCCGTCAGGTTGCAGCATTACTGATCAATCCAACAAGTAAAAATTAGTCCAAATTACTATGGTCCTGAACATTTTTCAGAGAAGAAGAACACGTTTTTGGGGCGAATCTGCCGTGTAGGAATTGGGTGCAGCTGACACCAATGCTTCCCACGTAATTTCAAAGATGTCTATATAAATTTAGTGTCTGACCCCAACCAAAAATCCAGTCTGACCCCATTTAAGCCCAGCTAAACAAGACTCAAGCTTCCCTGGGCTGAAAAAATACAAATCGGCCCATGCTAAGTCTTGCTCGTATCCTGTACCTGAGACTATGGACGCAAAACTGATCCACGATTCGTACTTGACTGCTGACTGTGCGCGTGTAGTGCGATCGTGAATCAGTTTTGAGAACACGGCGACGGCGCAAAGCAGAATCCCCAAATATTTACCTTTTCCTCTCGGTCTCGGTTCTCACGGCGGCGGCCAGCAGATCGAAACCACATATCCCGGTAATGGATACTTCACTGATCAATTCGAAATTGTAGACTCGTACGTGTGCAGCCATTTTGCTTCCGACCTTCAACTATCCCCCTCTAGGCTCTAGTATTGAAATCAACCCTAGCACCAATATCCAATTTTTTATTTTCCTGTGATTTTACTAGGTCAATGGATCGGTTTGTGTTGAGAAGAAAACGATCAGATGTTGATGTAGGGACTTCTTGGCAGTCCGAACCTGTAATTGGGCAAGATAATGCATCAAATTCTGCTAGTCTCCCAAGAGAGATATGGCATGGTTGGACACTTTGTCAACTGGTTGTGTTTTAGCGCTATATTATAGTTGGGATATGGCATGGCTGAGGCCCACCGTTTTGCTGCTTAAAACACACAAGTGCTTATTCCATTAAATTAGTTTAATCATGCATAGCTTTGTAGTAGCCGACCCATCGCCAATTTTTTCTAGATTTGCCCCTGCGTTTTTCTACAACAGTTGTTCGTCCGCGTCACTCGTGACTCTTGATGCCAAATATTGTTGACGAATCACAGCTTATTCTAACGCTGCAGGAGATTCTTATGACGGTCCTTTCCAATAGATGCTCCCAATAAATTTTTCGATCAAATTCAAATGACGACACGACGGTCGAGTTCGAAAATCGATGGTCAAGTTCACACACCCAAAAGCGTCACCAGGTCTTGTGATCATGTTACAAAACGTCAAATATGCATGGAAATCAAATGGCCGACGCGTCCTCATGTGTATCCAATTATCCATCTCGGCCTCAATCTCCATTGCCTTCTCCGCGGTCGTTCCCTGCGTTGCGTCCGGCGGTGTCGTGCTCGTCATTGGCTCCAGCGTTGCCCCCCTCGTCATGCCCATCGGCGTTGGCTCCGACGGCAGAAGACCAATCTCATGCAAGATGCGTTGTTGCGAGAGTAAAAACCAAGCTCTCACGGGCGGTAGATAGGCGGAGAGGTCGACGGTCAAGATCTTGGAGTCCTCTTTTCATCTTCTTGATTATGAATTGCGACGCCTCCGAGATCGCTTTGGTTCTTGCCGTGATGGCTTGCATGATAGCTCCTTGGGTCTTCTCTTTCTCGACGACGACGTTCTATTTCTACACGGCGAGCTTTTCGTCATGCTTGCTCATCAAGTAACGAACAACTATTATTGAAAGTGCTTGCATTTTGATTCGACATGGATGTGATCTCGGCGAGGCACGTGTCAATGGTTGCTTGCACGGACACTGACGAGGATGCGTCATTCCTATCGGCCTTTGCCTTCTTGTTTCCAACAATGCGTCCCGCCGACATACGACATAATATTTCGCAGGCACATGAAAGAGGACTTACAAATGTGGTTTAGATTGGGTGAACTTGAGTTTTACTCCAAGCCCGATTCTCCAAAGAGAAAAGCATCAACACGGTACATGTGAGGCGCAATAGTGTACTAACTAGCTGTTTCAAAAAAATGTGTTGCAGCTAGATGCATGATTGTCAATCCTTTGAGTGAAGTAATAAGAAAAGAAAGAATTGGTCTAGATTTTTTTTTTGGAACGTGGGGCACAAGTTTTGCTTCATTCAATTAATTAAGAGAGAGTTCGACAATAGGTTGGTAAAAAATATTACAATCGGATTACTCTCCCATTATTTCACTCAAACAATAAGTCTCTGGATAAAGAAGCAGACGACAAAACATAAATTCCCCATTATCTTGAAGGCGGATCGGAATTGTGTCTACTTTCTGCACGCATGCGCAACTCGCCCGATCGATCGACCGCGCCGCATGCTGAACGATCAGGGAAGTACGACTAGGGTCAACATAGTCGTATGTCCATCGATCGGCCGGGATGCATCGTACGGCGTACGATTGCAGCGATACTATTTGACTGCGTCTAAACGAAGCCATCGAGTCCGAGACCGGGTTGGGCTCGTTAACCCGCACAACAGGTACGTACACGTCTTTGCCACCATAAAAGATCGCGGGGTGCGACAGGCATCTAGTACATCCGAGATCCAAGAACTTGGTAACACCTACTGTGTCCGTCCGAGATCCAAGACCTGCGACCTAAGACGCAGCCGGCGATGATCAGCTGCTTCGGCGGGCCGGTCGCCGTCGAGCCCGACGAGGCCACGGTTGAGACAAGAAACAGGCTACTCCAGGAGCTCCGGGCCATGCTGGACAGCATCGACGAGACGGCTCTCAGTCCCGAAGATGCCTTGGGGATGCTGGACGAGATCGGGCGGGGCCAGGAGGAGCTCGAACGGCTGTTCCCTCCTGTATGGCGGCGGCCGTCACGCTGGCAGGCGACCAAGGCGGCGCTCTTCTCCGTCTTCGGCAGGAACCACGGGCGCGCCACAGTCAAACCAGTCGCTGGGGATGATTTCAGAATAACAGCATTCGACCTCATATGCAGGAACAGGCGTCCTACCATTGCCTGGGACCCGGTCCTCATGAAGGGCAGAGAGAAGGAGCGATGAGCGTCGCGTTTTGGAGCTCCAAAATCCATCTAAGATGAGCATGGATGATGGCTTGATAGCGCTTCGCAACGATCCAACGGATCTGTAGAGTGATTATCTTAATTCTGTATTTATTACTAGCTCCGAGTGAGCTGAACTGTAATCAGTGTGCTAATTACTGCTACTTAATTAGCTTGAGATCCACTGATCGCCCACGTCGTTAGACCATTGACAAAGTGCTATCAGGTTCTTAGCAAGAACGTGTATCAAGTCATGTAACCATTGCATTTCACTGGCGCATTGCCTTAATTTTTGCGGAGGAAGCTGGTTTCCAAAATATAGTGGTGCCATCTGATGACTCCTCTTCTTTGATATCCAAAGTAAAGAGTAATGTAGCTGATAGATCTCATACAGATGCCATTGTGTTTGACATAATTAGAAGTGCTCCTAAATTCTTATCCTGTATGTTTACTCATGTTAATCGAGTCTGTAATGAGGCGGCACATGTTCTTGCAAGATCTGCAGAACATGATAGTGGGTCCTGTTGGTATAACGAGTCCCCTGAAATTATCAGGACCATTGTTTGTACTGAAAAACATTGATATGAATGAATGATGCTGCCATTTTCAAAACACAAAAAAGTCATGTAACCATCGAATCAGATCGATCATACACCTAGACGGTCCAAGAGAAAGGGTAAGACTCTTCACTAAACACCTCAAAACGTTATAGACTGCACCAGCTCGCCGGCCCTACTGTCTGTCAGCAATTAATAGTTGTAGTTGACTAGCCTGATGCACGCATGATACGCTAGCAAGATGAAAATAAAAAACATAGTATTATATCATCCTAGCCAGTACCCCCTCTATTTCACAATATAAGATGTTTTAACATTTGTCCACATTCACATATACATAAATGTATCTATACATGTTTCGTGTATACGTTCACTCATTTTAGTATGCATCTAAACATCATGTGCAACATGTAAAACATCTTACATTTAGAAACGGAGGGAGTAATTAACAACACACGATGAACAAGTTACAAATGCATGAACAGATTATGCAGTCAAGGCTGCCGGCAAAAATATTTTAGACTAAAATCAGTCAAGAAAGCACTAGATAAAGCTGCTATTACATGGTGGCTTTACACTACAAGAAACCCGGTTACCGATGGAAACAGCAAGAACTGAAATAATTCTTCAGTAATATTACAAGTGTTAAATACAGAGACAAAACTCAATTATATTAAGAGAATAGCTAGGAAATTTCATCAGCAATGACAGTATCAATCTTTCTACACAGTCCTCTGTCATCTCTAGGTCCATCAAAGTACCAAGATTCACAGGTTTCAAGAAGGGGTCACAGATCTTGATTCCACCACAGGTACCAAGGTGAGCATAGGAATTATACTAGACTTGGGAGTCAAAACTGCAACTAATATCAAACAAGATCAATAATCGACAACAAGAAGGTCATATGAGTTTTGGAGATGTTGCATAATAATACAAGTAAACGAGCTCTACAACTCAGTGTTACTGAAATATGAATCCTAGTATATCAATCAACAGATAGATCTTGCTATGTCTGAAGAGCAGAACGAGAGGAAAAATGTTCAAATGCATTAAAAAACGTTATTTGCCTGTTTTAACATTGGTCTAGGCATGAGGAATGCATCATTCAAAATTTCTGATCAGCAAGGGAACCAACAATACTATCCTGAAGCCTCATCTTGCATTGTTTAACAGTACAACCCATCGATTGAACAAGGTAAAGACCAAACAACTAGCCACTAACTACTACAGACCACAACAAAGCAGAGCAAAATAGAGCGAGGATGATAGGAGGCAAAGCACAACACAGCCACGTAGAAAAAAGAGAGCATCGTTCAAGAGTTAGAAAGAAAACAAGAGCAACATTCAGGGGGTGAAAGGCATAGGAAAACATGGGCATGAAGTACAAAGGATGAAAGGATGCACAAATTGTGTGAATGCTGACATGCTATCAGTAAAGTAGGCATACTACTCGCCATCATAGAAACTGAACAAGCTGAGTGATACACAGGTGGTGATTTTTTCATGTAAGTGACAAACGCACTATTTCCTCTGGATTGGTCCCAGTTGGAAGAAATTGAGCAAGGAACGCTTACAGGGGTGAACTTCTACTTAGCAGATTCACATACAATGGCAAGTACTGATTGCAAGGATGTATCATGATTATATTTTTCATCAATACAGTCAAGAATTCCAGTAGGAATTATCACACACAAAAGAGTAAATGCAATGATCAGAATGTCTGTCTTTATTGTGGCATATAAAATAGATAGAACATTATCACGCCAAAATAACTGATTTATCAAATTGCAATAAACTCTCAGCACCAATAAATCATGAAAAAGTAGGCACAAGAAATTGTCAACTTTTGGCAGAAATGACATTACAAAGAAACCAAGGCGGGGGGAGTTCGTCTAAACAGTAAGCTTCAGATTAGACCTGGGGAACGACTGAATATAAGTTCATAATACTTTTCTGCCTTGTTTAGATCAACCAGTTAGGAAAAGAGAGAAGAGCAAATTCAATCAACCTGAAACAACAAAACTTACTGGGTGTGGATGTCATTGCTAGGCTGCGCCATCTCATGGTGCCTCAGCCATACAGACCAGGAGTATAAACAAGGCATATCGACTTGAATACCTCACAATCTCGTATGTTTGCAGGCCATCCATATGTAGTAGATAAAATTGTTCGGGACACACACAATCTAGGCAGCACGCATATCAGAAGAACATTTACTGGTGTTGTACGACACTGATTACATTACCTAGACCGATAAGATGGAAATGTGGTGAGAGCTTCCTAGTAAGAGAATGAAGAAATTGCTGCAAGTTAAGGACCGCTGAGTTCAGGTTTAGGAGATGCATGCTACATATTTAAAGTGATAAGACTAGCAGGATTTGCATACCTTAAACGGCTTCATGGCTTCCTATTTTGAATACAAATAAAATAACCAAAAAAATTAAAAGCGTCATACCATGATGGTTGACTGTAGCTTACAAATATCTAAGCCCAAATAAAGTTAAAAAGTGCTGATGAGAAGCTACAGACCAAACTAATGTCTGTAAAAAGCCAAAAACAACGAGGGAGATGTCAGAAACATGTCTATAATTTTTTTAGCCAAAGGAAATTTGTTCTAGAATACCAACACTACAGAGGAGCCACCACCACCAGATCAATCGATCACCATATGAAGAGAACGGATGGGAAGATACATAAAGAACAATTACCTCAAGAGCTCACCTTTTGCTTACAAAAACACACTAATAGCACTGAAACTTCTCCTTGAATCTTCTGAACAAAAATTTCATATGTTGATGATCTGAAAAAAAAAATCAAACTTTACTCTAAAAAAATCCCCTTACCATACATGTAGTTTAATATGCAGAAATGATTTGTCAAACAAAATTAACTAAGCCAATCCTCAGAGTTCTGAAAACATAAGAGCTCACCTATAAGCATGTTTGGGGAGAAGGGGTTCCCCTGCCTCAGCCCTTCTTTTGTGGCAAAATAATGTCCTATTTTATCATTAACTATGACTGCATCCTGCCATTCTCTACTGATGTAAGAATCTATAGTTGACCTAACCCTAATTACTGAAAAGTAGATAAAAGTAAACGACAATAATCTTCTCTGCTTTATTGAGAGGGGTCGGCCCCTTTATATAGTAGACAAGACTTCAACCAGCCAGTAAATCTATTCGAACTCTAATAGGATATCTAAACTGACTGGACTCTTTCCTAACATGGATACTTAATCAACTAGGACTCTCCACGTTGGGTGGGCTGGCCCACACATAACAATTCTCCCTTCCTCGAAAAACAGCTTGTCCGCAAGCTGTAGGCTGTTAAGTTACAGAGGTATCTTGTTCGTAGTCGTCAGCCTCAATGAAGAAGAGCCGCGCGCACCGGTGACCTCAAACATAAATCTCGTCGCAGTTGAAACAAAGGCCCTGACGACGACGCTCTGCCAACTCTGCTGGAGTGAGGCGCCGAACCTGCCGTGGCGGGGTTGGCTCTGGAGTGGTCGACAGTAATGCTAGTTGTGCTAGCGCGGAAGATATTGTAGCTGCACTAACTGCAGGAGGACCGGAGGGGCACAATGGACCTGTAGACCCAAAAGGCTGTTGTGTTGATGATGGTGGAAGGTAATGCCGCTGCTCATAGGCCTTGGCGAAAGAGATGGCAGTGTGGAGGTCAACCGGTTGTTGAAGCTCAACATCAACTTTGAGGCCATCAGGGAGCCCGGCTATGTAAAGGTAACGTTGCTGGGCTGCGCTCAACGGCTCGCTGGTCCTGCACAAGAGCGCCATAAATCTGCTTGTGTAGTCGGCAACCGTGGAGGTGAATGGAGGCCGGGCCAACTCGCCGAGGGGATTGGCACGCACAGATGGCCCGAACTGAAGGTGACACGCCTCCTTGAAGTGCTGCCAGGATGGGATGCCATGATCGCGCTCAAATTGGAGGTACCAGAACTGAACTGTGTCCACGAGGTGGTATGCTGCTGTCCACACCTTGTCAGCCTCTTGTGTGCGTTGACCCCGGAAGTTGCTCACACCGATGAAGCCAGCCGAGCGGATCGACGGAACCGTCGTAGGTCGGGAAATCGAGCTTGTGGAAGCGTGGGACACCAGAGCTTGAGCCGCGGCCAGGGTATTGCTGCTGGTAAGGGAGAGGGGAAATAGATGTGAGGTACGGCGAGGCGGCATATATGAGTTCTGTCTGTAGTGGTTGAGGCGGTGGCTGGTAAGGGTTGGCAGGAGGCTGCTGGTAGGGTGGTGGTGGCAGAGAGGCTTGAAGGGCTGGGTTGAACGAAGGGTAAGAGGGTTGGTGGTGGGGTGGTGGAGGGCCAGTTTGCTGCAGGAAGATCGGGAGGTTGGAAACTGGGGTGCCGGTGGAAGAAGACGCGGATCAAATCCCACGCTCATGAGGGTGGCCGTAGTGGACGGGAGGGCGGTGGAGGCATGTGCCGGCGTGGAGGAGGCGGCGGAGGTGCCGTCGGTTGCCGGCTAAAACACCGTGCCCGGGCCGGTGAAGCTGAGCGCCCATGCTTGAGGGTCGACCAGGGCAGCAGCTGGTGGAGCGCTGGCGCGCTGCTCCAGGGCGTCGAGGCGCTGGACGATTTTCTCCATGAAGGCCTGGTCGGCGGTCCGCTGCGCCACCACTTCCTTCAACTGGGTCGCCAGATCCTAGGTTGATGTCATCGGCCTTGTGATCGTCCCCCATCGTAGATAGCTCTGATACCAAATTGTAAGAATCTATAGTTGACCTAACCCTAATTACTGAAAAGAAGATAAAAGTAAACGACAATAATCTTCTCTGCTTTATTGAGAGGGGTAGACAAGACTTGATCAACCAGCCAGTAAATCTATTCGAACTCTAATAGGATATCTAAACTGACTGGACTCTTTCCTAACATGGATACTTAATCAACTAGGACTCTCCATGTTGGGTGGGCTGGCCCACGCATAACAACTGATTTCTTAACTCATTCAGTAAATAGCTCTGGGAAGCCATTCAATCTAAGAATATCAAACATAAAGTTCAAGTTTATCTTATCATACACTTTTTCAAAATCGACAAAAAATTGCGTCTAAATTCCTAGACTTTACTTCATGTAGGGTTTCATGCAACAAAACGACACCATCTTAAATATTGCACCCTTTAATAAATGCAGTTTGAACTGACAATATTACTTTCTTAGCTAACTCTTCCACTTTATTACTAATAACCTTAGTGAAATTCTTGAAAACGACATAAAGCATGCAAATAGGACTATTAGCATTTACAGTTTTTGGTAGCAATGTAATGCCACCATAATTAAATCTAGCTATGTCCAGTTTTCCTTCATAAAATTCATAAAACAATTCCATTAAATCTCTACTTATTAAATTCCAGATTTTTTGGTAGAATCCTATGGGGAATCCATCGGGCCCCGGTGCCTTGTTAAATTTCATGTTAGGACATGAATTTTTTCTTCTTCTACAGTAAAAGGCTTTACCAAATTACATCTATCAACAACACTCAAAACATTTCTAATGGGATATCCATAGCAACACTAGCAGAATTAAAAAAAGGACCAAAGAGAGCTTTATAAAAGGCAGTGGCATACTGTAGAATATTATCATCACCTATTATTAAATCATCCTCCTGATCCAGACTAGTGATTTTATTTTTTCTCTTTCGACCGCTTGCTTTTGCCATAAAGTAAGGTGTCAAGGAGTCTCCCTGCCCTTTGAAACCATTTAATTTGTTCCTCCCTCCTAACTCCTCGGAGCTTATTCTCCAAATCCTTCCTAATATTGTAATTCTCCATTTCCTTGTCTATGTTATCAATAGCTCGAGACAGGGCACATTCTTGTTTCTTATAAAAGGCTTGATAATTAATGTTCCATCCCTTTAGTAAACTTCTCGTTTTCCTCATCCTATTTTGCCATCTAGCTATTTTAATTTTACCAAAATAAAAGGCATTCCACACTTTACTTACTACTGAAAAAATATCATCCCTTAAAAACCAACAAAGTTCAAATTTGAAAGGCCTACACACTATTTCTTGTGTTAGCCCAAGATTTAAAATTAGGGGAAAATGGTTAGATATATCTAGGTAACATGTTAATAAAAGCTAAAGGGTACATACTTTCCCAATCCGTACTAATAATAAATCTATCTAGTTTGGCCATAGTAGGGTTGATTTGATTGTTAGACCAAGTAAAGCAACTACCAGGAGTTTCTATTTCCTTCAAATCCCAATGTCCTATTATTACATTGAACAAGTTAGACCATTTAGATAATCTTCTAGTCTTGATACTGTTGCTAGCTTTTCTAATAAAATTAAAGTCCCCACCCACAATCAGTGGATAGGAACTAATGCTAAAAATATGTACCAGCTCTAAAAGAAAATCCTCCTAATCTCTAGCATGTGCAGCTCCATAAACATTAACAATATTGGAACATATACCAGGTGATATATTTTTCACAAACATTCTTGCAAGAAGCCTACCGATTTCAGAATCTAGCACTTCATACACATCACAAACAACACCCAACAAGATACCACCAGATTGTCCTATTGCAGGTACCCAAATCCAAGAAAATACAGCTCTAGAAATTAACATGGTGCTGAGCAATAATATCATGAATAAACAAAATTTTCTCATGCTCTCCTGAGCCTCTAGCATTCCAAATAAAACCAAGCCATCTATAGCTTGAATTTTATAGGGCCAATAACTTTACTTCTACCACAATTACATTACTTTGCCTAGTCTTGCCAAGTGAGCTATTTTTATTGCTCCACCTGCCCAAGCCCCTTACAATACTGTCTAATTCTTTGTCTTCTTCATTTAATTCTTCCCTATCAGAAAAAAATATTTTGTTCAGCATCATCATCTACATCTTTACCTTTATTTTTCTCTCCCACTAGCTCCCTATTATCTTTACTTTGTTTTGCTTCAAATAGATCATACCTAGCTTTTTCTAAGTTTTCAATAACACTAACAGTATCTCTACCTCAGCACTCTTATTTCCTAATCTTATACTAACTCTACCAGCTAGCTCTTGCAATGAAATTTGTGCAGAAGAAAAACAGAGGATTTTCAGGTGCAAGATATTACCTACAGGCCCCTTCAAATTCCTTAGTTTGGCTCTGTCCATAGCCTTTTCCATAGTGCTTTGCTCCAAATTCACTCTCCGTGTCCTCCTCCTTGCCTCATCCACCAGCACCTCTCTGTTCTTGGTAGTCACTTTCCCTCCAGCCAGCTGATCATTTGCAATCTCACCCCCAAATTCTTCCTGCATTTCCTCATCCACACTAGCATTAATTCTTGCGATAGCTTGAGTCCCCAGTCCTACTATCCTTGGGAAAGATTCAGCTTCATCACCCTCTTCCTCCAAGCTGGGCGACACACTGTGCTCATCACTCCTGTCTCCCACTTCAGTGTCCTCCATTTTAGGCAGATACGCTTTCATCATAGCATACATTACTTTTCAACACCTCTGACATGAACAGATCAGCATTATGTCCCCCTCCATCGATGCTAGTCGCTTGCTTGCTTTCAGCAATTTTCTTTAACATTTGTTTCCTCAGCTCCTCCTTCTTTGCATGATCTATCTCAGGCAGACTAGAAGGACCCATCTCCTCATCTGATAGCGGCTTTTTGCTAACATCTCCCACATTGTCAGAATCATTCCTCCCATTGTTTGTCCTTTTGGCATTCCTATATTCACCTGTTACACCACCTCTGCCTCTAGCAGCCCCCTCATGTCTGACAAGCTCTCCATCTATCATTCTGCCTCCCTCCTCAACTATCTCCTCCCATTTAAAGAAGATATGGTAAGTATATGGCTCATCTGTCAGATACGCCACTTAAGGAGTTTTTCTAGGGTCCTTAACTCCACATTTTATCCTAGTTATCTCACTGGAGCTGTAACCAGTCATGTCAACATCCTGGAGAGTGCCAGTGATTGACGCTGCTTCGGCAAAGCCATCTCTATGTAGCAGTGTGAAGGGAATTCCTATTACTTTTACCCAAACAGAGAACAATTTGTACATAACATTTGAAGCAGGCGACTATTTGGATACTTTCACAGTTGCTTTGGTCCCTCACAGTCCAAACATGGGATATCCACACAGCTCATGCAACCTACTCATGCTAAGGAAATTTCACGAGAAAGGATCCATTACCATATGCCTTTACCTTCCAGCTACCTCGCCAAGGAAATTGCTCACCCATTGCTTTCTCTAATTCATCACCCAACTGGAGGATGCAACCCACGCAGGCCTGGAGGATGCAACCCACGCACGGTGCCATTCGTCTCCCAACTGGAGGATGCAGCACCTGCAGGCCATTCATCTCCCAACTGAAGGATGCAACACCGCAGCGGCAGCATTCCTCTCCCTCCAGCCACCACCATCTCTTCCGCACACCTGCAGCAACGCCTTGCTTGCCGACCACCATCAGAGGATGCAACAACCGCCCACGGCGGCGCCATTCATGATTCATCTCCCAGCAGCACCACCATCTCCGATCTACCGGCCTCTTTCCGAGAGGATGCATGCAACAGCCGGCCGCACCGGCGCCATTCGTCTACCAACAGACACCTCCCGGCGGAGCTGCACATAGACTATGTGGTCAAGCGACAACACAAAAAATTGGAGAGTCATAAATCCCCAGCTATGAATACATCATAAATGACCACATAAATCCTAATTTTTGACATCAGTGTAGTTTATTTTGAGTTTTGACATCACTAACTGTGACCGCCAGCTCCGCCTGCCTCCCCGCGCCTCCCACATGGCCGTGTGCCAGCCGCCGCGTGAGCAGCGCCTTGCTCAGCTCCGAGTGGAGAGCCAACGGCTGCACCTGGGCGCCACGGCCAGCTCCGCCGTCTCGCCCAGCGCGCAGCAGCCACAGGCCCACCCGGCCCAGATTGAGCCCGCGCGCAGCCGCCGGCTCTCCCGAGCTCCAGCCATGGCGCCCCTCCTTCTGGCAGCTGCACCACCGCCGCTTCCGCCCCATCGCGTCACCACTCCATCGCCGCCTCGCCAGCGCGGCCAGAGCGCCGCACCGCGCCACTCCCCTCACCGCCGCCTCTCCGCGCGCAGAGCCAGCGTAGGGGAGCACCCTCCTGTCAGGGACTAGTATTAGTAGGTTAAATGGGGTTATTAGTGGTTGAGTAGATGTGAGGGTAGTTTAGGTATTTCACCCTTGTGGTCATCTGGTAGCTAGCTAGGTCTTTATAAGACTAGCATTGTATCGTTGTTGAAGCAGTGAAGAATATGAACCCTAGTTTTATCCTTATTTTCCTACATTTTATCTGTCCTTTATTCCTGCAATTTACCATGTTTTAGTACCAATTTCTCTCAAATTCCTCTTCTTGATGATCATCTTCATGTCGGATCCATCAGGGTCCTGACAATTGGTATCAGGAGCCAGTCTCCCCTGAGCTTCGATCCCACCCAACACCGAAGGTTGCTGCAGATCTCGTCTGCGGTCGTAAAATCCCTTCTTCCCCATCTCCATCCTGGGTCGAGCTTCGCGGAGCAGATTCCCAGCGATCCCCACCCTCCCTTCCCCAAATCGATCTAAAATCGGCCACTGGCTGAATCTCGTTCCATGGCGGACACGCCCTCTTCCTTCTTCTTCCCCACCACAGCACCGGTGTACGCGCCCACCACCAATTTTTTCCCTTTTGGATTTGGAGAACCACCGTATGTCACCTACCACCACCCTTCTCCCTTCTTCTACCCAAGCCCCACCCAAATCCATGGCGGCCTCTACCCAGTTCCCTTTCTCCCTCATCCCTGCTACCAAATTCACGGGCCGCCGGCCGAATCGACACCGTCGCCAACCACAGTGCAGCGCACCACACACCCAATCCTACCCGCGTCAGATTTCTCTCCACCGCCGCCGCCGGCGCCTACCCCACCCGCTTCAAATCAAGAGCACCCCAGCCCCATCCCGCCCTACACACTTCTGCCTCCAAGATACAGCCGGGGCTCGCGGAGCTTCTCAAGCGTTCGGACGGCAACGTCTCCCTCAACGACGACGACCACAGCGAGGTCGACGCTTTCCACACCGCTGCCTTCAGGAGGCAGCCTGACCGAGCGCCCGTGGCCGTCACTGACCTCGCGCTGCTGCTCAAGCTCCACGACCGCGAGACAGACCCCTCGCCTCCAATTGCCGCTGCTACTACGACCACGCCATCTGCACTCACCTTCCCAAAGTGCAGCAATACGGTGACAAACTGTGTACAACAAGCAGCCAAAGCAGCGATGGGTAGTCAATCATATGTACCGGTACCTGCAGAACAAGCTGTGCGTGGCCATCTTGCCCGCGAAATCTCGCACATTCAGGACCGGCTCCAGCATCAGGAGTACTCTCTCCAATCCATCCAAGGTGAGGTTGCTAACTTGAGAAACAAAGTAGCAGAAATCGGTATTTCATTGGGCATGCAGCACACTCAACATGGAACTATTTATTCCCAAGCTAGCGGCTTTGCACTTGAGCCTGATGTGCAATTTGGTGAAATGCAAATCGGTGATGTAAATGATGAAGAAACCAATAGCTACTTGTCAATAAATGAGATACCCTCACCCATGTCTGCTAGTACTGCTGACCAGATGGAGTTTCAGATATTCGAGAGAATGCCAATATTCGATGACTATGATGAAGAAATAAAGGGTTGCTCGAATGAGTTTGTTGATGTATTCGCTGGCATTCCCGAGCAACTGGAATATGAAGAAAAGCAACACAAAGTTGAACAGGCTCCCAAGTGCTTCAGCAAGCCATCAGAAAATCCTTTACCTCCTGTTGTTTCAGAATTTGCACTTCAAGATATATCTGATGTTTATGTACCAAGATACACCAAGCTCGGACACGAGCAGTGGATCCAAGAAATGAGTGGAGATGTACAACACCTGAAAGTCTACAAGTGGAGTATTTCGTTAATTGAAGAAGGAAGAGAAGATTGGGATCCAGGTATCCTCAAAACCATAATGAAAATTCCTTCGGTTGTTAATTGGTCTTCCTTGGAAGGTTTGCCACATGCAGTAATATTTTCACCAAATATACTGCTGTCCATGATTGTTTATGCTGCAACTTCTATTCCCAATATTCTGGTCAGTTTTCCTCTGCATATGCTATGGGATCCAGGAGATACAATACTTGGTGTCTTGTTTACGAGTTCTGTTGGTGCTATAAAATTGCAGTGCATATGCCTACAAGTCTGAGATGCTACGTGCACTGTTGAGAAAGCCAGATCATGTTGTTTTCGATTGCACACTCGAGCATCAACAACAGCTATATGAAGATGATAGACCGCTCAATGATTTTGAGAAACATGGAGATAAAAAAATTTTGTCTATGGAGATAACTGATGTCAAATTGCTTTTCACTTGTCCCAGCAAAGCACCGGTTAGCAATAGTATCACTGCATTGTCATGGTCACAGTGTCCAGTACTAGCCGACTGGCAAGACAACAGTATGGATTTCTGTATTTGGGGCCCTGGAATTGGAATATCATCTTCCATGTACCTCTGGCTGCAAGGTTTGACTGCAGGGATTGCAACTGTGAAAACTTTGTTTGGGTTGCAAATTTCAGAACTGGCAATATGGCAAAGTCTAGTGACAAATGCTTCTGATGTGCTGGATCCTGGTACTATGTTACTTCAGTACAAGTCCATATGGTTGTTATTGTTAACTGAAGAAAAAGAAAGGGTTACACTGATTCCTGAACAATGGAATTTATGGTTCAATACTACACACTATTGCCAGATTTTTCAGAGATACACTGCAATGACTTCACTGTTTCATTACCAGGGAATTCCTCTTTGGCTGATCAATTTCGAAGTTCCTTAACAGAGGAGGAAAGTTTTTGTAGAAACTTGTTTATCCATTACTGAGCAATGGTCTCAAGAAGGGAGGAATGTCAGGGAATAGGATATGTACCTAATATGGGTTATTAGTAGTTTACTAGTAATGTGAGGGTAGTTTTGGTACTTCACCCTTGTGGTCATCTTGTAGCTTCCTTGGTCTATATAAGACTAGCATTGTATCCCGTGGCAATCAATCAAGAAATATACAAACCCTAATTCTATCTTTGCATTATTTTCCAGTTCTTACTTTCTTGCAATTTACCTACTTTGTCTGTCAATTCCTCTCAATTTCCTGTTTTAGCTGTTCTTAGTTCATCGGATCCCATCAGGGCCTGACAGATACAATTGGTATCAGAGCGGTCGATTCTCGGATGAAAATTTTCCCCCGACGGCTTGTTCTTCCTCTTCTCTTCTGCTCTTTCTGAATCGCATCCATGGCGACCGCGCCATCCCCTTTCCCTTACTCCTTTTCCTCCCCCAGCCACCCCTCCGCCGCCACCTACCCCCAGCCTTTCCCCTTCGTTCCACCTACCTTCCCCTACGCCGCTACCAATCCCTACCTGTCTTCGGCCTCGGCGTACACGACCGCGTCAGGTTTCTCTCCACCGCCGCCGCCTGCGCCGACACCCTTCACCGCCCCATCCGCTTTGCCCTGCGCAATCTCCTCCTACCCAGTACCTTTGTCTGGATTTTCCCCCTCCCCAATCCCCACCCAAATCCATGGATGCTGCTGTCCACCCCCAATCCCAATCCACCACCACCCGCTACCACCTCCTATCCGCTACCCAAGCCCCATCCAAATCCATGGCGGCTACTGCAGCGCCCCGCCGCCACCTACCGCAGCGCCTCCGACCACAGGGGCTCTGTCCAACTCAGCAACGCCGGCCATCCCTACCACACGCGCCACTTCTTCCACTTCCGTTCACGGCGCATCCACCATGGCCGTCCTCACCGAGCACGCCTTCCACAGCCCCGCCTCCAGGAGACAACCGGACCGCGCGCCCACAGTCCTCACCGGCCACGCCACGGACCGGTTCATCAACCGGCCGCCATCATCATCATCCGCGGTCGCCAAGGTCGCTTGCACCCCCTCCTCTGACGAAGACGACCGCGAGCAGGACGCAGTCCAGCGCCGCGCCACCGACCTGTTCCTCGTCCAGACTTCCTTCGAAGCTATCCAAGGTCAGTTCGCGAAGCTCACAGCAATGGCCTCACAGCTCGCAAATTCTCTCGCCAAGCACTCGAATTCCGCACACACAAGCACGCCCGCAGCCTCCGCAGCAGCTCCTGCTAGTGTTGCCTCCCAGGTGTTCGGTGAAATGCCAACACCAACCTCTGAGAAGGAAAAACATGATGGCAGCGAGCACAGCTATTTTACTCTGCCGGCAGATTATCCCTTAGAGCGAGTTCCTGCGCCGGTGTTCGATGTCTATGCTGACGAAACAGAAGATTGCTCAAATGTGTTTGTTGATGTGCTCGCTGATAGTCTTGGGCAGTCAAATGCATTCGTCGATGTTCTTGCTAGCAACTCTGTGCAGCAGCTGTATGAAGAAGAGCAACCAGAAAGTGAACACTCTAATCCTTGTCTCAATATTAGCTCAGATGTGCGGGACTTCACACTTGAGCTGCAGCAGAAAAATGACGAGATGGCATCAGTAAATGTGCAACAACTGAGAGCCCCAAGGTTGAACCTGTTGGAAATTGATGAGTCTATTGGTGTGTTCGCTAGCAATCCCAGGCAGCAGCCATATGTCGCAGGGCAACAAGCAGATGTGCAGGATTTCTTGATTCAGCTGCAGCCACAAGACGATGAGAGAGCACTCAATTGCCCAGTCTTCCAGGCCTCCGATTCAATTGTCACAAGCTCCAACCAGGCCAGTATTGAACACAGCATGAAGGCATTGGTTTGGTTACAAAGTCCATTATTCAGTCACTTGCACAATCAGTTACAAAGGAGCAACACATTTTCTGTTTGGGATCCAGGAATTTTGAACCAATTGGATATGATGCTGGACAAAATTGCACTGGTACATCTAGTTCACCATATTCTGACATGCGAGCTATTCAGTTTTATTCGGCAGCCGGCTGACCTGAAACCATTCTGGACTCAATTTCCATTCCAATATTATTCCTGGTACAATGCTACGAATGCTCTCCTTGAGGGGCTATACGTACACATGATTCAGATAGTGGATTGCATGGGTTCTGCTCGTTTGCCTCCCACTCAAATATCAACCCATGCTTCTAGCAACACTGAACTTGCCGTGCTTGCCTCAAGATATTATAGTCTCCATCTACACCAGATTACCAATTGGACTAGCACAACATCTAATGGCACCACCTCAGCTGAATATGCATACACTTTGGACTTCATTATTGACCAATGGGAGCTCCATAAGCAAGGTGTCCGGAAGAGTTACAGTGCAATGTCTTCACCGAACTATCTTCAGATTTTGGAAATGAATATTCTCTTCATTACATTTCTACCTCCCTGACACGGTGGTGAATGAGCTCTGAAGGATAATTGACAATGATAAAAGTTTCTGAAGAAACTTGTTTATCCATTGGTGACCAATGGTCTCAAGGGGGAAGGAATGTCAGGGACTAGTATTAGTAGGTTAAATGGGGTTATTAGTGGTTGAGTAGATGTGAGGGTAGTTTAGGTATTTCACCCTTGTGGTCATCTGGTAGCTAGCTAGGTCTTTATAAGACTAGCATTGTATCGTTGTTGAAGCAGTGAAGAATATGAACCCTAGTTTTATCCTTATTTTCCTACATTTTATCTGTCCTTTATTCCTGCAATTTACCATGTTTTAGTACCAATTTCTCTCAAATTCCTCTTCTTGATGATCATCTTCATGTCGGATCCATCGGGGTCCTGACACCTCCTCGCCCTCCGCCTTTGGCAGCCGGCGCCGGCAGCAGCCAGGGCGGTACACATCTTGGGGCTTTTGTTTCTAGGGTTGGATGCACTCCGGAGCCGCCTGCGCTGACGACCAGGGAGGGAGACGAGGAAAAAGTCCTCTTCTTGAAATTTGGCTTCGCGCTCGGCTAACTCAACTCTTAGGGTCTGTTCGGTTCCAGAATCGAGAGGAATGGAATGGAAGCGTTCTGCACTCGAAGACGATTCCAGTGTTCGGTTTTAGATCGGAACGGAACCAACACGTTCCGCAAAAGGGAATATGCGCCGAAGATGCGGAACGCACCTGTCCGACCAAATCGGCCGGACGAGGTGGAACCGAGTGGAACGAGAGCAATTAGCAGAGGCACGACCACGCTCGCTCGCGACTGCCGCGCTCGCGACGGCGAGGCGGCGACCATCGACCGAGACGGCGGCGCCACCGAGACGGCGCGGGATCCAGGCGCGATGGCCACGGGCGCGACGGCCATGGGCGCGGCGGCCACGGGCGCGACGGCCATGCGCGACGACCAGGCTCGCTCGCGGCGGCGACCCCCAGGCGCCACCGAGACGGCGCGGGATCCAGGGGCGCGGCGGCGACCCCCAGCACGGCGGAGCATGACGGCGGCGGTGAGGAATTAGTACTAAATTAGGGCTAGATTCGTTTTTAATGAATAAATTAGTACTAATTGAATTGCTAATCCAAATCAGACGAAATTAAAATTGCTAATCCCTAAATTATGCAACCATTCCATTCCATCTCGTTTTTTCCAACCGAACAGCAGAATAGGATGGAATCGTGACATTCCATTTTATTGGAATGGAATGGTTCCATTCCATTCCCTGCGGTTCAAAAAAGAACACACCCTTAGAGCATCTCTAGTAGTACCCTCAAACCCCTAAACCCTCACGAATAACTGTTTTTTTACGGGTTGGAACGAAATAAACGAAAAGACTAGAACCCCTAAATCTCTAAAAAAAAAATAAAGGTTGGACCCCGGGTCGCCCTCCCAACCTCTAAAAGTGAGGGTTGGAGAGGGGAAACAACCCCAGCCCCTATTCTCCAGTGTCAACGCGCAGGAGGGAAAAATCCGCCCCATCCCCTTCCTCCCGCCGCCGCGCGCCATGGAGCCGCCACCGCCTCCGTCCTCCCGCCCGCCTCCTCCCTCGCCCCGCCCGTCGCCCCGCCCCTAGTCGCCGGTTCCTCCGCGACGCCGGCGCCGGCCCAGCAGCCGCCCGTTCCGAGCCAGGCGTCGGTGGTCGCCGCCACCCACATCGGCGCCAAGCGGCGGCGTGCTGGCCAGCACGTCGTCCCTTCGCATCCCACAGTCGCCCCGGCCCCCGCCTCCTCCCGCCCCACCGGTTCCGCCCAACAACAAGTGCCGTCGGGCGGCGTCGTCGCTTGGGCCGCAGGGTGCTGCGGCTGCCAAGCTCGCCGCGGGGGGACCCCGGCCGTGAAGAAGCACGTGAAGAAGGCCTTCCCCAAGGCGCGGAAGAAGCCCGCGGCCGCCATCGCCGACCCTCCGCCCGTCGCACACGAGGTGCTCGACGGTATGCCCGCACCGTCGACGTCGTTCATGGAGCTTCTCCAAGACGCGGAGGTGGACCTCGGGGCTCCTCCTCTAGAACCCTTTAGGGTTGGTGATGACTTGGAGGAAGATGGTGATGACGAGGAGGAGGAAGGGGATGACGAGGAGGAGGTGACCGAGATAGAGGAGGAGGCGTTCGCCGCCGCTGCCCGCCCCGGCGTGCGCTCGACAAACTATACCGAGGCGTAAGATATTCTCTTGGTTCGTGCTTGGGCACATATGGGGATGGATGCAAGCACCGGTACCGATCAAACCGGTAAACGCTACTGGCAACGCATCGAGGACACCTATTGCAAGATCAAGCCGAAGAACAGTGGGTTCATCTCTCGCACATACCGGTAGCTTCAAGGCCGGTGGGAGTTGATGAAGCCCACATGTGCTCGTTGGAGTGCGGCCATGGACCAAGTGAGGGATGCACCGCCTAGTGGAACCGTGGAGAGTGACTATGTGAGTACATATGTGTGTTTTCACACCTATTTTGATTTTCTATGCTATTTGTTAGGTTCTTATGTGTGTTTACTATGCTATTGGTGGGTTTATAGGAGACAATTGCCGGCTTGAGGTACAAGGAGATGGCCGCTTCCAAGGGCAAACCATTCCCATTTAAGCATGCTTGGGCAATTCTTCAAACTTTTGACAAGTGGAAGTTGAGGGATCAAGAGACCGCACCCAAGAAGGCGGCAATGCTTAGGATGGATGATAGTAACGAGGAGGAAAGGAACTTGTGCAAGCCCGAGGGAACCAAGAAGGCAAAGCTAAGGAAGAAGATGGAAGGAGAGGCGTCAAGCCTAAGGGAGAAGATGGAGCATATGATGAAGTCAAGGGAGACATTGACAATGAAGACATTGGAGACAAAGCTTCTTATCACCGAGAAGAAGAAAGAGGTCAAGCTTGCACAAGTTGAAGCAAAGCGTGAAGAAGCTAAGCGCAAGGCCGACTTGGAGGAGAGGATGATCAAGGTCAAAGAAGCAAAGGCATGGAAAGAACTCATGGTGGAAGAGAAGGAGCACATGATGATGTCCAAGAAGGACATGGATGAAGACCAATTGCAGTGGTGGAAGGACTACAAGGAGGACATCGCGGAGAGGAAGAGGATATTCCGTGGTGCGTCCTCTACTCTTCGAGGTGACACTCCGATGAGTGGTGGTGGCGATGGCGGTGTGGACAACTCCGAAGATGGCGGTGCTTGATGGACGTGGAAGTGGTCTAGGAGATGGCGCCGAGGTGCAATTTTTTGGTGATGGTGCCGATGAGAGGGGGAAGATGATGATTTTGTGATGTAAACTATTAAACCATGCATCAATGATTTTCATTTCCTAGTTTGTTTCAAGGTTGATTGTGTTTTTCTATTGATAACTGTGATAGGTATGAGGGTTTGAGGGGGAGCGCCGTTTTGGCTCCCGAGCACAGATGCTCCCGCTGCGGTTCAAAAAATTTCAAAATTTGAAAACTCATCAAAAAAATCTGAAAAAAATCATGCACGTACATGACCATGGTACGCACCATCGTATTTTTTTTCGCGACGAAATACCATCGTACGCGCCCTGTACAAAAATGACAAATTTCCTGTCAGAAAAGTACAGTTCAAATTTTGAATTTCTGACAGGAAATTTGTCATTTTTGTACAGGGCGCGTACGATGGTATTTCGTCGCGAAAAAAAATACGGTGGTGCGTACCGGCGTCAGGTACGTGCATGATTTTTTTCATATTTTTTTGATGAGTTTTCAAATTTTGAAATTTTTTTGCAAATACCGGGTGCATCTGTGCCCGGGAGCCAATATGAATTTCCGGGTTTGAGGGTACTACTAGTGATGCTCTTAACTGCTTCTCTCCTCCTCGCTTGTCGCCTCCGCAGTCCGTGTACAAGAAACCAAGAACAAGACCTCCGAATCCCCCTCCTGTCTCTCGCTCGCTCGCTCCCTCTCTGTGTCTCTCTCGCGCGCGCGCGTGCTCGCTCGCTCTCTCTCTCGCGCTCTCTCTTCTGCCGGTACAGCGATGGAGGTGCTCCATGGTGTGCCCTCTGTGCATCTCAGGTCGTGCCGCCGTGGCCTATACCTCGCCGCCGACGAGAACGGCCGGGACGTTTTTTTGGTTGGCGGCCGCGCCGCTGCCAATACCGTTTGGTCCGTGCACGTTCTTGCTGACGCGGACGGTGAGCCCGCTGTTCTCCTCAAGAGCACCTATGGCCGGTATCTCTTCGCCACAGGCGTCCCGGCGACCATCGGGCCGTCTAGCGCCGCAACGGTCATACAAGTGAACTACGGCCTCGGGAACACGTCTCCTCTGCCCGGCATGGTATGGAAGATAGTGCGGAGGCAGGAGGCCTTTCTGATCAAGAACGCCGCTGGGCTTTTCCTGCGCGCAAACGGGAAGTACTTGAGGTGGCGCACGATGGTCACCGTCGCCGGCGACAATTCGAGCAGGATGATGCTATGGAAGATTGTCCCGATTGATTTGGAGCGTCCTTCTTCTCTGGATACACGTAGTCACGTAGTAAGGTATGTATCATAAAATTCTCCCCGAACCTGTAGTTTGATCCCTCTGCATCTCGCAATGGTCCGTTTCAATCTTCTTTGACGACGGATCGTGTTCGCTTTCGGTTGTTAATAGCGTGATCCTATGACAGTGGGATCGGATTTCGACCATTTGCAATTGTTTCACGGCAGCAGTAATCTGGCACCTCATAGTCGGATCATGTCGCTCTAGAAAGGTGATTAGATTACACACCAAATCGACCGTACTGAGACCTGTGCTCCTGCTACTCCATGCGAGACCGACAGACAGGGGTGCTCCGGTCAAACAGCAGCAGAGTGATGATTCGATTCAAACCAATCAAATTAGAAGTACTAGTAACTTGTAACATCTCGTAAAACTCTAATCCGATAACTTTATGATTGCATTACCACTTCTAACCAATGATGTCCCAAATTGCTTACAGAGCTACAGTAGCTTGCCTTTAAGCTTGTATTGCAGGAGTCAGTTCTTCAGTTGATAGTGGCAGGAGAATAGAAGAATTGCAGATGGAGAGGAGGAAGAAGCTTCAAAGGATCGAAGATGCTTCCTTGCTGAGCTGCAACATTCGGCAGATGGACCTCACCGCCAAAACACACAGTGCACTGACTCTCAAGATCGCTATGCTCCATGATGACATCGGTAAACTACAGGAGCGGAAAGGGCAGTTAGAAGAGAATATCAGCAGGACCAGGGTACCCCGCCGGTGGTCATGGTAGGGGAGGATGAGGTGCTCAAGCTTCACTTCATTTCTCTGCACGAGTGAAGAATTAACGGCGTGAGGACCTGCGGCCAGTGATATAGAACCTGTGCACAGTTTGTTAGAAGAAACTCACACATCTGTCCTGGTGATCACACGTGTCCTGCTTTTACACGCTCGATTTCTCACTCAACAATCATGATCGTGCATGTTCAGTAGTAGCTGTAGTTATAGAAATCTCATTCGATCTAAGATATGTATATGCAAGTGTGCAACTGACATGACACATCTTTCAAGACTTAAAATGTCTCACATGATGTTCGTGAGCAATTTTGAGCTTGGTAATGTGTAAGACTTTGAGACATTAACTTCTCAAGAGACTTGGAAATATCAAATGAAATTTCTCAACTCACATATTTCTGACAAATTGACCTTGTTTGTCAGATACCACAAGGCTCATTGACGCCTACATGCATCAACCGATCAACGTCGTCAAACTTGGTTGGTGCATTATTTTTGCTCCTAGGTTGTGTGTTATACACAACTAGTGCACAGGGTTGTTTCAAATGACTTTTCAGGTGCGTTTCACAGACTTCCGATAAGGGAACACAAGCACTTGTCTAGATCAAAACATGATGTCCTAGTTGAGGTTTTGGTCGACTAAGAGCATCTCTAGCAAGTACGCAAAATCTCAAACCGTAAAACCAGTTTTAAAGCCAGTTTTGGGCACCCGAAACTGGTTTTACAGTTTGCAAATCTATCACGCATAACAAGTATCGTAAATTGGTACGGAAAATTCAAAAACTTATTCGTGCTATATTTTGATTTTCATCATGATCACGTGGGCATTCATTCAAGGATAGTTCATACTCCTTCCGTTCATAAAAGGATGTCTCAACTAGCTCCAAATTTAGATGTATTTAGTGTGTAGATACATCTAAATTTCAAATTGGTTGAGACATCTTTGGTAAACGGAGGGAGTACATTTTAACTGAAACGAACATTAAAACCTAATCTAACCCGAAACCTCAACGGCGGCTCTTCGGCCTAGTTGAGGTAAAACTTGACGGCGGAGACGCGCTCTGCCCACACCAGTTGGGCCTCCTTTCGGGCTTCTTCGAGGGGGTGCTAAGTAGCGCTTGGCCTCATTGAAAACCTTTTCGGCTATGTTGCACCGCTTGATGTGGCAGCTGCTGAAAGAGCATGGTGCCCCCCATGTGTGGTTTTGGTAATTAATGGCAATCCTTATGGGCTAATGTTTTCTTTGAGCATATTGCAAGTATGTCTTGAAGAATAGAATACTGTGGATATTCATGCTCACCTTCAAGACATCATCATTAATCAAGAAAGAAGAAAAGATACAAAGTTGATCAAGGCTAAGTGGAAAGGATGGATTCAAGAGATCAACACACAAAGCTCCATGTTGTACCATGTGGGATCTTGTGATCCAATGGTATGGTAAGCAATTGTCTATATAGCTTTAGGAACTAACCCATGATATATATGTGTGTGGAGTATCTTTGTGGGTTAGGTGTTTCCATGTGCTTGCATCAAAAGGAAGATTTCATATTGCTCATGGAGGATGATGACAAGTGGTGATCGTCATCAATCTTGAGATGTGCAAGTTCAAAAGAAGCATCTTGAAGAAATCTTATGCTTGAAGCTTGCCACCCATTTGGAGATAATGGTCAAGTGAAGATGTGCCTAAAAGTGGCTCTCCATATTGTGTATGGGGGAGCATTTCACAAGTCTTCATCAAGCTGAGCGCAATCAAGAAAGGTGATCCAACTTGAGGTGATCAAGATCGTCATCATCTAGCTCAAGTGGATTGCACAAGGCAAATGTATGACTTTGATAGGGTTTCTATTTTACCGGTCTCATGGTGTTAGTAAAAGACCGGATTATATGATAGATGCCACACTTTTAAGAGGAGCTGTCGAATGAGTAACTTGATCGTATCGTTCGGAGAGAGGTCAAATCTTTGCATTCTTGGCATCATCTTTCTTGGTTCTTATTTGGTTTTTCTGCATATGTGGTTTTAGAGCTTGTCATGTTCTTCAAGACAAGCTCAAGTTTATCAAAACGGATTTCGTATGAAAAACTTATTGCGTTATTTATGTTGGAGATTTTACCGGTTGTTCTTTTATCGAGAGGTCTTACCTTTCCCCATTCGGTTTTATCCTCACCTTTTGGAATATGATGTTTCTCTGCATATTCTTAGAGAGCTCGTTGTTGTGATTCCAACGAGCCAAAGATCATCAAAACGGAGTCCGGATGCAAAAGATATTGCCGTTTTGGTGTTTGCCTTTCCTGCTGTTTTTCCAGGGGCGGTAGTACCGCCCAAGGTACCGCCAGAAACTGGTTCTGGAGCCTTTTGCGGTAGTACCGCTTGACCCGGCGGTAGTACCGCTACCTGGGCGCGTTTTTCACATAACGGTTGGATTTTGGGGGTCCTATTTAAGGGGGTCTTCTTCCCCAATGACCCCCACGACTTGAGCACGGTTTTAACCTCCATTGTTGACCCTCTAAACCTTGCCTATCTCTCAATCCCTTCAATGATTCTTACTCCTTCTTGAGGGAAAAGAGAGAGGAGATCTAGATCTACATCTCCACCAATCAATCTCTCCTCTAAGTGAGGGGAGCATATTGGATCTAGATTTGCATCATATAAGGGTTATATCATTGATTTATATTGATTTTGGGAATATTTCATTGTTTCCCTATTTTTCTGAAATTAACCCTGCACAGGCAGAAAACCCTATTTTCTATATTTTGATGTTTCAGGGACCCAAACGACGTCCAAATGACCTAATAATTTACGGGGATCAGTTTTTGGAAGGAACAAAGCGTGGGAGCGAAGGAAGCGAACAAACGGAGACCCGAGGGCCAAGTTGAGTGGGCCCACGCGGCCAGATTCCTTGGCCGCGTGGGACCCATCAACCTGGGCCTCGAGGCTCCGTTGCCGTCGATCTTTTTTCCTGAGCCTTCGTCTTGACCTAAAAACGACTATAAAAATAGTCCCCGACGCCCTTCGGAAAGGAGCGCCACCGAAACACAGAAACCACGAAACAGAGACCTGGAGTTGCAGATTGGAGGGGGAAAACTCCGGCGGGGCGCTGCCGGCGTGGTCTCCATCTTCTCCAACGACTTCTCCACCGTCTCCATGATGAAGAGGGAGTAGTCCACCCCTGTACTATGGGTTTGTGGAAGTAACTTATGTATCTCTCCTCTCTTGAGCTTCACTAATTAGTACCGTATGTGCTGCTGAACATGATTACGGTCATCTATGTAATACCTTTGTGGTGGATCTTTTATGAGTTAATATATGTTTGAGATTGCAATAATTTTGTTTCAGTTATGAAAGTAGATGCATATTATGTACCCCGTTCTTATGTACTTGTTATGATCAAGCATGTGTATGAGAGCGTGTGAGGGGGAACGTGTGCATTAGTTGGAGTAACGGGGGGTGGCTAGTGTGGTGAACGAGAGAAAGTTCCGCGATCCACTTGGGTGTTTTACCTTACTTTGTTGCCTCACTAGGGATAAAGAAAAATACCTTCCTACCGGAGATGTGGGTGTGACCATTGCCACTACTCCATGACTAGATCTAGCATGTTCTTATTTTAACTTCATGTCATGAAACGTAATGGTATGCTCTGATTTATCTTAATTACTAAGGTGTTATGATTTAGTTCGCATCTTGGTGGAGTATAAGAGAGATTAATAAACCAAAGATCTCTATGTTAGGACGTGATACCCATATAATTTGTAACTTGTCATGAAACCTTTTTGTTGCAATTTCATATGTCAATTCTAGTGTTCCATTATCTACCACTTTATTAAAGAGAGAGTGCATTTGTGAAACCATGAACCCCGGTCCATTTTTAATCATAAGAAACACCTTTCCAACAACTTTTATCCACTTTACATCATCCATCATTGTTTCCAAATACAATACAAAACCCAAAAATATCACCCATCATTGTTTCCACATCCTTGCATATTTATTTATCATCATTGCATATTTATTTACTGTTTTGCATTCATTATCTTTTCATATCATTCTCACACCTTGTGCTTGACAACCACTAGGTGAGGTTGAGGGCACAAACAATTTACTTTGTTTTGTAGGTTTTCAAGAGAATGATAAGAAGATAAATCTTTCACTACTGATTCCCCGAGAGTTCGATATTAAACCCTCGAGTCACCCCTCGTGGGGAAAACCGTCTTTCCTATAGTATACACTCTGCACTTGGAGTCTCAACCTAGCCCATATTCTTTTGACGCAGGTAACTACGTCAAGGGCCATCAGAGTGTATGGTCCAAAAATGGAGAAAATTGTAGATATGGATTTTCCTCCTCCAAAGGATCTCCAAAAGTTATCTTTAGAGGATGAGGAAAACTCTTATCTCAATTCTCTAGTATCTCATGCTATTGTCAGTGTTTTGAGCAATGTAGTTCGTGAGTCAATCATGCCGTTTCGGAATGCTCATGATTTATGGACAAAGCTTCAAGACAAATATGATGTGTCCAATATTATTGAGGATGATTGTTCTCCCTCCACTTCCGGGCGTGATGAGTTCTCAACTTCCTCTAATTCACCAACATGTGGTAAGCCACAACCTAATGAGATGGTGAGTAGTGGTAGGCTTTGCAACAATGGTAGTAAACTTACCATTGATGATTCCTTACCTCAACATTGTTGCAATGATCTACCTTTGGACTTAAACACATCTAGCACCATACATGCTTTACATGCTTGTGTTGATAGTCCTTGCATATCATGTGGAAATTGTTTGTCTAAATCTCATGATGATATGCTTGCTTTATTTTGTTGCCTTACTACAAATGCGAGTGTTTCCTCTATTCCATTGGTCACTAATATTGTAGAGGAAACCCAACTCCTATGGAACAAGATGTGTACTTGAGTGGTGTCTCAAGAAATGTTTCATCTTCATCGACCATCTTTTTCCTTATGGCTAAGGAGTCAAAGGTATCTCCTACTTTGAACCCCATTGAATCTAAAGATGGTGATGTTAATGATGAAGAGAATGATATTGTTGATTCTCTAAATAAGAAAGGAGAAATTGTTTTTCATGCTTTAAAGAAAAATAAAAATGCTTGCTCTAACTTCACGGAAATCTTGGCTAATGCTATTGAGAGCAATAAACTTATTTATGAGCATGAGGACACCATTGTGGAAATGGAAGGTCGTGAGCAAGACTACACCGATGAGATCGGTGATCTTTCTATTGCTCTTAATGAAGAGCAAGAGCGTAGGAGGACTCTTGAGGAAAAGCTTGATAATCTTGAGGAATCTTATAATTTAGATGTTTTTAAATTAAGAAAAGATCTTACTCTTGCTCTTTCTAATGTCCTCAAATCTAAAAATGATGATGCTTGTGCTACTAACTCTACTTATTGTGAAGCATCCATATTGAAGGAAAATGTTGAGCTTAGGGCTCAACTTGAGTTGCTAACAAGCAATTATAGGAAATTGGAAGAAAGTCATGAAAAGCTCTTGAGCTCTCATAATGATCTTTTAGTCTACCATGATCGGCTAAAGTTAGCTCATGAGGCTATTTCAACTAAGGTAACATATTGTGAGCCTCATGTGGACAATGGCACAACTTCCACTCAAAATGTTATATTGCCATGTGCTAGTCCTAGTAGTTCATCCACTCATGATATTTCTACATCTTGTGATGAATTACCTTCCATGCCTTGTTGCTCTAACAATGAAGCATCTACTTCCTCTAGTACTTGTGTTGAAACTAACCATGTAGAGGATATCAAAGAGCTCAAGGCGCAAGTCACTTCTTTGAAGAAAGACTTGAAAAAGGGTCATTTGGGAAGTCCGCACTTGACAATATGTTGAGTGTGCAAAAATTTCCCAATGACAAGAGTGGACTTGGATTCAACTCCGATGTTAAGAAGAAGTCCAACATTAAGAAGAAGCACAAGACCATCAAGAAGAAGGGCCTAAAACAAGTAAAAGATTCGGCCAAGATTGTTTGCTTCAAGTGCAAGATTGAAGGGCATCATGTGAGATCTTGCCCAATGAAGAAGAAGCATTTAAGTGAGAAGCAACAAGGGAAGCGGCCTCAAGGTCAAACTCAAGTACCCAACATTGAAGAAAGGCCACTTCCTAAGGAGAATCAAGCTAAAGCTTCTCAAGTTGAGAAATCAACTAAGAAGAAAGGTGGAAGTAGATGTTGCTATCTATGCCGCGAGAAGGGACATCTTGCTTCTTCATGCACTAATGGTACCTTATCCAATCCCATCATAATTGATGATGTTTACTTTCTTAATAAGGATAAGGTTGGCAATGTTTTTGCCAAATATGTTGGTACTCAAAGTGGTGTCAAGAAAAGAACCATTTGGGTGGCCAAGCCTATTGTGACTACCTCTTAGGATCCAACTTGGTTGGGTACCAACAAGCTAAAACTTGATCAATTGGTGTTGATGGAGGGCTTTGGAGACTTGGCTACATTATGAAGAATTAAGGGATCTTCATCAATCATATTTCCCAAGCCAAGTCATTTGGTTTATCATGTCTCTATCTTATATCCAACGTGCCTCTTTGCGGTAACATGTATTTAAATTATACACATGCATTGAAAGTTGCTTGCCCCTTGCATGTGTTTGGTTTTGTACCTTGCATGTGTTTGACCATGATGTGCCTACTACTTACATATCTTGAGATCTAGTGTGTTTATGTTGGTTTGCACATCATGGTAGTGTGTGTTTGTGTTGAGCCTCTATTGTTTCTTTTTTATCTTAATTGGCTCTTGTGATAGTTTAATGGGCTTTCCCATTTTGGGGGAGTGATATGCTTTCGGCACGTCACAATCCTAAAAATGTGTATACATGAGGAATACCACTTAGTGTTGATATTTCAATATTATCTAGTCTCTATGTGGTATGTCATGCTCATGAGAAATTCGAATTCTAAATGTCCATTAACTATCGCTATTTGTTTTTTTGTTTGCCTCTTGTTGAAAACAAATGGATTATCACATTATGGGGGAGTAATAGCATTGTGCATATTACGAACCTAGAAATGTGAACAAGTGAGGTTTTGCCACTTAGAATTGATATTGTAAATTATCTTGTTCCTATGTGGCATGTTTCTCAAACAAGTTCCATATTTGCATATTCGCTCTTGTTTTGAGAATATGATCTTAAATATCTTTGTCATTTACCACCGAGAATTATCTCCATACATTACTTGTCTTTACAAGTGATAATCTTATTTGTGGTAAAGTACATTGATCATATTTACATTGGTCTTTGCTCTTAATTTCCTTAATTGCCAAGGACTATTTTTGGTTAAACCCCCTCTTTGTCTTCCTTTACATTGGATCCTCTTACTCTACTCATGTTGTTTTGTGTTTTCTTAAAATAGGAAAAGCCGTGATCCCATTCTTGTGTATTTACATTCAAACACATACTTCTAAGATAATGCACTATTCTTGGGGGAGCTATCGTATTTTGAGTAGAACACCATCTTTTAAATTGGTATTGGATCTTATTGCTTTTCTTGATCATGACTAGTGTTTGAATAATATATTAGTGTGATGACCCCATATGTGTGCATTTTGTATTCCAATGCAACATCATAAATATTGCACAAATCTTGGGGGAGCTATCCTATATGCTTTAGAATATTATTTGTCTTCAATTGCTACTTGATCTTTTTCAAATTGGTGTTTGAACCCGATGACATGTCTCGTGGAAAGACAAACCTTTTTGTCTTGGTACTTTGTGCCATCATAGAAAGTGTAGAGGGTTTGGTTATTTGTTGGAATCTTTCTGTCTTTGGGAGTTAGTTTTCTCATTCCTTGATATATCTTTTATTTGGTATCTTCATTTGGTATCTTTCTAAATCATGTGTTGATTTGGATTTTGATATAATTTGGACAATTCTCTTGCATGTCACATTTGGTGTGCCTTCTTGGTATTCTTGGTATTTTGTCCAAATTGTGTCTTCATTTGGTTCTTGAAGGTCTTGACATGCATATTTACTTCATGTATATATTATGGCATGTTTACTTTCTTTGATCCAATATATTGGGTAAACTCCACCTAATTCTAAATGGGCTAAGATGTGCATGAAATTGAATTTCATATCCATATGCACATATTTATGTGGAGTTTGTCCAATGTATTGTAGTTTCCTAACTACTTCGGACCCAATATGTTTGGGGACCATTTTGTACTTGAATCGTGTTTTAGGTACTTCGGAGATGCATTGGATGCCTTGTCTCATTCATAAGGAAGGTGCTCTCACCGTGTGCTAATTGAAGCCAAGCTATGATGATCGTGATTGCTATTACATCACCAATGCCATCTTGGTAACAAGTATCTACCTCATGCATACATTTCTTCCATTCAACCGTGTGTAGGTTGTATCTTGGCATGATTTCTTTTGTTCCTTGTGATACTCGTTTCCCTTCTCAAAGCATCCCAACTATCACTTTTCCTTGTGGATATTTGTGATGCCTTTGATGCGTTTGTGTTGGAAGTGTATTTATACCATTTAAGATAAATTTGAGCTATGTGCTATGCTTTTAAGCAAAGATCTTAATGGTGTATATATGACTTCCTCTTGGGTATCATGTTATTCTCTTTAGTAACTATTTTGTGTGTACATGTTTCTTTGTGGATGTATATCATATGATTGTTATCTACATAGAAATCTATACACATGAGAAATGTTACATCACAAATTGATATCCTATTTCCTTGGTGTCCACTCTTTTATGTTTTTTGGATCTTTTGGTGGCTCCGAAAAAATATTTGCCTTATGAGTGCTTGCCTTATTTTATTGGATCTTGTGCACTCATTTTTATCAGTTGTGTGTGTTGAAATGACATGCTTTGATCCATGCTAATTATTCATTTGAGACTATGGTGATGCTTAATGCTCATCGATGATGTACTCTTATGAAAGGCTTTGCTATGCCACACACACATCATTTGGTTGGGCCTAAAGCTTCTAAATGTTCCTCTCATTTGGATCTTTTGTCGTTTTTTTATTTGATGCTCAACCATATGTTTGTTGCAAGTGTTATGCCTTGTTTTACATTCATTCTCTCTTGCACAAGTTTTGTGTTTCAAAGGATTATGGGGGAGTGATGATTCCATCTTTGTGCACGTGGTTCTCAATACATGATTTCTAAATAGTACATGATATTGGGGAGCTCCTCTATGTTCTCTTGAAACTTTGCTTTATTCAAATCATAAAATCTTTTGATCAATTGGATTTGGGATCTTTGATTGCATGTTTCATTCATTGATACATTTTCACCATATCATCCTTTTGCAATGTTTGATCCTCAATATAATTTGATCTCCCTTCATCTATTCGTCATTGAATATGTGTATTTGATTTCACTCATATCTTGAGAAATGCATACTTTATGGGGGAGCCATTATTATATTGGCCTTCTAACCTTTTTACCCATTTTTGGCAATGGATGCCAATGGGGGAGAAGTTTAGAGGGTTTAAGGGAATTTGGTGTTATGCTTTGGTTTCGTTCTTAAGCATTTGTCGCTTCTTGCTCATGCATCCTTGCTTATTCCTTTTGCATGGTTGCTTAATTTCTTATATAAACCCTCATAAAAGGGATTGTCATCAATTACCAAAATGGGGGAGATTGAAAGAACATGGTGCCCCCCATGTGTGGTTTTGGTAATTAATGACAATCCTTATGGACTAATGTTTGCTTTGAGCATATTGCAAGTATGTCTTGAAGAATAGATTACCGTGGATATTCTTGCTCACCTTCAAGACATCGTCATTAATCAAGAAAGAAGAAAAGATACAAAGTTGATCAAGGCTAAGTGGAAAGGATGGATTCAAGTAATCAACACACAAAGCTACATGTTGTACCATGTGGGATCTTGTGATCCAATGGTATGGTAAGCAATTGTCTATATAGCTTTGTGAACTAACCCATGATATATATGTGTGTGGAGTATCTTTATGGGTTAGGTGTTTCCATGTGCTTGCATCAAAAGGAAGATTTCATATTGCTCATGGAGGATGACGACAAGTGATGATCGTCATCAATGTTGAGATGTGCAAGTTCAAGAGAAGCATCTTGAAGAAATCTTATGCTTGAAGCTTGCCACCCATTTGGAGATAATGGTTAAGTGAAGATGTGCCTAAAAGTGGCTCTCCCATATTGTGTATGGGGGAGCATTTCACAAGTCTTCATCAAGCGGAGCGCAATCAAGAAAGGTGATCCAACTTAAAGTGATCAAGATCGTCATCATCTTGCTCAAGTGGATTGCACAAGGCAAAGGTATGACTTTGATAGGGTTTCTATTTTACCGGTCTCATGGTGTTAGTAAAAGACCGGATTATAGGATAGATGCCACACTTTCAAGAGGGGCTCTCGAATGAGTAACTTTTTTTTAGAAACGTTCGAATGAGTAACTTGATCGTATCGTTCGGAGAGAGCTCAAACCTTTGCATTCTTGGCATCATATTTCTTGGTTCTTATTTGGTTGTTCTCCATATGTGGTTTTAGAGCTTGTCGTGTTCTTCAAGACAAGCTCAAGTTTATCAAAAAAGGATTTCGTATGAAAAACTTATTGCGTTTTTGATGTTGGAGATTTTACCGGTTGTTCTTTCATCGAGAGGTCTTACCTTTCCCCATTTGGTTTTATCCTCACCTTTTGGACTATGATGTTTCTTTGCATATTATTAGAGAGCTCGTTGTTGTGATTTCAACGAGCCAAAGATCATCGAAAACGGAGTCCGGATGCAAAAGATATTGCCGTTTTGGTGTTTGCCTTTCCTGCTGTTTTTTGCAGGGGCGGTAGTACCGCCCGAGTACCGCCAGAAACTGGTTCTGGAGCCTTTTGCGGTAGTACCGCTTGATGCATGTAAAATGCATACATGAGCTTTACATTTTATTACATGTTATTCCATGTTATTTGCATCATATAAGGGTTATATTCATGATTTATATTGAGTTTTGGGGATAATTAACAACTTCTCCATTTTTCTGGAATTAACCCTGCGCTGTCAGAAAACCCTTTTTCTATATTTTGATGTTTCAGGGACCCAAACGACGTCCAAATGATCTAAGATTTTACGGGGATCACTGATACGTTCAAAACGTATCTATAATTTTTGATTGTTTCATGCCATTTTTATGCTTTTAGCACTTTTTTATATTAAGTTTATTATTTATTTGGACTAACCTACTAATAGTTGCAAAAGTGCACAATGTTCTTGTTTTACTCTTTGATGTGTAGAAATTATCAAGAATACAAGAGGAAACCTTGTTGGAGTCGAATTGGGACTTTCCTGAAATCTGTCTGAGAACTTTTTACGAAGATTGCCAGTTTGACCCTCGAAGATGACGTTATATGGAGACCTGGCTGTTACGAAAGTTGTCACAATTTTCCATACGAAGATTTTAAGCCCGAGATCAGCCCAATCGGAGTTCGGACGCGGCCTGTAGGCCCGTTTTGGTGGAACCCTAAAAGGGGGTGACGGAAATCCGAGAAGATATATAAAGGGAGGAAACCTAATTCGTGGAGGACTCCTCCACCCACGAATTTCAGCCACCAAAAGCCACGTTTTTGCCTCCCCCATGGATCCCATCTCCATGGGGGAGGGCTCCCAAGAAGCCATGAAGGAGGGAGGCTAAGGGGCGGCGCTCCCCAAGCTTGCCGGCGGCGGGGAAAGGAGTTCCCCGCACCGCCGGGCCGCCGCCGCCCTGCGCCGCCGCGCTGCCCTCTCCGCCGTCTTCACCGCCATCTCCATCACCATCTCCTCCTTGTATTCAGTGGTTCATCCTCCCACAAACCTCTGTACCGTCCTATGTAAACATGGTGTTTGATGCTATAATATTTATCCTATGATTTACATCATGTTTCCGTAGTTTATTTGTCTTTTGATTGCTTAATTGAATGCATGAGGTTCATTAGAGTTGTATGTCTATATGGTGCTGTCCTTTGGTGTCCATTATATTGTGCGCGCATGGATCAAACACCCTAGGGTTGGTAGTATTTGTAACGAAGCGGGGGAAGTTCTGCCGGAGTGACAGAAACCTGAGAACGCGAACCGATTAGTTGCACGTATGGGAGTAAGAGGACCTTGAACTTAAGGCTATGGTTGGGGAAACCTTAATGCATTGTTAGTATTTGCGGATGCTTTCTAACAATCCAATCATATAGTACTTGTAATCCCAAGTAGTGGAGTGCATGTATATTTAGCCTCTCCCACATAGAAAACTGCATCGAAGACAATGAACCAAGTACCTTCACTAATTAATCTTGGACAAAGCCACCACAATTACCACCACTTTTCCACACTCATGGTACTGTTAGTATATGGTTACTTAGTGTATTTTATTGCTGCAGCACTAACATTTACTTTCTTGTATTTATTATCTTGCAAAACTACCTCTCATACCCGTATTGCTACCGTAGTTTTATTTCTAGATAATGCAAACGTTTAGTGTGCGTAGAGTTGTATCAGTGGTTGATAGAACTTGAGAGAATACTTATCCTACCTTTAGCTCCTCGTTGGGTTCGACACTCTTACTTATCGAAAAGGCTACACGCGATCCCCTATACTTGTGGGTTATCAAGACCTTTTCTGGCGCCGTTGCCGGGGAGCCATAGCGTAGGTTAATGTTCTTGTGTGCACTTGTTTGCTTTATCTCTAAGTAGTTTTTATTTTCAGTATTAAGTTGTTCTTTATCTTACTATGGATAGGGAATGCGAATTACAAAAAAAATTAGGTGTAGTTGTTATCTAAAAACGTTTTCAAAAAGAAAAGTGATTGGAAAGATGAGTAATGGTTAAATGGGGGTCGACCTTGAACACTTGTGTTCATGCCTATGAAACCAAAACAAATCTTTCCATGGAAGCTTTTCATTAAAAACATGTAAATATTGTAAATATTGTGTATATACCTCTGTACATAAAAATAAAATGCTAATTATAGTCTTAGTTAATTGAAAGTTGATAGTTTTACTTTGCTGTCCAGAAACAGATTTTCTGTGCTCCACCGTATTAAATGTTTAAAATCACCAGAACGTGATCTTGATCTGAAATTTCTTGAGTGCAAAGTGATGCTTATTAGCTTTCTTTCATTAGACTAACTTTTTCTGATTTAAGGTACGTAGATAGGTCGAAAAATTCGATCTTTACTGACTGTTCTGTTTAGACAGATTTTGTGCTTCTCTGTAAATAAAATCGTGATAAATCTCAGAATAGTATTTTGACTTGAAAATTTTTGTGCATAAACCTGAGATTATTATCTTTCTTTCATTAGACTAAAGTTTTTCGATTTGAGCTACTTAACTATCTCGTTGAATGCCATCTTTACGGACTGTTCAGTTTTGACAGATTTCTTTGTTTATTCAATATTGTACTTGGTGTTGTTAGTTTCATTAGTTTTTCGACGGACAACGGAAATCATGAACACCTTAGTATATACAGTGGCTAATGTTGAGTAAAAATTATAAAACTTGTCAATGCTTGAACATGAGTGGATTTTATTTAATGAGTACTAACCCTACTAATGAGTTTTGTGAAGTTTTATGTGGATGTAGCTTATAAGATCTAATCAATATGGTGATATGAGATGAATAAGAAGACGCAAGAGCTCAAGCTTGGGGATGTGTAGGTGCATCCCAAGAACATATTCAAGAAGATACAATCATCTAAGCTTGGGGATGCCCGAGTCATCCCCCTATTCATCAACTAACATGAGGTTGTCTCGTTCATACTCTATATTACCCGTCCACATGATATGTATTGTCTTAACTTGTATTATAATTGCTTTTATATGTCTTGGTTTTACCTTCTTTAGTTTTATTAGGCTCCTTATTTGGTTTCGATTGCTTCTTTACTTTCACTTATAAATTCAAAATAACAAAAATATTTTCTTTTGTTTTGCTTCTTTGTTTGGTTCTTTATTTTAATTTTATTTGGGTTTTACTTTTGATTTTTATTTAGAGTTTTCCTTGCTGTAGCTAGCATGTTTAGGTCTTGCTTAGCCTCTGGTTTCTTAGTTTATCAAAAATAAAGTACCAAGTTTTATCCATTTAGCTTAGTTGATACATATGTAAAAAGTGATTTTCTGTTTTCGGTATCTACTGCTTATTGCGCGATTTTTCATATTTTACTGGAAGCTCTAAAAATCACGAAAAAATTACTGATGTTGTAGCACCTAATCCTCTGCATGTACAAAAATTGGCTAAAATTTCGGGCATGTTTAAGTGCACCTAAAAATTGCGTTTTCCAGCTGCTGTTTTTCTGGACAGATTCTGACTTTTGTTGCAAGAGTGGCCTCTTTTCGTTTTCATTTGATTTTTAATGGTTCTTACCTTTCATTTATAAGTTGGCCATTTAAGCAACCTTTCTGTAACTTAAAAACAAAATTTTATTTGGTTTAATAGTAGCACTTGGGAAATATTATCTATTGTACTAATGTCTAACCGCAGAAAAGAATGGGAAAGTTTTTGTGTTGAAGTTTTTTCACAGAGAATGAAGGAACACCAAACTATGGAATATTGAAGAATTACCAAAGTCATAAGCTTGGGGATGTCCCCGCATCCCTCTTCATCAATAACCCCACGGTTTGCAAACCTTTAAACTTTGTTTTTTGAGCAACATAGGAACTTAACTAAACTTGAAGCGGCTGTATTTTATTATCTATTTATCTTAGCATCAAACACCAGTTACATTAATAAGTGGATCGTCACATATTTTATTTATCCTCTGTTTTCAATGTTTACTTGGTTAATGGATTACTTGTTGAAACTTAAAAATGATGTGTGAATAATACTGTTTAGTAGTTTATGTTTTCTTATGGTTAGTCTCAACTAGCTAATAGTGCATATTATGTTATTTTGATATCAACATGCATTGTCCTGTTCATAAGATGGTATGGTATTGTGGTATCCTCCTCTGAATAATTCACTTGAATCGACTTGGCACATGCTCACACATGTTATGACTGAAAAATAAAAGTCAATTAAGCCTTGATGATCTATTTTGCCTCAGAGTTTTAGTATCGTTTTTATGCCTCCGTTAATTTTATTTTGTCGCAAGCATGATTATGACCGTTATCGCTCTCGTGGTTGTCGCTTCCCAGTCTATTGCTAGCCTTCACTTGTACTGAGCGGGAATGCTGCTCGTGCATCCAAATCCTTAAAACCAAGTTATCCCAAAGAGTCCACCAAAAAATTCCTATGCATGGTATTTCAAGCCATTCCAAGTAAATTTGCATGTGCTACCTTTAAAACCTTCAAAATATTTCTCTTTTTGTGTCAATGTTTACTAGCTCATGAGGAATTAGTGTGGTTATTCTTTATTCTATTTGTCAAATGGACTTTTACACCTGGACTAGTGGCATATACATCCGCTTATCCAATAACTTGCAAAAAGAGCTGGCAACGGGGTGCCCAGTCCCAATTAATTACAACTTTAACCAATTAATTCTCTTCACACTTTTGCCCTGATTCATCAGTAAGCAATGACAAACAGTGAAATACCTGAATGTGTGTAAACCAAAGAGAAAGAGGGATGATCTGCCTTGCTGGTAGAAATAACGTCCTTCATGGGAGCCGCTCTTAAAAGTCCGTTTGACAGGTAGAATACTGTTCTCACCCGCTACCATTCGTTGACAATTAACAAACACCTCTCAAAACATTTTTACCTCTGTTTTTAAAACAAAAAGCTCTAGCACGTGTTAATCCCTGCTTCCCTCTGCGAAGGGCCAATCTTTTATTTTTATGTTGAGTCACCATCCTTTCTTTGAGCACTTCTTCGAGAGCATAGCTGTCGTTCTTAGTGTAATGTGCTTGTCCCAGAATACGATTAATTGAGGTATAACCATGATGCTTTTATCTTTGATATCTCTATATCTAGTCTTCACTTGAACTTCAGAGGTGCCTTGGCATTTATGTTTTGCTCCACAATTAAGGGCAAGCGAGATACCACTCTATCATGCTTTATTATGGTCATTACAATCTTGTTGATGTTTATAAATTTCATGTTATAAGCTCTTAGTTCGTTGATACTTTTCATTAGGAAACATGATTGCTAAGTTTTATTATCCATACATCATGCAATTGTTAAAGACCTGATCATAGCATTTACAATCAAAAATTATTTTGTTATCATTTACCTACTCGAGGACGAGCAGGAATTAAGCTTGGGGATGTTGATACGTCCAAAACGTATCTATAATTTTTGATTGTTTCATGCCATTTTTATGCTTTTAGCACTTTTTTATATTAAGTTTATTATTTATTTGGACTAACCTACTAATAGTTGCAAAAGTGCACAATGTTCTTGTTTTACTCTTTGATGTGTAGAAATTATCAAGAATACAAGAGGAAACCTTGTTGGAGTCGAATTGGGACTTTCCTGAAATCTGTCTGAGAACTTTTTACGAAGATTGCCAGTTTGACCCTCGAAGATGACGTTATATGGAGACCTGGCTGTTACGAAAGTTGTCACAATTTTCCATACGAAGATTTTAAGCCCGAGATCAGCCCAATCGGAGTTCGGACGCGGCCTGTAGGCCCGTTTTGGTGGAACCCTAAAAGGGGTGACGGAAATCCGAGAAGATATATAAAGGGAGGAAACCTAATTCGTGGAGGACTCCTCCACCCACGAATTTCAGCCACCAAAAGCCACGTTTTTGCCTCCCCCATGGATCCCATCTCCATGGGGGAGGGCTCCCAAGAAGCCATGAAGGAGGGAGGCTAAGGGGCGGCGCTCCCCAAGCTTGCCGGCGGCGGGGAAAGGAGTTCCCCGCACCGCCGGGCCGCCGCCGCCCTGCGCCGCCGCGCTGCCCTCTCCGCCGTCTTCACCGCCATCTCCATCACCATCTCCTCCTTGTATTCAGTGGTTCATCCTCCCACAAACCTCTGTACCGTCCTATGTAAACATGGTGTTTGATGCTATAATATTTATCCTATGATTTACATCATGTTTCCGTAGTTTATTTGTCTTTTGATTGCTTAATTGAATGCATGAGGTTCATTAGAGTTGTATGTCTATATGGTGCTGTCCTTTGGTGTCCATTATACTTGTGCGCGCATGGATCAAACACCCTAGGGTTGGTAGTATTTGTAACGAAGCGGGGGAAGTTCTGCCGGAGTGACAGAAACCTGAGAACGCGAACCGATTAGTTGCACGTATGGGAGTAAGAGGACCTTGAACTTAAGGCTATGGTTGGGGAAACCTTAATGCATTGTTAGTATTTGCGGATGCTTTCTAACAATCCAATCATATAGTACTTGTAATCCCAAGTAGTGGAGTGCATGTATATTTAGCCTCTCCCACATAGAAAACTGCATCGAAGACAATGAACCAAGTACCTTCACTAATTAATCTTGGACAAAGCCACCACAATTACCACCACTTTTCCACACTCATGGTACTGTTAGTATATGGTTACTTAGTGTATTTTATTGCTGCAGCACTAACATTTACTTTCTTGTATTTATTATCTTGCAAAACTACCTCTCATACCCGTATTGCTACCGTAGTTTTATTTCTAGATAATGCAAACGTTTAGTGTGCGTAGAGTTGTATCAGTGGTTGATAGAACTTGAGAGAATACTTATCCTACCTTTAGCTCCTCGTTGGGTTCGACACTCTTACTTATCGAAAAGGCTACACGCGATCCCCTATACTTGTGGGTTATCAAGACCTTTTCTGGCGCCGTTGCCGGGGAGCCATAGCGTGGGTTAATGTTCTTGTGTGCACTTGTTTGCTTTATCTCTAAGTAGTTTTTATTTTCAGTATTAAGTTGTTCTTTATCTTACTATGGATAGGGAATGCGAATTACAAAAAAAAATTAGGTGTAGTTGTTATCTAAAAACGTTTTCAAAAAGAAAAGTGATTGGAAAGATGAGTAATGGTTAAATGGGGTCGACCTTGAACACTTGTGTTCATGCCTATGAAACCAAAACAAATCTTTCCATGGAAGATTTTCATTAAAAACATGTAAATATTGTAAATATTGTGTATATACCTCTGTACATAAAAATAAAATGCTAATTATAATCTCTAGTTAATTAGAAGTTGATAGTTTTACTTTGCTGTCCAGAAACAGATTTTCTGTGCTCCACGCGGCCAGATTCCCTGACCGCGTGGGGTCCCCATCCTGGCCCTCGGGCCTCCGCTGTCGTCGACCTTTCTTCCCGAAGCTTCGTCTTGACCTAAAAACGACTATATATAGACCCCCCCCCCCCAGGGCTTTCGCGAAAGGGAGTGCCGCCGAAACACAGAAACCACGAAACAGAGACCTGGAGCTGCAGATTGGAGGGGGAAAACTCCGGCGGGGCGCTGCCGGGGTGGTCTCTATCTTCTCCAACGACTTCTCCACCGTCTCCATGATGAAGGGGGAGTAGTCCACCCCCTGGACTTGGGTTTGTGGTGGTAACTTATGTATCTCTCCTCTCTTTGAGCTTCACTAATTAGTACCGTATGAGCTACTGAACATGATTACGGTCATCTATGTAATTCCTATGGTGTATATTGTGGTATGAGATGATTTGTTATGCATTTACCGTTGTGTTGGAACTTTTATGATTTCTCATACTTTGGAGATATTCTATGATGCATGTGATGGTTTGATTTATGCATAATGCCTTGTTTATCCTTGTCATGAGGTGATTGACACCACCAAGTGTGGATAGATGAGAGAGATGTGGTCATGCACACAAATTACGAATCATTGCACTAGTGTTTAAAATATTGTCCATTATGAAGTATGATGTATGTAGGTACGGGATGGCCGACGTGACACGGCATATGTATTGAGTGACATGTGAAATACAGCCCAACATCCTTTATCTGGGGGTAAAAAGAAAGAGTATGATGTGGGAGTGACAGCAGCCATGCTAGCCTTGCGGGGGTGACGTAGCACACAAATGAGTATTTCTTTCAACTATGTGTTTTAGGACATATAGCCGTCATTAAAAGTTACCATTAAAACATGACAATTGTGTGTACTTTATCCATAACATGATAATCACCATAGATGAGAGAGAGAGAGATTAAGTGAACCCATGAACCCATGTCCATTGTTCCTATAAGAGAAAACCTTTGTCTTGTCCTCTTGCATTGAAGAGGATTGGGACACTTTTACATTCTTGTTTTGTTGCATTGAACTTCCATCCATTAAATCAACCATCTTGTTCCTTAAACTTGTTTAGTGCATAATCAACTAAAAGTTGTGACACTTTAGTTGTAGGGAATAGATAACTTTTCCTTCTTGCTCCTGCGGATCGATACCTTACTTCCACATTGAGAGGTGCTACAGTGATCCCCTGCTCTTGGGGGTTATCAAGTACTTTTCTGGCGCCGTTGCCGGGGAGCGTAGCGCTTAAGTTTCTATTCTTGTGTGCACTAGATTTTATATCTTGCAATCATCTAAGTTTGGGGAGGTTCCTTTAAACTTGTTTGGTTGTGAGTTTCTCATTAGTTTTACTTTCAGTTTTATATATCAAAAACCCAAAAAAATTAAAAAAATGGAGAAACTTTCTGAAATGTCTATTGGTAATGATTATTTTAAAATGTATGACGCCTACTCTGAATATCAATCAACCAAAGAGGGAAATAGAGTGGGTAAATTGCTTAAAGTTCTTCACAAAATAGCTATTCAGTTTTGTGAGTTACATGGTATAACTTGTTGCAATAGAAGAGTTGTTAAACATTCCCACTATCAATGCAAGTATAATAATGATCCTATAATTGCTTGTTATCGTGAAGATGAATGTTTATGCCCTGATATAGAACAAGTTGAGAAATATATTGCTTATGTTGGAGCCCATGAGATAGACTCTCTTCTTGATAAATTTCTTGCAACTAGTCATGTAGCTCGTGAAATGAAAGGGCAAGTTTCTATTATTCTCCAAATTTGCAAAAAAAAATTAGTGATAATGTCTATGTTAAAGAAAGAATTCTTGCTGCCACGGAAAGCACTAACATTTTGCAGGAAGAGGAGGATAAGAACCTAAGCTTGGGGATGCCCGTGCAACCCCAAGAGGATGATGAAAACATAAGCTTGGAAGAGGAAGTATGTGAAGAGGAGATTGAAATGGATGTGCTCCAACCTAAGCTTGGGGAAGAGTTGGATCTCCCAGATTCACCATCAACAAATGATAGTAACACTCAAATTCAAAAATCTTTTGTTATTTATGAGAATCCATGTTATGATGAGGTGAAACTGAAAATGCTATGGTCCTATATGATAACCCATGCTATTATGATGAAACTAAAAATGCTCCTTTACTTTCTATTAATGCTACTAGTGAACTTATTGATGATAAAGAGGAGTATTGCTTAAATATGCTATATGATAATGCTTTAGATGATGATCTTATGCTTATTGATAAACCTCCATGTTTAGTTGTTACTAAATTATGTGAGTATAAAAATGATATACTTGCTGTTTGTGATGGTACTCTTACTCATGAGAGTCCTACTTTGTTCTTAAATTCTCCTAATTACACCATAGAGGAGAAATTTGCTTATGTTGAGAAATACTTATGTGGTTTGCAATTACCTTTAGTTCTAAATATTTGTTGCAACCATGATATTAAACTTAATATTGATCTTATTAACTATTTTGAAAGAGGGAAGCATGCTAATGAATTCCATAATAAATTTAATAATCCTCTTTATGTGCCTAAATTATCTAAGTTTAATGATTCTTGTGGTTATATGGTTGAATTTATTTCTACTACTTGCAACTATTATGAAAGAGGAGGTGATAAGAACCCTCTTTATGCTAATAATTATATGCTGCAAGTAAACATTGTTAATATGCATTGGGAAACTTCTATTTATGGTGATTCATTCATATACAAAATGCCAATGCATAGAAAGAAAGTTAGACTTCGTTGTTATTACTTTTGTGTTTTGTTTTTCTCTCAACTAGGGTTCAACTTGACTATTATTTTGATTGGTTTGAGAACACCATGGGATCCTGGTATTATGCATGAACACTTTCCAAGGAAGAGGGACACACCAAGGTTCAAGCTCTCTCATAAGCTACGTCCCTTTGATTATCAAGTAAGTAAGCCTAGCTATATGGCTATAAAGAAAGCGCTTTACGGGAGGCAACCCGGTTGTTTTTGTTTGAGATTTTCTTTGAGTCCACTTGCTGTAACAAGAGAGTAGTTTGTTAGTTTTGTTTCTGGGATTTTTAATAAAGAACCAAGTTTTACCTATTTTGGGTTTGAAAAGTTGCTATTCATTTTCGGAGAGTTTTCTGCCTGCACGAAGTCTGTGCACGGTTTGATTTTTAATTTTTTATCTGTAACTCCGATTGAGCTGTAATTTGAACCGTAGCTTCAACTTTTCATCCTCTGTATACGTGATTTTTTGCAGATTTTTCTGACGAGTTAAGTAGGGTAGAAAAATGCGTTTTGCTGCTGCTGTTTTTCTGGACAGATTCTGTCTTGATATTGTTTGATGCATTCTTTGAGCTTTTTGCTTGAATCTTTTTGATTCAATTGAGTTTATGAGTAGGCATACAACATTATATACTCTCTGGACATTCATATGAATTTTTGCCTAAGGATTTTATGCAGCAAGGAACCTATTTGTTTATCACTACTAATATCACCCCACAGAAAAGAAATGGGAGAAACGGTGTTTTGAAGTTTTTTCACAGGGATTAGAGGAGCTGCACCAAGAGCTATCCAAGGATGGTGAAGACCATAAGCTTGGGGATGTCAAGACAACCCCACTGGACCAACACACTCTCGGTTTGCACACGTCTAACTTCTGTTTTTCGATCAAAGCACTTTATCGTATAAACTTGGAGCGTCTGTTTTCTTTTGCTTTTGTTATTTCGGTTTGTTAATAAGACCACCACTATCATTTATATATGAGAGAGCTACTGGAAGTTTGGGTTGAATTATGTTGGATGCTATTAAATATATTGGGATAGGGATGTTTGAGTTGATTTTAAAAGATACATATAGTTGCATAATTCATGTGCTTTGAATGAATGTTAATTTGCAAGTGTGTTGTCAAGAGCTATCTTTTACCATGTTTAGATGTTGAATTTTAACTTTACTTGTTTAACATGGATTGATTAGTTCTATGGACACTTATGCATGCATTTAGATGGTCAACTTTCTCCCTATTGCTAGCCCAAAAATTACAACAAGTAAAAAGCTTGTTTCCCAACACCTTCAACCAAAGTTTTTCCAGTGAGTCCACCATATCTACCTATTAGCTTTATGCTATTCCAAGTATGTTTATCATGTTATATTGTGTTATCTACATTTCTGAATTTAAATGCTTATGTTATTGATTGTCATGGGAAAAATTGGTTAAAAGCTCTCACGAACTTGATGCACAATTTACTTTTATTGCATTTAATAAGCATGAACCATTGTGATTAAAATTATGAAGTTGTGGGCTTGACAATAGTTTTGGTTGGGAGTTAGCCCATATGTGCTGTCACATGGCAAGCTTTCAACATTGCACTTATTTATATTTAGTTGATGTCATGTACTTTTGTTTATGGATGCCTATCATGGGTGAAATGAATGTGGATACTTAGTAAGTTCAAAGAGTTTGTATAAATGGTTAGAGAAATGTCTGGGCCGCTAATCTAAGCCATGCATCATTCATGGTGGAAATTTACAGCATAACCATAATGTTCATTCAGTGATGCACCTCATAATAAAAAGCTATACCCATAGTAAATAAAAGAGTGCTGAGATTTTCATTGTCTGTTTGTCTTGTTGTTTTGACATGGGCTTGTTCATGTCATGGGACAAGAGGTACCCCAGTGCAGTTCTTGATGATACTATTATTACTTGCAATGACCTTTATTTGAATTTACTTTGTGGACCAAAGTGAGTAACACATGGTGTAGGTACTTGTATTCAAGGGACATGAGACATTCAACCAATACATTGTCAAGCACACCACTCATATTTGCTTTCACTTTAAACATTAATCATTCAAGATGCTATGATAGGGGTAATGAGAGCTCCACACCAATGACTACCACATTGCAAGCATTAACTTAAGTAGAAGTGTTTGGAAGTTAGATGAAACTTATTCATGCTTTACCTCTACTTATTTATCTATCCAAAGTGTCCACCTTTTATATTCAGTTTTCATAAGAAGTACTCTATGACCACCATAGGATGTTTTTACTTTTCATTATGCATACATTTGGTCCATAGTACTTTCTTTTATGTTACACTTTGTGAATTTATCATTGAACATCTTTACATTGAGTATTTGATATCACTTCATAATTTATCTTGCATATTGTTATTCCTTTGAAGAATGAATCATTTGACTTTATGTAGCAATAGTAATCACCTTTGATATCCATTGATAGTATTAAAATGCAAAGTCCATGTTAGTTTTATCACCTTCATACTCGGGACGAGCATGGGTTAAGCTTGGGGATGTTGATGCATGTAAAATGCATACATGAACTTTACATTTTATTACATGTTATTCCATGTTATTTGCATCATATAAGGGTTATATTCATGATTTATATTGAGTTTTGGGGATAATTAACAACTTCCCCATTTTTCTGGAATTAACCCTGCGCTGTCAGAAAACCCCTTTTTCTATATTTTGATGTTTCAGGGACCCAAACGACGTCCAAATGACCTGAAATTTTACGGGGATCACTTTTTTGGAAGGAACGAAACGTAGGCGCAAAGGAATCGAAGAAACGGAGACCAGAAGGCCAAAAGGGGTGGGCCCACGTGGCCAGATTCCCTGACCGCGTGGGGTCCCCCATCCTGGCCCTCGGGCCTCCGCTGCCGTCGATCTTTCTTCCCGAAGCTTCGTCTTGACCTAAAAACGACTATATATAGACCCCCCAGGGCTTTCGCGAAAGGGAGCGCCGCCGAAACACAGAAACCACGAAACAGAGACCTGGAGCTGCAGATTGGAGGGGGAAAACTCCGGCGGGGCGCTGCCGGGGTGGTCTCCATCTTCTCCAACGACTTCTCCACCGTCTCCATGATGAAGGGGGAGTAGTCCACCCCCTGGACTTGGGTTTGTGGTGGTAACTTATGTATCTCTCCTCTCTTTGAGCTTCACTAATTAGTACCGTATGAGCTGCTGAACATGATTACGGTCATCTATGTAATTCCTATGGTGGATATTGTGGTATGAGATGATTTGTTATGCATTTACCGTTGTGTTGGAGCTTTTATGATTTGTCATACTTTGGAGATATTCTATGATGCATGTGATGGTTTGATTTATGCATAATGCCTTGTTTATCCTTGTCATGAGGTGATTGACACCACCAAGTGTGGATAGATGAGAGAGATGTGGTCATGCACACGAATTATGAATCATTGCACTAGTGTTTAGAATATTGTCCATTATGAAGTATGATGTATGTAGGTACGGGATGGCCGATGTGACACGGCATATGTATTGAGTGACATGTGAAATACAGCCCAACATCCTTTATCTGGGGGTAAAAAGAAAGAGTATGATGTGGGAGTGACAGCAGCCATGCTAGCCTTGCGGGGGTGACATAGCACACAAATGAGTATTTCTTTCAACTATGTGTTTTAGGACATATAGCCGTCATTAAAAGCTACCATTAAAACATGACAATTGTGTGTACTTTATCCATAACATGATAATCACCATAGATGAGAGAGAGAGAGAGGATTAAGTGAACCCATGAACCCATGTCCATTGTTCCTATAAGAGAAAACCTTTGTCTTGTCCTCTTGCATTGAAGAGGATTGGGACACTTTTACATTCTTGTTTTGTTGCATTGAACTTCCATCTATTAAATCAACCATCTTGTTCTTTAAACTTGTTTAGTGCACAATCAACTAAAACTTGTGACACTTTAGTTGTAGGGAATAGATAACTTTTCCTTCTTACTCCTGCGGATCGATACCTTACTTCCACATTGAGAGGTGCTACAGTGATCCCCTGCTCTTGGGGGTTATCACCGCTTAACCCGGCGGTAGTACCGCTACCTGGGCGCGTTTTTCACATAACGGTTGGATTTTGGGGGTCCTATTTAAGGAGGTCTTCTTCCCCAATGACCCCCACGACTAAAGCACGGTTTAAACCTCCATTGTTGACCCTCTAAACCTTGCCTATCTCTCAATCCCTCCAATGATTCTTACTTCTTCTTGAGGAAAAAGAGAGAGGAGATCTAGATCTACATCTCCACCAATCAATCTCTCCTCTAAGTGAGGGGAGCATATTGGATCTAGATCTTGGGATTCATTTGTTGATTTCCTTGCTCTTCCTCCATCTTCCTCCATAGTATTAGTTGCTTTGGTGGGATTTGAGAGTGAAGAACTTTGAGCACTTCTTGTGTTCTTACCATTGCGTTAGGTGCATCGGTTTGAGTTCTCCACGGTGATACGTGGAGGTGAAGTTTGAGAAGCTTATTACTCTTTGTGGATCTTGTTGCCTCGTGGGTTAGTTGTAACCCTAGGAGGCCTTTGTGAGTTTCAGAGCTTTATCTTGTTGCTAAGATTCGAGACATTGTTGGGAGGCTCCAAATCATTGTGGAGTTCGTCAACCTTGGTGTATCGGTTTGGTCAACGCCTTCAAGTCGACCTCATAGTGGAACGAGCCAATCCCTCACGGGTGAAGCTCACGGAGAATAGGGTGAGCACATCGGTGCTATTGGAGCGCCTAGGAGGCTCCACACCCCTCCAACGTAGACGTACTTCCATTGGGAAGGAACTACGGGAAACATCTCCTCGTGTCCACTTTGCGGTTACTTCTATACCCAAACCCTTTACTTATGTAATTACCTTTGTGATAGCCATCGAGCTTGAAGTTATCTATCTTGCTATCACATAGTTGTTATCTTGCTTAGCATAAGTTGTTGGTGCACATAGGTGAACCTAGCTTGTTTAGGTTTTGTGCTTGATAAATTAACGCTAGTTTTATTCCGCATTTATTCAAGCCTCAACCGTAATTATTTTAAAACGCCAATTCACCCCCCCTCTAGGCGACATCCTCGTTTTTTCAGCTGCCCCGGTAGAGTTGGGCGTAGTCCCGCGCCTGCCCCTCGTCCTCATCGTCGCCGAGGACGACCACCGACATCAGCAGCAACGTGGGAGCCCCCCCCCTCATCTGCGTCGTGCGAGCATACGGGTGGCCCGAGCGCATGCCTACCCAGCCGCAACCTCGAAGGCGAGAGCGCTCGCGGAGACCGAGATACAGCGGTCGCGCTCCTCCTCGTTGCTCTTACCGGGGCCACCATGGCCTCTGCCGCTCCTACCGTGGCCGCACATGGAAGATCCAGCCATAGCTTTGGTCGATTTCGCGACGAAATTGCTCCCCGGAGCTAACTGCAATCGTCGCGGAGGGTATCGCGGGACTAACCCCCCCCCCCCCACCCCCACCCCATCCCGCCCCCACACGGTACCCATCATAAACTGGAGGACGTAGTGCCTATTCAGTGCATGTTCGGCACTTTAAAAGGCTAAACCCGCATATCAGCCAAACTTTTCCAGGCCGGGGGCGTTTTGGCGTATCTACTAGAGTTGTTCTAACCCTAACTAAACTATCTAAATCCAAGGATTCTACCAGCCTTAACCTAGCATAAATTGTGCGAGGTAAATAAAATGCAAGCAGGTGGTGTTGAAAGACTCATCATCACCTAGCCTCCTGGGTCGTGCGCCGCTGCCAAATCTACCCACACCCCCTCTTCCGCCATCGCCACAGCAGTGGCAGCGAATCCACGTGTCATATCCTCATCCGTTAGGGCTCATTTGGTGCACATGGAAAACGGGGGATCCGCCCCTTTTCCCTGGGTGGACATTCCACGGGCCGAATGGACCCGGGCTAGCCCAGCCGGGCCATTTGGTCATCGGCGTGGGGAGGGAGCCATGCCCGTTCCGCGTGTTTTCCCTGGGCGAGAATTCCACGGCTCGACAGGTCGGGGAGGATTTCCTCGCTTGCTCTCTCTCTCTGTCGTGAGACAGAGATGCGGCGGTGCTGCGTGCGACCCCTTCCTCCGACGACCAGGAGCTAGCCCGACCTCCCGATCGCTACACCTTCGTGTTGCTCCCCTCTTCTGCCTCTCCCCTCTCCGACGATGTTCTTCTCCTTCCGCCGAGATCAGCTCCGCCTGGAACCTCCCCTCCGGCGACGACGACGGTCTGGCGGTCGTGATCTTCCACTTCATCCTTGGACAAAGGTTAGCCTCCTACTGCTTCCCCCACCCCAATGCGTGAGGTACGAGCCAAACTCGGCGTACTGGGACGAGCAAATCGACTTGGAGCATGCCTACCGCCTCAACTCCTTCTTCGCCCGCGAGCCGCTTGCGAGCTGGTTCGACTCGACGACATCCCCACCAACACCTCAGACGAGGACTTTGCGGCCGGCATGAAAAGGGAGAGGGACCGCTACGAGGCGGCGCAGGTGGCGAGGCGCGAAAGATCAGAACAGGCCCGCCCGCAACTTCCTGCGCCGCAACCTCAACAAGAGGCAGAGAAGGTTGACGGTGATGATGACGGCTCCGAGGACTGGCCGTCGCCGGAGTGGGACCAAGGCCGGCCACAAGCAGGTCGCCATTGATGCGGACATAGCCTCCATCGCCGAGCTTTCTTCGTCGCCGTCCGCCACTACCGGCTACCTCTACTGTCTTTGCTCCGGCTGCCGCCGGGCTCCTCTGGATGTGGCCGTGTTGGCGGGCTCCTGCCTGAACTGTCGGTGTCCGGCGTGCCACCCAACGGTCTAGGTCTAGGTTTTAATTTAAATGAGTTATGTTAGTTTTAAATGAATTAACTTCAGTTTGAACGAAATTTCAATGAAATCTATATACTTTCGTCTTGAAATGTCAAATTTGAAAAATATTTGGGCGCCGCGAGTGGGAGTGACGACGCCCAAAGCCAGCAGCTAGTCCGGACGGCGCCCAAATGGCCCGTCCGGAGGTCTTTGGGCGGCTATTTAGAAGCCGCGAGTGGAGATGCTCTGAGTAACCACCAAGCACTATCCATCATGCCAGAAGAACGGAAATGCCAAAAGGAGTATGGTCTTACCGCAGGTTCCTGGATAAACGATCAGGGAAGTACGACTAGGGTCAACATAGTCGTATGTCCATCGGCCGGGATGCATCGTACGGCGTATACGATTGCAGCGATGTGGGACTGCGTCTAAACGAAGCCATCGAATCCGAGACCGGGTTGGGCTCGTACTGCCGCGCGTTTGCCCGCACAACAGGTCTTTGCCACCATAAAAGGTCGCGGGGTGCGACAGGCATCTACATCCGAGATCCAAGAACTATAACACCTACGTCCGAGACCCAGACCTGCGATCTAAGACGCAACCGGCGATGATCTGCTGCTTCGGCGGGCCGGTCGCCGTCGAGCCTGACGAGGCCAGAGTTGAGACAAGAAATAGGCTACTCCAGGAGCTCCGGGCCATGCTGGACAGCATCGACGAGACGGCTCTCACACCCGAAGATGCCTTGGACATGCTCGACGAGATCGGGCGGGGCCAGGAGGAGCTTGAACGGCTGTTCCCTCCTGTATGACGCACTAGTAGAAAAAGGACTTTTGGTCCGGAGTACTGTTTTGCCATTAGCCCCGGTTCAGGCAAAAACCGGGACCAGTGCCTGGCACTGGTCCCGGTTCGAGCTGCCAGGGCCCCGTGGGGCAATGGTCCCGGTTCGGTTGGGGGCATTGGTCCCGGTTCATGCCAAGAACCGGGACCAAAGCTCCAGAGCCGGACCACGTGGCATGCCGCGGAGCTTTGGTCCCGGTTCGTGCCAAGAACCGGGACCAATACCCCTCCCCTGCCTATATATTGTTGCCCCCACCCCCCTCTCTCCTCTGTTTTTTTTTCCTGGATTGGTGGGAAGTGGGGGTGCTAGTTTTTTTTCTCTTTGCCACGCACAAGATGTGTTCGATGAAATGCCCGACCCGCACCGAGGTTAGCAACTTTATCCTTTTCGTCTGTAATTGATACAGAAATATTGCACGTGTCGATGTACGGTGGTCATTTCACTATTCAAGATGTTATTGTAATGGTATTTGATAAACTTAATTATATATGATGCAGATGGATGCACGGATGCGATGGATGTACGGCGAACGACGCAGTTCCGAGTTTATTGCAGGCCTGCATAAATTTCTCGATGTGGCTGAGGCAAACAAAGTGAATAATTTTATGCCTTGTCCATGTGAGAAGTGTCGGAACGTCAGGGAGTACTCTGACCCGAGAACCATTCAAGACCACGTGATTCGGAAAGGTTTCATGCCCAGCTATAATTGTTGGACCAAGCACGGAGAAAGAGGGGTTACGATGGAAGACAATGAAGAAGAGGAGGATGATGACAACTATCCTATGTTCCCAGAGGAATGCGGTGATACTGTTATGGAAGACGTTGAAGAAGAAAGAGGTGAACATCGGGCATCAGATGAGCCCGCTGATGGTCTTGGTGGGGTCATTTCTGATGCAAAGCGAGAATGCGATACAGAAAAGGAGAAGCTAAAGTTGGAGGCCATGCTTGAGGATCACAAAAAGTTGCTGTACCCAAACTGCGAAGATGGCAGCACAAAGCTCGGTACCACACTGGAACTGCTGAAATGGAAGGCAGAGACTGGTTGTTCTGACAAGGGATTTGAGAAGTTACTGAAAATAATGAAGCCGAAGCTTCCAAAGGATAACGAATTGCCCGAGACTACATACGAAGCAAAGAAGGCTATCTGCCCTCTAGGATTAGATGTGCAGAAGATACATGCATGCATTAATGACTGCATCCTGTACCGCGGTGAGTACGAGAACATGGATAAATGCCCGGTATGCAATGCACTGCGGTACAAGATAAGACAAGATGACCCTGGTGATGTTGAGGGCGATGACGAGCCCCCCCGGAAGAGGGTTCCTGCTAAGGTGATGTGGTATGCTCCTATAATACCACGGTTGAAACGTCTGTTCAGAAACAAAGAGCATGCCAGGTTGTTGCGATGGCACAAAGAAGAGCGTAAGAAAGACGGGAAGTTGAGACACCCCGCCGATGGGTCCCAGTGGAGAAAAATCGACAGAGAGTTCCCGACATTTTCAGATGACGCAAGGAACTTAAGATTTGGTCTAAGTACAGATGGCTTTAATCCTTTTGGGGAGCAGAGCTCCAGTCATAGCACTTGGCCCGTGACTCTATGTATCTACAACCTTCCTCCTTGGTTGTGCATGAAGCGGAAGTTCATTATGATGCCAGTGCTCATCCAAGGCCCGAAGCAACCCGGCAACGACATTGATGTGTACCTACGGCCATTAGTTGATGAACTTTTGCAGTTGTGGTCCGAACCAGGTGTACGTGTGTGGGATGAGCACAAACAACAGGAATTTGACCTACGAGCGTTGCTGTTCGTAACCATCAATGATTGGCCTGCTCTTAGTAACATTTCAGGACAGTCAAACAAGGGATACAATGCATGCACGCACTGTTTAGATAAGACTGAAAGTATACATTTGGGAAACAAGAATGTGTACCTGGGGCATCGTCGATTTCTTCCGAACGGTCATGCCGTAAGAAAGCCCGGCAAGCATTTCAACGGTGAGGCAGATTGCCGGAAGAAGCCTAACCTCCCTGATGGTGATGTTATATATGACATGGTCAAGGATTTAGAAGTAATCTTTGGAAAGGGTCCTGGCAGTCTATCTGTTCCGAATGACGCTGACAACCACGTACCCATATGGAAGAAGTGCTCTATATTCTGGGAGCTACCCTATTGGAAAGTCCTAGAGGTCCGGTCTTCAATCGACGTGATGCACGTGACGAAGAATCTTTGCGTGAACCTGCTAGGCTTCCTGGGCGTGTATGGGAAGACAAAAGATACACCGGAAGCACGGGCAGACCAGCAACGTATGAAAGACCCATACAACAAGCAGACGGATAAAGGGCGTAAATACTTAAGCAGATACGCTCTTACCAAAGCAGAGAAGGAAATCTTTTTTGAATGCCTGAGCAGTATCAAGGTCCCGGCTGGCTTCTCGTCAAATATAAAGGGAATAATAAATATGGCAAAGAAAAAATTCCAGAACCTGAAGTCTCATGATTGCCACGTGATTATGACGCAGTTGCTTCCGGTTGCATTGAGGGGGCTTCTTCCGGAAAATGTTCGAGTACCCATTGTGAAGCTATGTGCATTCCTCAATGCAATATCTCAGAAGGTCATCGATCCAGTAACTCTACCAAGTTTACAGAAGGCTGTGGTCCAATGTCTTGTCAGCTTCGAGTTGGTGTTCCCCCCATCATTCTTCAATATTATGACGCATCTCCTGGTTCACCTACGCGACGAGATTGCCATTCTCGGTCCTGTATTTCTACACAATATGTTCCCCTTCGAGAGGTTCATGGGAGTCTTGAAGAAATATGTTCATAACCGTGCTAGGCCAGAAGGAAGCATCTCAAGGGGCTATGGAACAGAAGAGGTCATTGAGTTCTGTGTTGACTTTATTCCTGACCTTAAGCCGATTGGTGTTCCTGAATCGCGGCATGAGGGGAGACTGAGTGGAAAAGGCACGCTAGGAAAGAAAGCACTGATATGTAGGGACGGGCATTCTTTAACTCAAGCACACTACACAGTTCTACAAAGTTCCACCTTCGTGGCTCCGTATATCGAGGAACACAAGAATTATGTACGCTCCAAGAACCCGGGGAAGGATGACTCCTGGATTAAAGAAAAACACATGGAGACCTTCGGCAGTTGGTTGCGATTACAGCTCATGAATGACACCACTGTCGGAGAACAGCTCTACTTGTTGGCCGCGTCACCATCTTCGACTGTATTGAATTTCCAAGGGTACGAGATAAATGGGAATACATTTTACACGATCGCCCAAGATAAAAAGAGCACCAACCAGAACAGTGGTGTCCGCTTTGATGCAACAAACGACGATGGGCAAAAGGACACATACTATGGTCGCATAGAGGAGATATGGGAACTTGACTATGGACCTACTTTTAAGGTCCCTTTGTTTCGGTGCAGTTGGGTCAACATGAATGGAGAAGGGATAAAGGTAGACCAGCTGTACGGGATGACAACAGTGGATCTCAAGAATCTTGGTTGTTACAAGAACGAACCATTCGTCCTAGCCAATGATGTGGCTCAGGTTTTCTATGTGAAGGACATGTCCTCCAGACCGAAAAAAAGAAAAAACAAGCAAACGAATACATCAGACGATGAGCCAAAGCGTCACGTAGTTCTTTCAGGGAAAAGAAACATCGTGGGAGTCGAGGACAAGACAGACATGTCAGCAGATTATGATAAGTTTGATGAAATTCCGCCCTTCACAGTGAGAACTGACCCAAGCATCCCGTTAAATAATGAAGATGCTCCATGGTTACGGCTGAAGCGATCATAGGCTAGGGACATACGCGAAGAAGGGTTCATGGCTTTTATGTAAATCAATGTAATGTATTAAACCTTTATGTGATGTGTAGTAATGTATTAAACCTTTATGTGGTGAAACACGCGTGGTAGGTGGTTGTCGGCTCCCACACCTCCCGTGGGAACCTCTCAAACCTCAGCTTCGACCGTCCAAACACAGTTCCCCCTGCATACAGCCCGACGGTGGCTCGTGAGTTTGAGCGCCACTTCGATCCAAGCAGCGGTAAGACGTCTCTGATGATCTACAACCGTCCGGCAAGACGTCTCTGATGATCTGCAACCGTTTGGAACGGTCGCAGGTCATCAGAGACGTCTTGCCACTGGTTGCCCAAAGATGCCTCTCCGAGTGACGCTGGAATGTTTTGTGTTTGAGCACCACTTCGATCCAAGCAGCGGCAAGACGTCTCTGATGATCTACAACCGTCCGGCAACACATCTCTGATGATCTGCAACCGTTTGGAACGGTCGCAGGTCATCAGAGACGTCTTGCCGCTGGTTGCCCAAAGATGCCTCTCCGAGTGACGCTGGAATGTTTTGTGTGAGTGAGTAACTTGTCTGAGGAGGGCGGTTATATATAGGGTACGTGTGCTTCTTTAGTCCCGGTTGGTAACACCAACCGGGTCATGTGGCTCACGAAGTGGTCGTGATACTGCTGATCCAACAGCTCACAATCCCTCAAAAGAAACACACCCCTGATCCAACGTCTCACAAGCGCTTGAAAGAAACACACGATCCGTGTGCTTCTTTAGTCCCGGTTGGTAACACCAACCGGGTCATGTGGCTCACGAAGTGGTCGTGATACTGCTGATCCAACAGCTCACAATCCCTCAAAAGAAACACACCCGGCCCTGATCCAACGGCTCACAAGCGATTGAAAGAAACACACGATCTGTGTGCTTCTTTAGTCCCGGTTGGTAACACCAACCGGGACTAAAGACGGGCTTTGCGGTCACGACACGTGTCCTCCCCCAGCGCTTTCCTGGGCACCTGTCCTCCCCCAGCGCTGCCCTGGAGGTCTTTATATATTGTCGCCGACGGGGTAAACCCTAATCCACCATTCCTAGCCACGAACGCATCGTCTCCACGAGATGGATCCGCCACGCCCGCCGCAGCGCCTTCTGGACGAGGTCGAGCGTGCTCGGCAGAGCGCGCTTGGGCGCAACCGCGGGAGTCTATCCCGCCGTATGCCCACGAGCCCGGCGTGGAGAGGAATGCCCAGCTACCGGCCTCCTGCTCCACCAGGTGCCGCCGCACCTCCACCTGGCGCCGCTGCACCTCCACCAGGCGCCGCCGCTCCTCCCGCGGAGGAGGAGGAGGACGACGACTTCGACTGGAGCGACGACGGGGAAGAAGGTTGTGGGTTGCAGATACAGGAGGCCATGGAAGCCTCCTTCCAGTCTGTCCGCGACTACCCTGTCCAGCGAGCCAAGACTTCCTACCAGCTCAAGGCGAAGGAGGCTTCCGATCTGGATTGGGCGCTGAAAGACTCATCCTCCATGGATCTTGCCCTCCGCCGCAAACGTGCGCGCGAGAACCGGGCGGCCGCCCACGGGGCTGGCTCCTCCCGCCGTTCCCCCTAATCCTACGGCCTTCGAGCCAGCAAGTCCGTTTATGTAGAATAATGTTCGTGATGTTGGATCAGGGGTGTGTTTCTTTCAAGCGCTTGTGAGACGTTGTATCATGTGTAATAATGTATTAAACCTTTTATGTAATGCATTAAGATAAATGAATTAATAATTTTTATCTGCTTTCTTCTGCATTTTACAACACCAAACATTCATCTTACAAATATAGGTTTTCTGAAATTGTTCTGCATTTACTTCTGCTTGCCATGGGATTTTACAACACCAAAAATAGAATTAACTGAATTAATAATTATTATTACTTAATCATAAATCTTACTTAATCAATTTTTATCGATTTATACGTATTATTAGTCGAGTTTCGACTTACGGATTTAAAGATATGAATTTATCCATATTAAATTGAAAATGGCAAAATGGTTAATAGTTTGTATAGTTAGAATAATTATTTTAGAAAACAGAAAATGGTTTTGGATTATTTATTCAAATTTAATAACTTTTCATGTTGAAAGTCTTTTCAGATTCAAAACCATTTGAAATTCATATCCAAACACCTAAATAAGAAAAAAAAAGGCGGGAACAAAATTTCAGAACTGAAAAGTTCGAAATAATTTTGAAAAATGACTCTTTGGTCCCGGTTTCTACCAAGAACCGGGACCAATGAGTCCGTGGATCCCGCGCTTGATCTGGCATTAACTGCCCACTCATTGGTCCCGGTTGCTGGAAAGAACCGGGACCAAAGACCCCTGCTACTTAACTGTTGCCCTTCTCCTTCCCCAATTCAGTCGCAGAAACGCTAAGGACCGGAGAAGAAGCAGGAGGAGCCCGTGCCGCCGCGCCCGCACGCCGTCAGGCTGCCCAACCTCGCCCTCGACGCCGGTGCCCTCGACGCCCGCGCCGCCGCTCCCGCACGCCGGCCGCCCGTGCTGAGAAGAAGGAGGAGCCCGTGCGGCACACCGCGCGCCGCCCGTGCACACCGCCCGTGCTCGCCGTCGACGCTTCCCTCGGCCGCCGCGCCCATTTCCGCCGTCCACCACCCGAGGTGAGCCCTACGCCGTCCACGGCCACGGCGGCGCCGCCGTTGCTCGTCGCCGAGCACCGTACGCTGCTCTTGTCGCCGCCGCCGCGTTACTTTTTTTTACGCACGGGAAAAAACAAATGGGCCGAGCCCATTGGGTGTATGTTAGAAATGGGCCGAGCACCGTACGCTCGCGGCCTGTTTGTTTTTTTTCCTTGACTCGAATTAATAAATTAACAGAAATATTTTATTCTGTGTGTATGTTAGAAATTAAGTAACTCGAGATCTATAAGTCCAAAATTGATGAATCAAAATTCTTTGGAAAGCTAATAAAAATGTTTGTCCAACCACACTGGTCCCATATTATTTAGATTAATAATAAAAGAATGGTATTTAAATTACTACAGAGGGTTTAAATCACCAAATTGTTTGTTTCTGATGCTCTGTTAGCTCAACTAATGTGAATCCAATTTTGTTAGCTTAGTATTGTGGTAAATTAGCATCCCTAATTTTTGTGGAATTAATTGAGCAACAAAAATAATTTGGCATTCAATTAACGTTTGTAGACCCTTCTGTACTTGCACCATTTTTAGCTGTCAAATGGTTAATCTAAATGAGTTGAATCCAATTGTGTTAGATCAGAAATATTCAGTACTTGCTATCCCTCAAATGGTTAGTACTATGTTAGGAAAAAAAATTGTGTTAGATATGCAAAGATGCAAATTTATAGAAATTGTAGATTAAAATGATTAATATGTTTAGAAATTTGTTAGATATAGAAATTATTAGGTTATAGAAATTGTTAGGTTATAGAAATTGCTAGGTTAGTTGTAGATGGTTTTTTGTTAGCCATTTGTTAGTGTTAGTTGCTAGGTTTTAGCTATTTTTTGTTAGCCATTTTCTGTTAGCCATTTGCTAGAATTAGTTTTGTTAGTGTTAGTTTTAGTTTTGCTATATATTGATGTTAATTTTAGTTTTGCTACATATTGATGTTAATTTTAATTTTAGCTTTGCAAATGATTTTAGCTATAGATGTATCTTGACATATGGAACAAGTTACCCAACTAAAGTTTTGTGCATTGTTCTTAATTTGCAGAAACTATGGAACGAGACGAAGATCAGGAAAATATCCTCCAGGATATAATCCGCGGGCCGGAAGATATTGTCGATGTCACCACGGAGTTTTTGAACAACTCCGGTGAGGGAGATGAGTCTCTCAACCGAAGAGACGGCTCCGGTGAGGTAGAACCCGACGGCCGGGGTGAGGGAGAAGTCAGCGAGGGAGAAGCCGACGAGGGAGAAGCCGAAGGCTCCGGTGGAACATTAAATGTTGCAAACTCCGGCGAGGTGCATATACATATATTAATGAAGCCGAAGATTGTATTAATTAAGCCTCTGATGTCTATATACATATATTAACGCTCTTTCTTCTTTTAGCCCTCCGGATCGAGCAAATCTTCTGTAAGGACAAAACGAGGCCCAGCCAAAAAGTTGGGCGACCAAGAAAGGTACACGATCGAAAGAGTCGCCGAAGACGGCACACCGACTGCTCCCCCTGGTGTTAAAAATAAAATGGTAAAGCAATGCGGAGTTCTTGTTAGGGACTTCATCCCGATCACCGTTCGAGAATGGCATCGGCCAAGGGAGAAAGGACAGCTATATGTCAGCGATGAGGGCAAAGAAAGACTTTGGAGAAAGCTCATGGTTAATTTCACCCTGCCGGCGCCAGAGGTGGATTCAGATGAGGAGGATCCAGATGAGGCAGAAAAGATAGCCCGGAAAATCATGGAGCAAAAAGTCAAGGACTGGGCACTTAGGAAGATGGCCGAGCTATTCAAGAACTGGAAGAAAAGATTGAACAAACTGTTTGTCAAGAAAAATAAGACTCCAGACTTCGATAAAGGGTATGAGAAGATAAAGGACTACTGGGAAGAATTTGTGGCGTACAAGAAATCAGAGGAAGCTCTGGAAAAGTCTGCAAAAAATGCGGCAAATGCTGCTCTAAAGATGTACCACCATACTATGGGGCCTGGTGGCTACGCTGGTAGCATGCCTAAGTGGGAGAAACTTGAGGCGGACCTGCTGGCTAATGGGATCACTCCAGAGCCACTCAAGTGGATCGAACGGGCAAGAAATTGGTTTTACGGGCATGGGGGCACGTTGGACGCAGAAGGGAAGTGCATATATAACAGAAGACACAAAGATAATCCCCTACTACCCATCCAAGAAATTAGAAAAGCAGTAAAGGATGTTGAAGAGGGACGGTTCATTCCCGATAGAGAGGATGACGAGCTCACACGCGCCCTTGGGAATAAGGAACACGACGGACGGTTACGAGGCGTACCTGGCTCCAAGCCCAAGACAATTGCGATTCCCGAGCACAGGAAGAAATTTCCTGATAGAAGCCATCAGAGGAGAAAGGAAAAGGAGGCAATGGAAGCACGCGCTGCTGCAGACCGGCTGCGTAATATAGAAGAAGAATTAAAGCTGCAGAAGGAACAAATTGCCGTGCTTAGCCAGCAAGGTACTAGCGGCCAATCTCAACGGCACATGGTAGAAGCTGCATGCGATGGTACCGGTGTCCCATCGAATCGGAAAAGCAGCGTGGCTTCCACGGAGCTCCAGGATGGTAATGATGATGCAGTGGCTCCACTTCGTCGCTACCCAGTGGATGATATCATGGAGAGCACACCTTGTGAGATGCATGTGAAAGTTTTTAACTTAACCTTTAAGGTGGCGGTCGGCTATGTCGTACCAATTGGACCTAATCCAACTTACCATTTCTCTCCGGTTCCAAATGGCTACGCTGTTGTCGCGGTGGATGAAGTGATGAAAGATTATGAGGAGCTGAAGCTGCAACACCCTGCAGGTGAAGATGGGGAGGTGCTTGAACTTGGAGAAGCCAAGAAAGCGACCATTCTATGGCCAAAGGAATTCATCGTGCTTCCGAACTGGCAGCCAAGGCCATCGACTCCTCACCAGTCTCCAGCGCAACAGTCCTCTTCACCGCCTCACCAGTCTCCAGCGCAACAGTCCTCTTCACCGCCTCACCAGTCTCCAGCGCAGCCGTCTCCGCCGCCGCGTCAGCCGTCTCCGCCGCCGCGTCAGCCGTTTCCGCCCACCGCTCGTACTATGAGGGGTAAGCGATCACCGAAACGTAAAAGGTCGCCCCTCCCAACAGTACCTCATAAGAATCTTCCCATTAGACCTTATGACAGGACTGTAGCGGAAAACGCCGCGGAGGTGGCTGCCTACAATAAGGCTTTTTTTGCACCAAAAAAGCCCGAGCAGAAGCCGGTATATGATGCAAAAACCAAAAAGTGGAGAAAGTCCTTCCTTGAGCAGCCATCCCAGATATCGATGAATCTGCCATCTGACTATGGTCGTGAACTTACTAAGCTAGCACGTGCCCAGTCTGAGCAGAACAAGGGAAGAAGTGCAAAAAGCGGGAAACAAATTGCCCAGCTCGGACAGCAGAAAAATCAATCGGTCCCCCCGCTCATAGTGTGTTCCGATGCCGACAAGGACTTCAGAGACGCTATGGATAAGGACCTGGAATTATTGGACCCCAGAGCCATGGCTGCTGCTAAAGAACTTGGTGTCACTGTATCGCAGGCCAAGGAACAGGCTACCGCCTTGGGTATGAGCCTTGGTCAACTTTTAGGCTATGAATCTGCGCCAATGTTAGAGATGGCACGGAAATATGTCCAAGGGGAGCCTATGGTCAGTAATGAGGAGCTCGCGGTCTATCAACACATATGCGAAATTTGCATAACTGGTACCTGGTGCACACATCAAAGAAGGACGCGAAAGATTGGTTTCCGGTGGACGTTAGAGTGGAGCATTTCTTCAAACGTTACGTTATACAGGTTCAACTGACTGAACTGTTCCAGTTATTCCAAAAGCGCGCCCTCGACAAATCTATCCTCTCTTGCTATTGTCTGTAAGTGATTTATTTTCGTAATTAAGTCTCTAGCTCAGCTCGTTCATTGCCTGTATTATATTATCCTGACTATATATATATCCTTTTGTACGCTATTATGCAGAATGAAGATGATGGAATGCAAAAGAACTAAAGTTTTTGAGGTCGGGTTCGTTGACCCGTATATCGTGAATTCATATACCTTAGTCAATCACCCCAAAGACGTGGAGCATGACCTGACCACCTTTTTAACCATGCAACATTTCTGTACGGAAATACTATTTCCTTACAACTTCAAGTGAGTGTTTTTGTCTTGTACATATTTTTATTTGGCTTTCTCGATGTTAAGTGTAATTAATGAGCTATGCATGTCTGCTTTATGTAAACGTCCGCAGGTTCCACTGGATTCTGCTAAGCATTCAACCTGACAAGTCCACAGTTGAAGTCCACGACTCATTAAGTTGGGACCAAGACATGTGGTCCGACATGAAAGAAATGCTCAACAAGTAATTTCAATCATTATCGCATTATATCGCCCTCTTTCGTTCGTTCCCTTATGTCAAGTAATTAATAACTCCTTTGTTCATTTTCTTTGCCAAAGCAGGTGTTGGACACATTTCAAACAGAAGGTACAAGGTCCATTCAAAGATGAGCTAACTTATAAATCGGTGACATGTCCGCAGCAGCCACCGGGGAGTAATTTATGTGGATTCTACGTTTGCGAGTTCATTCGCGAGTTGACCACTGAGCGGAGAACAACTAATTTGAGCGACCTGCGGGAGACGCTCGAACCAAAACTGCGCGTAGGAGCAATTCAAGAGGAATTGGCGGGATTTCTGCTTAGGGAGGCATCGATGAAAAGGGAGAACATTATGCTTCGGACGATGAACTAAATATGCCTTGATGGCTTGATCTATCTCCATGTAATTAAATAGTTGTATTCTCGCAAGAGATCGAATATTAATTATATATGCATCAACGTGTACTGTGTATATAGTAGAGCGTATAATATGCGTACGGAAACGATGGAGAGCTCGTCGGCGATGCGAAGAAGGGGGAGACGACGGAGGCACCGGCGAGAGGGGGCACCGGCGAGAAGGAGAGGGGGCACCGGCGAGAGGGGGCACCGGCGAGAGGGAGAGGGGGCACCGGCGATAGGGGGCACCGGCGAGAGGGAGAGGGGGCACCGGCGAGATCGAATCCTAAACCCTAAATACCAAAAAAAAAAAGCACTCATTGGTCCCGGTTCGTATTAAGAACCGGGACCAATGAGTCTCCTCCCACGAGCAGCCAGACCAGGCCACGTGGACAACCATTGGTCCCGGTTCGTGGCCCAACCGGGACCAGCATTGGTCCCGATTGGCCAGTCCCGGTTGGGCAACCGGGACTGAAGGCCCAACCGAACCGGGACCATAGGCCCATTTTCTACTAGTGACGGCGGCCGTCACGCTGGCAGGGGACCAAGGCGGCGCTCTTCTCCATCTTCAGCAGGAACCACGGGCGCGCCACAGTCAAACCAGTCGCTGGGGATGATGATTTGAGAATCACAGCATTCGACCTGATATGCAGGAACAGGCGTCCTACCATTGCCTGGGACCCGGTCCTCATGAAGGGTAGAGAGAACGAGCGTGGCGTTTTGGAGCTCGGCCTCCAAAATCTATTTGAGATGAGCATGGTTGGCTCATTATCTTAATACTGTCTTTATCAGCTCTGAGTGAGCTTAACTGTAATCAGTGTGCTAATTACTGCTACTAAATTAGCTTGGGATCCACTGATCGCCCACGTCGTCAGACCATTGACAAAGTGCTACCAGGTTCTGAGCAAGAACGTGTATCAATTCATGTAACCATTGCATTGCACTGGCGCACTGCCTTAATTTTTGCGGAGGAAGCTGGTTTCCAAAATATTGTGGTGGCATCTGACTTCTCTTCTTTGATATCCAAAGTAAAGAGTAATGTAGCTGATAGATCTCATACAGATACAGGTGCCATTGTGTTTGACATAATTAGTAGGACTCCTAAATTCTTATCCTGTATGTTTACTCATGTTAATCGAGTCTGTAATGAGGCGGCACATGTTCTTGCAAGATCTGCATAACATGATAGTGGGTCCTGTTGATATAAGGAGTCTCCTGAAATTATCAAGACCACTGTTTGTACTGAACAAGGTTGAAATGAATGAATGATGCTGCCATTTTCAAAACACAAAAAAGTCATGTAACCATCGAATCAGATCTATCATACCCTGCTATAAACCAGTGCCCCCCTATTCTCTATAACACCTAGACGGTCCGAGAGAAAGGGTAAGACGCTTCAGTAAACACCTCAAAACGTTATCGACTGCACCAGCTCGCCAGCCCTACTGTTTGTCAGCAAAGAATAGTTGTAGTTGACTAGCCTGATGCATGCATGATACGCTAGCAAGATGAAAATAAAAAACACAGTATTATATCATCCTAGCATGTACTCCCTCTTTTCACAAAAAAAATGTCTTAACTTTTTCTAAATTTGCATGTATATACACATGAAACATGTCTAGATACATGCAAATTTAGGCAAAATTGTGACATCCTTTTATTTTTTTCGATAAAGGATCTTTATTACTTAAAGAGAGTTTTAAGTATTACACCCGGCCTCTACATAACTAAGATGCACACAGCCCCAACAAGTTCACAAGTCTCGAAACAACAAAAAATAAAAGGCGATTACATATCAAAATGAGTAATTGTAGAGACGCCTATGGTGGTGGAGGACCAATCCGGAAATTATGCTGCCACTCATGCTGGTAAAAAAACTCCCTCGCCGCAGCGTCCAACCGCGAGGACACCTCCAAAAACAGGTCGCGGTGCTCCACACGCTGTAGGGACGATCATGATCGTAACGTAGCCGCACGATGAACAAGTTACAAATGCATGAGTCAAGGCTGCCGGCAAAGATATTTTAGAACAAAAGTCAAGAAAGCACTAGATAAAAGCTGCTATTACATGGTGGCTTTACACTACAAGAAACCCGGTGGCTTACGAGTGTTAAATACAGAGACAAAACTCAATTATATTAAGAGCATAGCTAGGAAATTTCATCAGCAATAACACTATAAATTTTTATACACAGTCCCCTGTCATCTCTAGGTCCATCAAAGTACCAAGATTCACAGGTTTCAAGAAGGCATCACAGATCTTTATTCCACCACCGGTACCAATGTGAGCAAAGGGGTTACACTAGACTTGGGAGTCAAAATTGCAACTAATATCAAACGAGATCAATAATCGACAACAAGGTCATATGAGTTTTGGAGATGTTCGCATAATAATACAAGTAAACAAGCGCTACAACTCAGTGTTACTGAAAATATGAATCCTAGTATGTCAATCAACGGATAGATCTTGCTATGTCTGAAGAGCAAAACCAGAGGGAAAATGTTCAAATGCATTTAAGAAACGTTATGTGTGACTGTCTTCCTTAAATAAACCGATTTCCCTATTTTGACATTAGTCTAGGCATGAGGTATGCATCATTCAAAATTTCTGATCAGCCAGGGAACCAACCATACAATCCTGCAGCCTCATCTTGCATTGTTTAAAAGTACAACCCATCGATTGAACAAGGTAAAGACCAAACAACTAGCCACTAACTACTACAGACCACAACAAAGCAGAGCAAAATAGAGCGAGGATGATAGGAGGCAAAGCACAACACAGCAACGTAGGAAAAAGAGAGCATCGTTCAAGAGTTAGAAAGAAAACAAGCGCAACATTCAGGGGGTGGAAGGCAGAGGAAAGCAGGGGCATGAAGTACAAAGGATGAAAGGATGCACAAATTATGTGAATGCTGACATGCTATCAGTAAAGTAGGCATAATAATTGCCATCATAGAAACTGAACAAGTTGATGTTAGCAACCTAGTCTAGATCGAAGAAGCAGAATAGGAATCACAACTCAGGATCGGAGGTTGGGCATCATCTCAATTCCAGATACGCATAGTTTTGGTTCTACAGGATGGGGAACAGTACAAGAGGAAGTTCCAATTCCAAGGCCGAAGCCACCGTCTATTCGCCAACGATTACAACCCACGACGTCAACCTTATAACGACAACCAATCGTTCCCGGACAGCTCAGCCACGGGCCCAGTCCTTAGCTGGATATCTGGTACTCTCTTTGCGGTCACGCCTCTCCCGTGTTGCCACTGCCAGTGGGTCTGTCTTGTCAGTGTTAACACTCTCTCCTCCTTGAAAACCGGCATGTCCCCAGGCCGGTGCACGCGGGAAACGACGCTTGAGATCATCGTGATCTTCCCATGTCGCCAAGCTCTCCGGCTGGCCAGACCACTGCACCAGCACCTGGCTGATTGCCACTGGACCATCTTGACGAAGGCGACGCTGCAAGATACGAGAAGGGACTAGCAGAACATCAAGGGGAGACGGTAACTGCGTCTGTACCTGAACATTAGCACCAATGGCCTTCTTAAGCTGAGAAACATGGATTACTGGGTGGATTCTGCTTGTCTCAGGCAATGCCAGCCGGTATGCGACCTCACCAACACGATCCAATATCTGATAAGGGCCATAGTACTTGAAGAGCAATTTGTGGTGTGCTCTAGGAGCTACCGATGACTGAACGTAGGGTTGCAGTTTCAGGTAAACAAACTCACCATAGCAAAAGAACGTTATGTTCTCTTTTTATTTGCCTGATGTTTCATGCGGAGCCGAACTCTTTCTAGATGTTGGCGCAACAATTCTTGCATGACAGTGCGTTTCTCCAACCACACTTGGACATCAGTGATTGGGGTAGCATCAGCTGGAGTTAAATCCAATTGGCGTGGAGAACGGTTGTAAAGGACTTCGAAGGGAGACTTGACAAGTGTTGAATGTGTACTGGTATTATACCAAACTTCAGCCAACGATAACCACTGAATCCACTTTGTCGGGCAAGCGTGAGCAAAGCATCGGAGGTACCCTTCCAAGCATTGATTAACGTGCTCCGTCTGACCATCCGTCTCTGGATGACAGGATGAAATCATCTTGAGAGTAGTTCCTGTCATGGTGAATAGTTGTTGCCAGAATTGACTGTTGAAGATCCGATCACGGTCTGATATGATCTGCTCTGGAGCCCATGAAGCTTAAAGACGTGATCCATAAATGCTGATGCCACAGTAGCTGCAGAAAATGGATGTGCCAGAGGGATAAAATGTGCAAAGCGGCTGAATTTATCCACTACCACCAATATAGCATTGAACCGACCAGAGCAGGGAAGACCTTCAATAAAGTCCATGGAAATCACTTGGAAGGCTGACTGTGGAACTGGTAAAGGCTGCAACAACCCTGGATAGCGGGATCTGTCCGGTTTAGCTTGTTGACAGACTCCACACGACTGGACCAATTGGCGCACCAATGTGGCCATTCCTTTCCAAGCAAATAACTTCTTCAAACGCCGAAGTGTCACAGGTATTCCAGAGTGACCTCCCATTGGACTAGCATGGAACTCTTGCACAATACGAGTTTGGAGTTCTGTGTTGGCCAGAATCCAAATCCTGCCTTTTTTCCTGATAATACCATCATTAAGTGTAAATGAGTCATTTGGCTCCTTGGCAATAGCGAGGCGTTGTAGTAAAGCAACAACATGAATATCCTGTTGGTAAGCATCAATAATCTCCATCATCCAGATCGGTTGAGAACGAGATATAGCATTGATCTCGCTGTCAGGGTGTGGACGTCTTGACAATGCATCAGCCACACGGTTCTCAGATCCTTTCTTGTACACAATGCGGTACTGCATACCCATTAATTTTGACAGGACTTTGTGTTGCTAACGTTGATCCACTAAGTGTGTCAAACTTGCATGATCCGTTTTGATAATAAACTCCCTAAACTGCAAATAGGGTCTCCACTGTTCAACAGCTAATAATATTGCCATGTACTCTTTTTCATAAGTTGAGAGACCACGGTTGCGAGGGCCGAGAGCTTTGCTTACAAAAGCTAGAGGATGATCACGTTGCATCAAAACATCTCTGATTCCCACATCGCTGGCATTTGTTTCAATCACGAAAGTGCAAGTAAAATCGGGCAGAGCAAGTACAGGAGCTGAAATCAAGGCTTTCTTCAGACATTGAAATGATGTTTCAGTTTCCTGTGTCCAAACGAATGGTACATGCTTGCGTAGCAAATCGGTCAACGGTTTACTGATCGATCCATAACCAGCAATGAACTTCCGGTAGTACCCCAGCATACCTAGGATACTACGCAATTGCTTGATATCCATTGGCCGCGACCAATCTCTGATGGTCTCTACTTTGGATTCATCCGTGGCCACTCCAGCAGCTGAAATAACGTGGCCAAGGTAATGCACACTAGGCTTAGCAAATGAACATTTAGATGCCTTTACCTTCCATTGATTAGCTGTCAACAGTTCCAAGACTTGACGCAGATGAGAAAGATGTTGCTCGTAGCTCTTGCTGTATATCAAGATGATATCAAAGAATACGAGAACACATTTGCGGAGCAAGGGAGCTAAGGTTCTGTTCATTTCAGCTTGAAACGTAGCTGGTGCACCAGTTAATCCAAATGCCATAACTGTAAACTCAAAGTGGCCATGATGAGTTTGAAATGCAGTTTTATGCTCATCGCCTGTTGTAAGCCTGATCTGGTGGTATCCTGCTCGGAGATCCAGTTTGGAAAACCAACATGCACCATGGAGTTCATCAAGCAACTCATCGATCACTGGCACAAGATATTTGCTCTTGATTGTCAAAGCATTCAACTGTCGAAAGTCCACACAGGGGCGCCAGGTCTTATCCTTTTTCTTCACTAGTATCAAAGGAGATGAGAAATTGCTAGTGCTAGGGCGAATTACTCCAGATGCTAGTATTTCTTGAATCTGTCGTTCCACTTCATCTTTTAACCCGGGAGCTAGACGGTAGGGACGGATTTGAACAGGCCTTGCTCCCTCCAGCAAGGGAATGGAGTGAGACACAGCTCTATGAGGAGGAAGCCCTGTAGGTTCAGAGAATACAGTCTGAAAAGAGTCAAGCAGTTGTTGGACATCCGGAGAGTCCACTGTTCCTTCATCATCATCAGACTGAATGAGATGAACTGTCAGTAAATTGCAAGCTGCACCAGCAGAACCTTTCCCTTGCAAATATACCCATTCACCTTTGTCTTGAAATGCTAACCACATCTGATGCCAATCCACCAGCTGTGAACTGTGAGAGGAAAGCCAATCCATACCTATGATACCATCATAACCACGAAGTGGAAGAATCTTGAAGGATGAACAAAATTGCCACGAATCACAGTTCCAAGTACATTTAGGCAGCCAAGTTGTGCACTGCAAAATACCACCTCCTGCTACCTTGACTTGCCGAGGACTAGGTAAATCCACCTGGCCTTCCAATTCTGCTGCAATTGAAGAGTTTAAAAATGAATTGGTGATGCCTGAGTCTAGCAAGAACAACACTGACTTGCCTGCCACTTCACACTGCAACACGATAGATCGCTCAGGTGGTACTGCTTCCGGATCAATATCAGTTAACTGCATCACATTAATGTTGTCACGATGCACATCTTCCTCGGAATCATTTTCTTCAAACAATTGCATAAGTTCCACCAGCTCTTGCACCAAGTGTAACTGTACTGTTGGAGGGTATTTGTGCTCCCGGGAATATCGTTCACCACAAGTGAAGCATAACCCCTTGGCACGACGGTAATTCTTCAGTGTCTGCAACTTATTTTCTGTGACACGAGCTCTGTCAGTTCCTTTCTGCTGATCTGCATTGCTCTTGTCCTCTTGTTGACGAATTGGAGCTGAATGAGTATAATTTCTTTTGTTTTGCACAGGTTGAATTGGAGAAGCATTGTCGATACCTCCTCCTGCACACAAGCGATGGTATATGCTGTCTCCAGATCTTGAGGTAACTGAATTGCCACCAGGACTCTGATATGAGGTTTCAGGCCATCAACAAACCGAGTGACATAATGCAAACTATCCGGATGATCTTCATACCCAGCCAACTGATCAATCAACTCAGCAAACTGATGAACATAGTCTTCTACTGAACCTGTATGAACCAATTTATACAGTTTGTGGATGAGAGACTGATGTTGATTGCGGCCAAAACGCAGCACTACCTCCCTACAGAACTCCTGCCATGTATACTTGCGAATAGAAGACTTGATCGAGGATAACCAGCGCGCAGCCGGGCCAGTAAACTGCAGAGATGCAAGTCGAACCCAGAGTGTAGGCGCTGTTTCATACATATCAAAGTAATCCTCACACTGTATCTGCCACAACTTGGGATGCTCACCATCAAATTTCGGCACATCCATGAGCGGCATACGGGAACGAGAATGTGTGTCAGCAGTATCGTCAGTTAAATCGAACGAGCGAGGGGCACGCGGCGAGGTGAGGTTTGAACATATACCTCGTGCCGGAGGCGGTATGTAGGGACCAGGGGTCGCTACAGCCGGCCTCCGTGTAGTCGTGTCGACGCGGTGCCCATCGGGGCCGGTCTCTGCGGCGCCCGCCGAAGTCCTGGTGGGCGGATCCGGCTCGTCGGCGTGGGCGGCGAGACCCAACTGTGCGCGAAGCGCATCCAGCGTCTGCACCAACGATGTTTCGACGCCGTCGGTGTAGAGCTGCATATCCGCCGTGGCCTTGTTGACGCAGGATCTCACTGTTGAGTCGACCGTCTTCGCCATGGCGGACTCGACCGCGGCGGTCGCCGACTACGAGATCAGGTCCTTGATCTCGGTCTGGTGTTGCGAGTGCTGCGTCGCGGCTGCCGACGAGATGGTGTCGTAGATCGCTCGGCCTTCCGCGGTGAGATTCTCCATGATTGCCACACGAGCACGCTCCGCTGCCGCACGAGCTCGGGTCGCCTGATCTGGAGGGCAGGGGAAAAATTCCTGGTTCTGATACCAGATTGTTAGCAACCTAGTCTAGATCGAAGAACCAGAATAGGAATCACAACTCAGGATCGGAGGTTGGGCATCATCTCAATTCCAGATACGCATAGTTTTGGTTCTACATGATGGGGAACAGTACAAGAGGAAGTTCCAATTACAAGGCCGAAGCCACCATCTATTCGCCAACGATTACAACCCACGACGTCAACCTTATAACGACAGCCAATCGTTCCCGGACAGCTCAGCCACAGGCCCAGTCCTTAGCTGGATATCTGGTACTCTCTTTGCGGTCACGCTTCTCCCGTGTTGCCACTGCCAGTGGGTCCGTCTTGTCAGTGTTAACAGTTGAGTGATACACAAGTGGTGATTTTTTTCATGCAAGTGATAAACGCACTATTTCCTCTGGATTGGTCCCAGTTGGAAGAAACTGACCAAGTAACGCTTACAGGAGTGAACTTCTACTTAGCAGATTCACATACAATGGCAAGTACTGATTGCAAGGATGTATCATGATTACATTTTTCATCAATACAGTACAGAATTCCAGTAGGAATTATCACACACAAAAGAGTAAATGTAATGATCAGAATGTCTTTGCCTTTATTGTGTCATATAAAATAGATAGAACATTATCACGCCAAAATAACTGTTCTATCAAATTGCAGTAAACTCTCAGCACCAGTAAATCATGCAAAAGTAGGCACAAGAAATTCTCAACTTTTGGCAGAAATATCCTTACAAAGAAACCAAGGCAGGGGAAGTTTATCTAAACCGTAAGCTTAAGATTAGACCTGTGAAACGACTGAATATAAGTTCATAATACTTCTCTGCCTTGTTTTCAACAACCGGCTAGGAAAAGAGAGAAGAGCGCAAGTTCAATCAACCTGAAACAGCAAAACTTACTGGATGTGGATGTCATTGCTAGGCTGCGCCATCTCATGGTGCCTCAGCCATACAGACCAGGAGTATAAATAAGGCATCTCGACTTGACTACCTCACAATCTCGTATGTTTGCAGGCCATCCATATGTAGTTGACAAAATTGTTCAGGACACACACGATCTAGGCAGCACGCATATCAGAAGAACATTTGCTAGTGTTGTACGACACTGATTACATCACCTAGGCCGATAAGATGGAAATGTAGTGAGAGCTTCCTAGTAAGAGAACGAAGAAATTTCTGCAAGTTAAGGACCGCTGAGTTCAGGTTTAGGAGATGCATGCTACATATTAAGTGATAAGGCTAGCAGGATTTGCATACCTTAAACGGCTTCATGGCTTCCAATTTTGAATACAAATAAAATAACCAAAAAAAAAAACGCCATACCATGATGGTTGAGTGCAGCTTACAAATATCTAAGCCCAAATAAAGTTAAAAAGTGCTGATGAGAAGCTACAGACCAAACTAATGTCGGTAAAAAGCCAAGAACAACGAGGGAGTTGTCACAAACATGTCTATAATTTTTTTAGCCAAAGGAAATTTGTTCTAGAATACCAAACACTACAGAGGAGCCACCACCACCAGATCAATCGATCACCGTATGAACAGAACGCATAGCAAGATACATAAAGAATGGTTAACTCAACGGCTCACCTTTTGCTTACAAAACACACTATTAGCACTGAAACAAGTCCTTCAATCTTGTGAACAAAAATTCCATATGGTGATGATCTAAAAAAAACCAAACAACTTTACTCTAAAAAAATCCCCTTATCATACATGTAGTTTAATATGCGGAAATGATTCTTCAAACAAAATTAACTAAGCCAATTCTCAGAGTTCTGAAAACACAAGAGCTCACCTATAAGCTTGTTTTTAGGCGGGCCGGCGTGGGCACAAATATCATCTAAAAACTGAACACTACAAAATTCAAGAGTCACATGAAAATGTTCAAGCTAAATACCTGAGGCTAGAGCAAAACACAAACTCATGTGCAAACTAAACTCGCGAGAAGAACAAGTCTATCCCCATATGATGTGTACTTCCCTAACCAGGATCCAGATTTCTTCTCTACTTTGTCCTCCGAAGGTTTCCAATCATTTTTTTCCCAGTCTTTGAATATGCATGGCATTCCTAAATATTTAAAAGGGAAGTCACCTTCTACACAAGTAAACATAGATGTATACTCGACATTTCTATCTTTTTCCCTCCCTCGACAGAAAACCTCGCTTTTCAAGAAATAATCTTAAGCCCGGACAAGTGTTCAAAGATACAAAGTAAATTCTTTAAATTCCTAACAAAATATATGTCATCTTGAAACATAAATATCGTGTTGTCGGCATATTACAACATCTCTAGCCCTTCGTCCAACAAGTTGGGGACTAGAGGTTTTATAAACCCATCATCCCGAGCTCGCTCTATACCAAATACCGAAAGTACATCTACAACAATATTGACGAATTTAAATTGAGTGCTCTTTGGGAGTCGGACATGTGTCTAGGCGTTTGGAGGGTGCCGCCCCCCAGTGGCACCCCCCCAAACGCCCACCTCAAATTTGTTTTTGATAATTTCTATCAAAATTCTAAAAATACTTTATTGCATAGTTCAATGATAATTCAAATATAGTAAATATATAAATTATTACAACAATTTAAATTCAATTTTTTCAAGTAACCAGAAATGACACATGGAAATCAAACCGGCCTTGGTTGAACTATGTTGTTTGCTTTGATCTCCCACAAGTGCGCCACAAGGTCATTTTGCAGGTGCTCGTGTGTTGTTTCATCATGAATTTGCCGATGCATGGCACGAAATTTAGAAAAATGGACCAGCACGCCCGACTGTGGCTCGGCCAAAGGCGCCTGGTAATCAAACACCTCGTTAATCAATGGCTTTCTCATATCTCGCTCACTCTCGATAATCATGTTGTGCATGATAACACAATCATTTCATGATTTTACATATTTTACATATTTGATCTAGCGACCAAGAAGGGTACCGGATGACGAGCAACCCTGGCCTGGAACACACCAAATGCCCGCTCCACATCTTTGCGGACAGACTCTTACTTCTTTGCAAAATGGCAATGTCCCTCATCTACTGGGTTCTTGATAGTCTTCACAAATGTTGACCAATTTGGATAGATGTCATATGCAAGATAGTACCCCATTTCATACTCATGGCTATTGACCACATAATTCACTCCTGAGATTGGCCTTGAGAAGGCTAAGAAACACCGGAGAGCGTTGAATCATATTGATGTCATTGTGAGCATCGGTCATGTCAATAAAATGTGTGCCAAATCCAAAGATCATAATGTGCCACAACCTCAAGTGTCACACTGCAAGCTCCATGATGTCCTGACCTATACATCCCAACCAAACAAATGGGCAGTTCTTTCAATTCCAATGCATGCAATCAATGCTCTCAAACATCCCTGGAAATCCTCTTGCTTGACCCTGTGCCAGGAGACGAACTTTGTCTATCGCATTTGGTGCTCTTAGATATGTCTCTCCAAAACACTTTCAATACTGTCTTGCAAAACATGTAGGCGACTTCAACGACGGTGGACTCAGACATATGGAGATAGTCATCAAATAAATTTGCGTGAACTCGATATGCAAGAAACTGAATGGCAGCCGTGCATGTCTGAAGGGATGAAAATCTAAGAAGGCCGGTGCAGTCTCTCTTCAGCTCTAAGTAGTTATCATATTCCCGAACGCCATGCACGAGTCTCCTGAACACTTCTCTCTTCATCCTAAAGTGCCAGCAAAATTCATAAGGGAAGTTCGTCGGGTTCTCGATACAGTAGTCATTAAACAAAAGCATGTTATCGGTTGTTCTATAACGGTTCTTGTTGGCCAGCCGCCCTTTTTCTCATCCTCCACGCTTCGGCACAACGTCAATGTTGGCTTGCACATCTAGAAGAGCAGTCATTACCATCTCGTTCTCTTCGTCGTTGGTCGCAAAGGCGACAGCCTCCCCAATTTTGGAAAAGACATGAACTCCTCGTCGATATACATAGCCTATTGGAAAATGAAGTAATGGATCTAGGCCACAAATCAACAATCACTTAAATGAGCCTATTGGCAAACGGTCGAACAACTTGCATGCAGGGCGGTAGGGAGGAAGAGGCGAAGCCGGCTAATTAGCTGCGTCGGCGCAAAACGAGGGCGGGAAGCGGCTGCAGCAGGCCTGCGTGGTCGTTGCGGCTGAACCCCATGCATGGTGCGAATCGAGTTAGCGATGGCGGGAGTGGCGGCTATGATGCGGTTCGCTTGTGAGAGGAAACAATTGGACGGGGTGGGGGCAAATGAATCAGGTCGCAGCGTTGTGTGTGTATGACGTTGTGTGTGTATGAGCCCTCTTTTGGGGGTGCCAGCCATGTGTCCGGACAATGTCCGGCACCCCCTAAGAGGACCCGAATTTGCGGGCCTCTCAGGTGCCAGACAGAAAATGGCTCGACCCAGCCATTTAGGATGTTGTTGTGAACGTTTTTTTACGTCCGGACCCAATATTCAAGAGCCAATTGGAGATGCTCTAGCAGCTCTACCACTAGCCGTTTTGGGGAACGAGACGCAGACCGGCCCAACGCCCTGTGTATGTAAAGAAACGCCGTGGACGCCGAAGCCGAAGATAACACATGGATAGCAGGACATCCAACGATCCGAGGTGGCAACACCACGCCTCCACCAATCCAATGCCGTCACCTGATTGGCCCAAACCAAATCCAGAAATCTTCCACGTCACAGCCCCTGCACCACCATACCCACGTCTCCACAAAAACTAGTGCTACAAATACTTACACGTCGCCTCTCTCAAATTCCTACCCCTCACTGAGAAGCACCCGGCAGCAGCAGCAAAGCAGGCGGCCGTCGGGACCCCGAAGCAGCAGATATGGCATCCACGATCATGGCCGCCGCCTCCCGCGCCGTGGCCGCCAAGACGCCGTTCCTCAGCGGCCAGAGCCGCGCCGACAGCGCCAGCCCACTCCGCGATGTCGCCGCCGCGGCCAACGGCAGGATCACCATGGTACGTGCCATGAACTAGAACACGCGTGGAATTCCTAGTATGTGAGCGTGCTGAGTTCTAACGACTGAGTGGTATGTATGCGCGCTCGCAGGGCAACGACTTGTGGTACGGTCCGGACCGCGTCAAGTACCTGGGCCCCTTCTCCGCGCAGACGCCGTCGTACCTCAACGGCGAGTTCCCCGGCGACTACGGCTGGGACACCGCCGGTCTATCTGCCGACCCTGAGGCCTTCGCCAGGAACAGGGCGCTCGAGGTTATCCACGGGCGGTGGGCGATGCTCGGCGCTCTTGGGTGCGTCTTCCCCGAGGTGCTCCAGAAGTGGGTGGGCGTCGAGTTCAAGGAGCCCGTCTGGTTCAAGGCCGGCTCGCAGATCTTCTCCGACGGCGGTCTCGATTACCTCGGAAACCCCAACCTCGTCCACGCCCAGAGCATCCTCGCCGTGCTCGGCTCACAAGTCCTTCTCATGGGCCTTGTTGAAGGGTTCCGCATCAACGGCCTTGACGGTGTCGGCGAGGGCAACGACCTCTACCCCGGCGGCCAGTACTTCGACCCACTCGGCCTCGCCGACGACCCAGTCACCTTCGCTGAGCTTAAGGTGAAGGAGATCAAGAATGGACGTCTCGCCATGTTCTCTATGTTTGGATTCTTCGTGCAAGCCATCGTCACCGGCAAGGGCCCGTTGGAGAACCTGTTCGACCACCTCGACGACCCTGTGGCCAACAATGCCTGGGTTTTCGCCACTAAGTTTGCGCCTGGCTCTTAGGCCGGCCAAAACGGAACGGCGGCCCGCCGTTGTAAAGTGTAAACTACTCTTGTGTGTGTGCGTACTGTCATGCACGCAAATTGCAAACAATGGTCGATGTGTTCTCAGAATTCAGAAGTCTGAAGAATTTTTTGGTTCTTGATATCTGTCACTCATATGATGTGCTTAGCCAATTCTTGGTATTTATGTGTACACTGTATCAAGTGGAGTAACTGATGGAACAACTGGATGTGAAGTTCAACAAAATTAATGCTACCTGAGCATTTGAACTGGCGAGCATAGCAGGAGCAAAATCCATTTTCACCTCGCATGAGGTTCTTTTCCCAAATGAAATAATGTGTGGTTACTCTAAATCTCTAGTAGTAATTATATTTAATGTTGTTCCCTCTGAATTTTGATTATTAAGGTACTTCAGTACCTATTACATTTGTTGCTCTTGTCATGTTTCTCGATGATCCTGATGAGTTCATCCGTAGCATCTGAGTTCATAGGGCAATGCTAAGTTGGATAAGTCTAAGTAAAAGGTCTGTGTCAAGTTATAACCTGTGCTAATCCCAGTTTCGCTGCTTTGCTTAGTACTGTATAAGGTGTTCGATCGTCATATATATATGGGGTACATGTACATGTACAAGTACAAATACAAATACAAAATAATACAGAGAGCTACATATATATAGAGTTTAGCACCCTCACTCAATCTTAACTGTGCCGTGAAGTATTCAACAAGTTAAGATTACGTCGACAACCCTCTAACAAAGGTAACGACAAAGGCTTCATAAAGATGTCAGCAAGTTGATCTTTAGAGGAGATCAACTTGATTTGAAGTAGCTTTGTACAACTCGTTCCCTCACAAAATGATAGTCAAGTTTGACGTGTTTCGCTCATGCATGAAATACCGAATTCGATGAAAGGTATGTTGGCACCGATGTTATCACACCAAAAAACAGGTGGCTGGTCTTGAGAGATCCCCAACTCTCGAAGCAAAGACTGCACCCAAATAAGCTCGGCCGTGGCATTAAAAACCGCTTTATACTCGGCTTCCGTAGTGCTAGGAGATAATGTTGCTCGCTTGCGGGCATTCCAGGCGATCAAGTTAGGACCAAAGAACACTGCATATCCCTTTGTGGATCACTGATCATCAGACCTACTAGCCCAATCCGCATCCGAGAAAGTTGAAAGAGTGTCGGAAGGCGCATGCTGAAGATGAAGACCATAAGAGGCAGTAAGACGCACGTAGCGCAAGATGCGCTTAACAGTTGTCCAACAAGAATCACGTGGTGCATGAAGATAGTGACACACACGACTAACTGCAAAGAAAATGCCAGGTCTGGTAATAGTCAAGTACTGCAAGCCCCCAACAATACTGCGGTACTCAATAGCATCATCTGAACTAAGAGGATCACTGTCAAGAGCAGATAATCTGTCGGTGGCAGACATAGGAGTGGTGGTTGTCTTACACTTCAACATACCTGCACGTCACAATAAATCCAAGGAATATTTCTGCTGAGTGAAAGTCAAACCAGCATTAGTGTGTGGTAGAAGAACCGACAGGAATAATGTCATCAACATACACCAAGAGATACATGATGGCCTCAACACGCTGAAATAGGAACAATGTTGGGAGGCGGCGATTTGGCTCATAGGTGCATCTGCACCTATTACGTAATTTTTTTAAAAAAAATCTCAAAATGTCAAAAAATTATAGAAAAAAATTCGGATGTATATTAGAACATTATGTGTTAGCACAAAAAATTGCGTGGTGAAAAAACATTTTTGTGACCTGTGCAAAAAGACAAAAACTGACTCGTATAAACACATTTTTGTGCGTCCGGATTTGTCTTTTTTGCACATGTCACAAAAAATATTTTTTCTTCACGTAACTTTGTGTGCTAACATAAAATGTCTTGACATATATGCGAAATTTTTGCTTTAAATTTTTTGACATTTTCAAAATTGTTTTTTGGTTAGTGGGTGCATCTGCACCTACTACCCGGAGTGGATTTCCGACAATGATGTATCAATTGTAGTCGGTACAAATCCATGAGCGCGAAAAGCTAAACCAAGCCGTACATGCCAGGCACAAGGAGCCTGCTTAAGACCATATAGTGCTTTGTCAAGGCGACACGGATGATGAGAACGGGCAGAGTCAACAAATAATGGAGGTTGCCGCTGTAGGTAGGGGTTGGCATATTAACCGATGACCGAACAACCGAACGGAAGAAACAGGGACCGAAGCCGAATAGACCGGAACCGATAATTTTGGTCAGAAATTCGTTCATAAATTTTAGGAAACCGAATTTACTCCAGTCAATTCGGTTTTAGGCTTCAGATAACCGAACTGACCAGACAGACCGAAATTATATGTCATGTGCTAAAAACTGTAAAGAAGCCCAGCCCATTATCTAATTCCATGGACTCACGGCGGCTAGCCCACCTAATTTCTAGTCGTACCTACAGGCTGCAGCCCAACCCCACGCACCGTTCCCAGCCAAAGCTGGCCACCTGGGCCCGTGCTTGCGGGCCGGCCCGTAGGCACGCGTGCCTGGCCCGCCAAGGGCCTGGCACGGCACGTGGTTAAACGGGCCGTGCCAGGCACGCGACTCACCTTGTGCCGTGCTTGGGCCTCTAGGCCAGGCACGCGTGCCGGCACGGCACGTCCCGTCTAGCGGCAGAGTCAGGGAGCCAGCACAGCCACGCATCGGCAGCCGCTCAAAAAAAACATTCATCGGCATCAAGGCTCAAGCACATCGGAGGAGTGCAGGACTGAGGTTGTGGCTGCCGCCCGCCACGAGCGCATCGCATCCTCCTCTCCACCGGTGCTCCGCCGCCGCCACGAGCGCTGCTCCCCGTCGCGCCTGCGCCGCCGACCCGGACACCGACGAGCTCGCCGGCCTCCATCTCACCTCTACTCCCTATCGCGCCTCGATCTCGTCGCCATGGACACGCCCTGCAGCTCCTCCCTTTGCTGTCAGAGGTCGCCTCCCATGCTCGACCAGCGAGCAGAGCCGCGGCTAGCTCCTCCGTGCGTGTAGCCCGTGGCGCCTCCTCTCCTACCGGCGATCAGAGCCTTGCCCTTGCTCCCGGCCGCCATGCTGCGCCTCTTCCTCGACACCTAGGCCAACGCCGCCGTCACCTCCGCCTCCCTCGCCGCGCTGCAAGAGGTCATGGCGCTCACGGCGCTGCGCAACCTCGCCGTCCCCAACGGCGCCGCCTTCCTCGAGCCCGGCCGTCCTTCTCTCCAGGCCAGCGGCGGCGAATTCCACTGTCTATTTAGGACCTTATCCGGCGGCCGACGAGCTGCATTGTAAGAGGCACGCGTGCCTAAACGGGCTCGTGTCGGCCCGTTTAGATGATGTGCCGTGCTGGGGCCTTGAGGTGAGTCCCGTGTGCCGGCACGGCACGGCCCACCTACTAGACGGGCCGTCACGGGCCGTGCCATGCCAGGCCCGCGAAGAATTAAATGTGCATGTGCCGTGTCGTGTCGGCCCGTTGGCCAGGTTTGTTCCCGGCCTCCCAGTTCCCCAGTCTGCAGTCGAGTGACACGACGCCTGCAAACGGCCGCCATGACCTAGCCGAGCACTTGATGTCTGCCCAAGCAGCCATGACCGCGGTCCTGGTAGCCAGCGCCTTATGAGATTTCCTCCCTCTCTCTATCCCGGATCCGATCTCCTCCCTCACCCTCCTTCTCGGCGTCCATCCTCTACTTCTGCTTTCAAGTTTCCCCTTGTTGCCAGCAAGACGCCACCTTCGATCTGCAACAGCGAGTGCGAGTCTGCGAATTCCATCTTCGGTGTGCGTCAAGCTGCTCGCAGGGCAAGCATGGAGATAATTTATGCGTCAATTTCTAGGCTGCGGTGCAGGACATCGGTCACTTCGGTTGACAACCGAGACCGAACCGAATTTCTAGGTTGACCAAATTCTCGGTTAGCTGTTTTCTCAGAAACCGATAGGTCATGAGTTTTAGGAACCCGAAATTCTCAATTACCCAAATAACCGAACCGATCGGTTCGGTCTAACCGATTGCCCAGGCCTAGCTGTAGGGTTGCCCAACGGAATTTTTTTTGCCACATGCTACGCAACAGCCATGATCTATCTATGAAGGCAAGTATCAATACGTGTCAATGATCTAACTGTAATTTGTTACCAACACCATTGAAGCGGAAGAGATGTTGATGACGATGTAGATGAAGCCCGTGGAAGATTCTCTCGGCTAAGCCTAGCGGAGAGAATGTCGCCAAATCCCCGTGTCCAGCCTTTTGGATCCAGCAGAGCGACAGTCAAACATCGGTATTCCGATGTCTCACCCCTCTGAGAGTTCGCACACGTCCGCCGGAAACTGGTTCAACAGAGCTTCGTTGTCCAGCGCTAAGCAACTACTGGTGTATATGAAGGTGGAGATCTCAACACATGAGAAAGAGAGAGAGTGTGGTGACCACGCACGCCACTGCATGTTGTAGTGTACAAGTTGTTGATATAATACTCACGGGAGGACCTTTCCATAAATATTACATCCCTCAGAGTAGTACAACAGAAACGTAGCTGGTCCAAGGTAACACTATAGGATTTCAACACTATTCAATACAAAATGTCGAGAACCTCCTTTACAAGCAGAAGAAGATCTCGTGCAAATGAAACTCCAGAAGAACTCAAGTCGTAGCACTAAGCTGGATATCAGCTCTACTTCTAACTCCTAATCCACTACTGCTGTTGTCACAACCCTATCTATCCATCTGGAATCTTCGTGTCTAGAGTTGTGCTCCTCCATCCAATTATAGTCGTCTTGTCCATAGATATTGTTGTCGACGTGTCCACCGTTGCACGGTTGTCGCCACTCATCCGTTGGCAAAGTATAGGTTGACTCCTTCAGGCTCCACTATGTTGATTTGAATCCTTGCCGAAGATCTCACCAACATCGTTATGGAATCCTGTCCTTCCTCTGCTATCTCCAATAATCTAAGCAGGGGTCAACGGAGGAAAGGGTGAGCAACACGAGCGTTACTCAGCAAGTTCATATAATAGGAATAAGATGTTTTATGCACTAGCTACCATCCTTACCAAAAGGTCATGGATGAACATGCATATCTTTGTAAAAAAAATTAGGAAAAGGTTCATTTTATCTTCAGAAAACTATGCCCGTCAAGCATTCACAGGTGCTAGAACTTCATGGAGCTCCTTTCCTGCAGCGTTCGCAGCTCCTTCCCGGAACATGGAGTAACATGTCACACTTTTTTACACTCTGCAGAGGTGTGTTACTTTACCCATAAGAGATCAACGCCTTGTTGCACAACTGGGCGATTCTTTCCCGTCCACACTCTCTTTGGTGTGGGGCCCAATCGATGATCCAAGCCATTCACCGTGCTTCTCCACCACCCCACATGCCCACCCCCTTCATGCATAGCAGAATCACCCCTGATACTCTACCCCTCACGGTAGATACCTAGGCATCCTCTTGCAGACCATCCTAGACACCAGAGTCTGTGGGCATTAAGGGGTCCCACCCATGTGCATGTAGTCTCGCAAGATCTACAGCGTACGGCTCTGGCTGTCCGTTGACATGTGAAAGGAAGAAGGTCACAGATGACTTTCCCGTCCCATTCCAAGTCTTATGGTTAACGCTTCATTTACGGCGCAAGAATATTGACGGCAGTGGTTGTTAAGTCATGAGTAATACATTCCCGTGCAAATGGAACCTTCACCACAACATCAAACCATGGTTCCATTGACAGCCAACAATATATATAGCAATTCACATCATTCGAAAATATGTTTTTCTTTTCATGCAATGATAAACCATAGTATTTTGCATTTACTTTGATAAACATAATCAAGTAGGACATGAGCAAGAGTGAACTTGCCTTTTTGACTGCAAGATTATGCAGCCAAGGTCTTCGATACAATAAAGACTCCAAAATCTGGAAAAAGCGTCATTGGTCCGGTAAGGACTAATGTTTGAAGAAGCAATATGCTATTATGCATAAGTATGAGATGCATCGCAAAATACCCCCAGTTCTACCCGAGCTTAACTCGGTGAGCTTCATCTTACGCGATACTTCGATAATCATCATATTAACTTACTTAGGATTGTTTCATCACCTTTAAGTGATATTATTAGTACTTAAGTTGATAATAAGTTAGAATTAGTGATTATTTAGGAATTTTAGGAATATGATACGATTTACTTGATTATTTTATGTTATTACTTATGTCTTAAGTGTTTTTCACTTTTATTCTATTGATAAAGTATTATCATATTTAAGAGTAATTACTTATGTATTTATATTTTAGTTAAATAATTACATCATATTATGTGAATATTAACACTTAGAAAACAACAAAGTAATATTAGATTATGATGAAATGATTAATTGGGATCAATGACTCATATAATTTGTAACACAAAATCAATCCAATTACTAAAGGTTATTAACAATGGTGATCATATTTTATTGAGTAGAGAATTCACTTTTATGAATTAAGAACTACAAGGAATATTACAAAATATAACATGATGACTTTATATGTTGTTAGCATTTTTTATTATTTAATTATTCTTGAATAATTATTTTCCTTATGGAAAATATTATTTTAATAAACCACTTGAATATTACTTACACATGTTCACAAATGGAATTCTCAAAATGGACATATTATTATTATTGAAACATATTTCATATCTGAAGTTGAACATGTGAAGCAATTTATATGGATTCGAAATGCATCCAAAATAGCATTTCAAATTAATTCCATATTTAAAATAAGTAAATTGTTGTTTCACTTTTTGAATTATTCAATTTTAGTCAAACAAGCATTTTATTAATACAAATAGATAGATTTCATTTTTGTGAAATATTCTTTGTGTTTTTTCTGATTTAATATGAGTTAGTTTATGAATTTCCAAAGTTTATGCAATTTAAATCATTTGTGGAATTATTTTCTAAAGAACAAACCATGAAATGATCTGATTGGCCGTGATGACGTCAGCGTGACGACATCAATGGAGCTAAGCTCATGCCCGAGCTCGAATCCGAGCCTGCTAGCAAAAATTGGGACGATTGGGGTCCTGGGATAGCTACAGGAGGTTGCGGCGAACCATTAGGAGGCGGCACCGCTGGGTTATGGTCACCGGAGCTGCTCCGGCGATGAGCTCGCGCGGTGGCCGGAGATGGCGCACGACGCGGCAGCACAATCCCCACGCGATGGAACGAATTAAAGGTGCTGGAAGAATCACCAGCTCACCACGAGCGCGAATGAAGGCTCGGCGAAGCACGGCGTGGACGGACGGCGTCGAGATCATCCACAACACTCGCCGGCTGGAGTTGGAGAAGACGATGGAATTCCTCCTCTCCCGAGCTTCCCGGAACGCACCACATGATCAGGAGCTCACGGGCGGCACGTCGGACCTCCACAGCCTATCGGGGAAGCACGACGAGCACGGAATCGGCGGCGCACAGCGGTGGCTCGAAGAACTAGGGTTAGGGTTTCCAATGGGGAAATGGCGGCTAGGGTTCCAAAAAATGGCAGCGGCGGCTACTTATAGGCCTCCGACGTCGGTAGCACGCATCGCAGCGCATCCGCGGTGACGGACGATGCGCGCGCGGACACGGCTACAGCCAGGTCGCGAGGTTGAAGACGGTTGTGACGTGTTTGCAGGAGACCCCCTGGGTTTCCAGGAAATTGCAAACACAGTGTAAACAAGTCCCTGTTTCCTGTTTTGGACCCATTTAGAACAGTTTTAATTGCAGGAAAGTCCTGGGATGTGTTGACTTTCACAAGAAGGTTTATTTCAACTTTGAATTTTGAATACTTTGTGTATTATAAATTCCTTTAACATATAAAATGAATTTGGCCTATTTAGATTTATTTTTGTTGTGCGTTAATGCAAAATGATAATACCTTGTTATGCTAGTATTTATTTGTGGATATTGATTTTCAAATATTATAGATGATTTGATGGCTTGACTCCAAGATATAGGTAGATATGATTTTCAAACTTGTGTGTTGATGCCTTAATAATTCCTGAGCAACTCCAAGTTGTTGTCCAGCAATATATGGATGATTTGTTTACTGTGACGACTACAAAGACTATACACAGTGTCTCAGTTCAAATACATGCCAAGCATAAAATATGGCCCTAGTGGCTTTGACTTGTGATACCTGACAACCAAATCATGTGATACATGATCAGATGTCTGTGGATGCACAAGTACAGATATCCTGCCTGAGGTTAGGTCTTATGGTGACATAAAATGATGAGAATAGAATCTTGCTTGGTTCCACATCTCATTCTGAAGATAAAGGATTGGTGCACTCCTCTTAAGTAGGAATAATGCTTTAATGTGTGGACGCAAATTGTTAGAACAACTGCTGACTAAATAGTCCATGTGTTTCAAATTACCACATGTCCAAAATTATCTCCTCTAAAGATTAAAATCTTGAATAACACATGGTCTTTATCACATGATGAACTTGTGAACTCCTCTCTCATGAGACATGTCCACACTCAGATGAATTTGAGAGTTAACTCATGTGATTTCTAGTCATGGGTGATGATTATGTGGCTTTATGATTGGGCTTTACTTTCTCCTTGGAAATCATATCCTTAGAGAAATACCATAAATCTCCAGGTGTCTTTATTACTTAGGAACTTGAATATATTGCCTAAGTTATAACGTGGTGTAATATTTCCTCTTTTTCTTTCTCTTGTATAGATCATGGTTGTATCTTATCATATATAGTTTCCTATTTGAACCCAAATGATCTAAATGATCCATAGTCCATTGTGGTCTTCACTTTGGTATTGATTCCTCAAGTCAATTCCTGGACTTAAGACAATTTCTTAAAGTCCCTGATTTAGTATCCAACATCCCCTGCCTCCCCTTGTGGTGAAGACATCCATCTCAGTCCTAGCAAAGCTTTCTATTGGTGGCTATAGAAGAATGTATGTGTATTTTATGACATCCAATTGCCTTATGCATATGGAAATAGTTTGTTAACAAGGTTGCAAAGCTTGTCACCAAATTACTTCCCATATTCAAGTGGCTGAGATGTACTGGATTATCTGACCTTTTGTTTATTTGTATATGACACTCAATTGTTTGAGTATACAAAAGTGATTTGTTAACAAGGTCTCGAAGCTTGTTATCAAACTGCTTCTATATAACACTAACATTGAAATATCACACTATTACTAGAAAGATTAATAAGAATAGATCAGATATAAGATTTTCCAAATTCACAATGATGGATTGGCATAGTACTTCTAAGCCTATCTGAGAAATCCTTCTTCAAACTCTTCTTGATGCATTTCTTCCTTCTTGGTTTGCTTCTCTTGCGTAATAACTTCAAGAAGATTGGGAGATACGCAGATAAGATGGTCTAAATAAAGTAAGAAGATCTAGATTACGATTTAGTTAAGACTTCTATTCTCCATCCTTACACTTCTCCATTTCTTTCCTTTAAGATATGTACTTATTCGATAAATGATGTGATATACCTTTCATTTGATTTATAGTTTATTGTATTATTATCTTGTAATCAAAATGTTTGAGAATTTAGATAAGATAAGATTTTGAAGTTTATAGCACTCATATTGATGACAGAGTCTAATCCACCAACATCAGCGAAACCTCGATGTAAATTTTACAAGTTTGGTTCCAAGTTTTTAGTTACTCGTCAAACTAAGAGCATTCTCAACTAGCCTTTCGAGTGGTGGTTGAACACTCTATGACTTCGTTGATTTTAAAAAAAATCCCGTATTTTCAGATGCATGCTATGCAAATGCACAAATCTAATTTAGCCCCTTTCTACTCTCTAAACTACGGGTCATTACAGAGAGAGAGATTAGATCTAAGTCTAACCGAATAGAACAACTCTAACTAGAGAGGACGCCTTAACCCTTTTAGACAAAAACCTATCTTTCAATTTCTCCAAAGGAGAAATCGCAGAGAACTTGTGTGTCTCCAAGAGGGAGGGGGGTTCTAGGAGGACAAGGGGGAGGGGTGCTTGGAGGAGGGGGAAACCCCCTCCACCGTCGCCACCCCTGGTGGGGCCCAGGTGGTGCGGCCGGCCTAGGGTTGGGGTGAACCCCAAACCCTAGTCGCCTCCACTTGGTCGCGGCCCCTTCCTTGGGCCTTTGGCCCATTAGGGTTTAGCCGGACGGAAGTTCCACCCATGTGGCCCTTGGCCCACCCGCCTACTGGGGAAGTACTGCTGCCTCTTGTGGGGCCCATGGGCCCACATGGCAGCCCCTCTTGGTGGGCTCCGACTTTTATAATATTTTCTTTTATATATTTTTGTCTAATTAATTCCCATTATGAATATTTCCTTTTATAGAAAATTCCTGGAATTAATTACTTATCATATAAACATATTTATACGATCCAGGACAACTAGTGTCCGCATACAAACTCTCCGGATAAATATTTCCCTCTATATATAAACCCTCGAACTAAATTTGATAGTAATATAAACACTTCCTATCACCCCGAGACATCAACTATGTGCTTATTTATCTTTCTTATATATATTAGCTATATTGATCACGCAGAAACACTAGGTGATACTCTCTCTATGTTCCAGACCAACAAATATACACAACTAACCAAACCTGACTTAAGTGTGTGACCCCTACAAGTTCGATAACAAGTGGACATGATACGGAGAAACTTCTCCGATCAATAATCAGCATCGGGACCATGGACATTCATATTGACTCCCTCTGTATATGAAGAATACTCAATTGAACATGTTGGTTATTTATATATCATTTTCATTACTCACGATAGTACTGAACTTTACCCGAGATATAGATATTCCGATATTTCCATGAATCAATCCTTGATTCATTATATCTTTTTTATCTCGTTAACCGGCAAGTATCCTTTTACTCGTTCCCGTATTATGATATCCCACATGATGAAACTTCATCATGCATTGTCTGCATAACATATTGGATTCTCTCATACCGAGTGGGCCCAGGATGTATCTTTCTTTTGATAGAGGAGTAATTTTCCATCTTGGAACATTAAGATACATACTCTCCTTTGGAATTACCCACTGACTACCATTTTGATCAACCATTTTACGGTGGGATGGTTAACAGTACCAAAGCTAATTAACACTTCGTGAATGTATAAGCTTAATAACCTCATGGTCTAAGGACTTCTCATATTTCAACCTTGCTGCGATATGTCACTAAGGACAAAAGACACTTTAAGGAATCTCTTAGCATATCAACGACTTGGGTCTACCTAGCCATATTGTTTCCACCAACAATATGCTGTTCACTAATGCTGACATAAACAATGTCCTTGACCAGGAAAACACGGTCATCTAGCAATCAACAAATTAGTCTAAAGACAAGACTAAGTATCTTTGTTCTGCTCATGTTTCTACACATGCGTGTTAGTATTCCTCTAAATCTCATGAAGCATGGTTATGAATCAGATGTCAATTCTTATTGCCTTTTGGGCATACATCCAACAGACGCATATATACCTCTTCTTCTTGAACTCTAGGAGAAAGGCATTTTGGGCATCCAACTGGTGGAGTGACCATCCTCGAGTAACAACAAGAGAGAGAAGAATACGAATAGTGGTTGGCCTGAAAATGTCAAGGTTCAACAGTGGGATCAGCCTCGGCATGTGCCATATGCAAGCCGCAAGCCACGCAATTGTACCATCCTTGCGTCAAGCGGACGAAAGATGCCACTTTTACTGTGTGTGTGGGGATGTCGCTACACTGGTGCAGACAGTAGAGGCAGTGGCGACGGTGACGATGGCGGGGCTCCACTGGATTCGAAGGCGAGGAGGTTGTTGTCTCGCCAGTAGACTGTTGGATATATGCACTAGACACAATAATATTAAGTTATTATTTATCTCAAAGTTAGTTATTAGGTTTATCTTTCTGCTATAACTGTTGTGGTACTTGAATAGTGAGTATTCAAAGGGAACCTACATGCACGTGTAGAGATATGAGCAAATCAAGTGTTCATAATCTTGTCTCGAAAATGAGCTTATCTTGTTGTTAGATGATCATGTTTTCCTGATCATTTACTTTGTATAAGTCAAACAACTATAAGAGTATAGTGTTGGGATAACGATAGTACTGAACCAACCCAAGTATATGATCTTGCTAAGATACAAATCGTTGTTGATGAATTAGCAAGTTATTATGAAGTTTTCGTTAGCCATGTCACTATACCATGAGAACATCTAGTGACCGCACACTTGACAGTTATGCTTTGATTGACATCAACCGTCTTGCTTTAAAAAAGGACAATAATGGTGACTTTCGGGTATAGCCTAAAGTATGTAATGGAACTGATATTATTCAATAATAGTACTTGCTCCTCTAGGAAATGGAGAGATTCATCCTCTGGGTCCTCTTAGTATCACTGATGTCACCCAATTGTCTGGCCAGACACAATGGGATTTATCACAAGGACATCGGGATATGAATAAGAAAAAGAGAGTGATATCGGTACAAGTTTTACATGTGTAGTTATCAAATAGTTTGATCACACAGTACATATTGTCTTGCCGATATCATTGGTATCGTGAAGCTAACAAGATTAGCGCAATGAGAAACAAAAAAATATTCCATCGTTATTCATGAATGCACATGAGCCATCATGGGCGTCCATGGTCCCGCTGTTGGTTATTGTTCGATAGTACTCTGGGCATCTCTTTGTGTTACCGAACCTTCTGGGTCACACGCTTAAGCTGTGTCAATCTTTTATTGAGAGTATTTATAGTTATAATGGTTATATATGAGAAGTGGCCGGATTTATTCTGATGTCTCATGAAAAACTCCGATGTGAATTGGAGGTGTTCCTGAGAAGTTAACATGAGCGACATATTATGCTGGTGAAAGGCTGAAAGTCTTTCAAGAGAATTCTGAGTGGACATGAGATGTCCTATGATGCTGGAAAGTGTTTCTGACATTAGTGGGTAGAGTCGATGATTTTATCTAAAGGGTTTATATGGTTCCAGAAGAGTTTCGAAGGCAAACCAGAAAAGGGGGGAGTGTTAGATGGGCACTGGGTGCCCTAGGGTTGCGCCACTTGTGGTGGTGCAGCCGCATGGGCCCAGGCCCACAATGGTCGGTGAACCACCTCCCCCATGATTTCTTTTGTTTGAATTGAGGGATTTAATTATATCCCATAATTAAAGGAAAAGACAAAAGGAAAATAGTAGTTGTGTGGCAGGTGGGCTCCTAGTTGGACTAGGAGTCCACAACCAATGAAGGAGGGAATCCGGCCAGCCTCCCTAGGGTTGGCGCGGCTTGCCCTTGGGGATCCCCCTCTCCAAGGCAAGTCCCACCTCCTCCCTCCTATATATTATACCCAAACCCCTAGGGTTTGACACACAACAATTACCCTCGTGGCTCTCTCTCTCTCTCTTCTCCCTAGATCTCATGTGTTGAGAAAAACGCTCTAGCTCCCATATAGATTTAATCTAGTAGATTAGTTCTGCCACCATAGACTACACCGAAAGACTATCCCTCATCATTGGCTCCGAGTCCTGGACGACGGAGCGCTAACCGGTTGGCGCAAGTGGATGCGTGGATACTAGAAGAGGGATTACATGTGTAATCCTGAACGAGGGAGCAGTCGGCGACATTCTCATCTCCAGGCGTGGACGTGAGAATCTACTACAGGCTTCACCGACAACGTCATCGACAAACTTCATCTTCCGCAACAAGGTTTGTAAATATCTAGATCTAGCATTATGGGGTGCGTCATATCTCCATAGTAGATCTTGGCGGTTATGTAAGACGAAAACTTTTAAATTTATGCATGTAACCCTACAAAGACGCGGGAGTCACAGGCGAGGATGGCCCAAGCAAGGACAGCCCAGGAAAGCGCGGTCCAGGCGAGCGCGGCTCAAAGAGCCCTTCGCGGTAGGAGAGGCCAGGGAAGGCGGCGATCCATGCGGAGCGATGCGAGAGGTCATCGGAGACGCATCCCGACGATCATCCTATCCAACGACATGACCACGCGCATCCGGCGTCGTGGACGTATCAATGATGTCCACGAGCTATAGGCGGGCACCACACCAATACATGCACCATGGTTAGACAGCAAAAACACAGAATACGCAACATCTTCAAATTGAGCAGGCAAAATAGGAGATGAATACAATGACAGTGTGTGGTGGTGAGTATTGAAAGTGGGGAAAAAGGGAAAACGGTCTCGTCAAAGACTATGTCATGTGAGATATACACACGATTAGTCGGAACATGGAGGCACTTGTACCCTTCATGGAGATAACTATACCCGAGAAAAACACACTTTTGTGGACCGATACTAAAGCTTGGGATCATTGTAAGGGCGAAGATGTGGCCATCACACACAGCCAAACACTTTGAGAAAGGTATAATCTGGAGAAGAAAACAGGTTGTGGCAAAAGCATTACTCCAAAAGCGAAAAGGAACCGATGAATGAGAAAGCAAGCACTATTAGGGAAACCCTATATAGGTAGGTGGGCACTCTGTGGCGCACCCTTAATTGGTGCGCCACAGAAATAATTCTATGGCGCATGGTGCCCCGTGCGCCACATAAATCTTGCCCTTTCTGTGGCGCATCCGTTGCCCATGCGCCACAGAAAGCAAGAATTTTGTGGCGCATGCCATCCCATGCGCCACAGAAAATGTGTGGGTCCCACGTCCAATGATTGGGCCAGATCCATCTAGGAACTTTCTGTGGCGCACTGCCCGCGGTGCGCCACAGAAAGTTGCTTTCTGTGGCGCATGCGCCTGGATGCGCCACAGAAAGAGGCGCACTTAGCCCGTGCGCCACAGAAATGCAGCTTTCTGTGGCACACCGAGATCTGTGCGCCACAGAATATTGGCCCAGATCTACAAAAAGGTGGCAGCCCCACTTTCCCCATGTGACCTTCTCCATTCTCCCATCTAGCTCGAGTTCCTCCTCTCTCCCATGCCATTTTGACCATCCTATTCTCCATTATTTGTTGTTAAACCTACTTTGTTTGCTATATAATTAGTGAAGGCTTGGGGAGAGCCTCCATATATACTCTCCTCCTCTCTTTTTGTCCACTATTTTCTCTCCATCACCACACACTCTCTCTCATCGATCACGGTCACGTCTCGGGAACGGATCTAGATCTACTAGGTGGGTATTGTTGGATGGATATGTTTATGCATGAAACTTGTGTGTGTGGTTTGCATGAATCTTTGCATGTTGTTGCTTGCGCCGGTGTGGTGCATGGATGTTTGCCGAAATGTTGATTCATTTCCATTTCGGTAAATTTTTGCACCACCCATATGTCCTACTTTTAGGGGAAGTCATGCCGAATTTTTTCGTCGAACATTTCCGACTTTCCGACTTCCCGCATGAGAAGCTTGTATGTGTGTGTGCATGTTGCGGTTAATTAATTCTAATTAATAACACATACTCTATATGTATACCGCGTAGGCGTCCATGGTCATCAAGATGAGCTCCAGTCGAATCAACAACTACAAGGAAGAAGCGAAGGCGGAAATGAGTCGGTGCAACGGGCGCCAGATACGATGTCCGTGTCAAAGTTGCAAACTTGTGAGATGGATCGACCCTGATTCCGGACAATTGGAGGAACACCTGCTCAGGCGCGGTTCCATGCAAGGCTTCAACCAAGCGTCGACAGCAAATGTTGCGCCTGAAGATGAGGGCGGGCAAGATGATCGTGACGAAGGAGATGCCGACGGACATGGTCACGATGAAGGAGTAGATGGTGGTGGAGAAGACGCGAACACGCCGCAGAGCTCGCTAATGTCGGCCTTGATGGTGTCTCATATTCAAGAACTGCTCCTCAAGGAGGCGAGCACCGTTAGAGAGAAAGCCAACCTGGCGTAGATGGAGATAGACGGGAAGACTCCGTTGTATCCTGGGTGCCGGCCACAGGATACGCGCTTGCAAGTAACGCTTGATGCTCTGGAGATGAAGTCGGGAAACAAATGGATCGACGCGAGCTTCAACAAGAACATGCAATTCTTCCACGAGCATCTTCCCGAGGGGAACACATTGCCAACTAGTATCGAGAAGGCCAAGAAAGTCGTGTGCCCTCTTGACCTACCGCACGTTAAATACCACGCCTGCATCAATGATTGCACAATTTATCGGGGTGAGTACGAGGACAGAACCACATGTCCGGTGTGCGGCCAAGGACGGTACAAGAGCCGTGGGAAGAAAGTTCCTCGAAAAGTGGCATGGTACTTTCCTATCACTCCCCGTCTGCAGCGGTACTTCGTGGACCCTAAGGAAGCAAAGCTCATGCAATGGCACGCGGAAAGGGAGAAGCCCGAAGAAGATCACTACAAGAAATGTGTTGACTAGTGACCTTTTCTTAACGACCATGGGTTTTTTGGTCATAGATCTATGACCATTCTGAACCAGATGGTCGTGAGGCAGTTGGGAGGGTCTAAACCTAGAAGAACTACGACCATTTTTGTCAGAAAGGTCATAATTTCCTTACACGAATTGGTCATAGATGGATAGCACTAGTTTAGGGCCATATATTTAGCCGATTACGACCAATTTAAATGGTCATGACTACTGATTCGGGATGCCTTAAAATGACTGGTCGGCCACCTCAGCAATTTCGCCTACGTGTCGTTTCCATGTGTCAACTTCCGCTGACGTGTCTGGATAGCACTAGTTTTAAATCTACCACTGACATATGGGGCCCACACATTGACATGTTGACCAAGAGCTGCTACTACACATCTTATCAATGACATGTGGGACCTCCCTGCCATGTGGCGTTGACCCGTAGACCAGGAGGTCCAACTTCACAGCCTATCAATGACTTGTGGGACCTACCTGCCACAGCGTTTACCTATATAGGCCACACCGAATACCGACCTGACATGTAGGCCCCACCACGGAGCAGGCCTAGCTGGGACCTACCTGTCATCTCATTCGGGGAAAATAACTAAGCAAAATGAAACAATCGCGCGCGCGGGTGTTCGAACTGGAGACCTTCCAGGTTGCTAAGCGTGCCGCGCCACCAACCACTGGACCACACGTTCCTTCGTGTTGTACAAGCGCACATAATTTTTATAAAGATACTCTCAGTCGTTGGGCCTGGGCGTGGGACTTCCGCCGAAGGATTGCCGGCCCAGAAACAAAAGCTGATCGGGAGCAGAAACACACATGGGCCATGTCATGTACTCCGCCTCTGCCTCTCTTTTTTTCTCAGCACCTTTTTTTTTTACTTCGGCAGCACCGGTTGGGCCACCGTGCGCCTCAGTGTGGGCCGTTCTGGGGCTGGGCTGCTAGGGGTCCTTCTCTCTTTTTTTTCGTTATCTTTTTTTTTCTTTTTCTGTTTTCTTTTTTATTGGATTTGTCTTACTAAATTGATTCAAATTTGATCTAAATCTTTTCAAAAAAAATTGGAACATAATGCCACTTGATGGCTTATCCAAAATATAATACATTAGCACTATATATACATATACAATTTCTGGGAATATAAAAAACTGCTTGTTAGTCTTGAAAGCTATGAATGTCTATTCATGATAGCAAGTTTTTGGGAACACGTTTTCAATAAAACTTCTGAATATAGCACTTGTAGTTCAAATTTTAGCCATTTCCAGCTGAATCGGCAGGAAACCGTTTAATTGACCGGAAAATGGTAGAAAGCTCAGAAATGAATACTTTTTGGTGATTGTACATAGAATGATATCTACTACGTGAACAATTTGTATCGGTTCCATTTTGGACGACACTCTCGGTAGCCGCTTCACAAAAATTCATAAGAAAATCATGAGGCACATGTAGTTCAACTTTGACCACCTTCCAGCTGAATCGGCAGGAATTTGTCTTTTTTACGAGAGGTAGATAGAAACTGTTTAACACGCAACCATTTGGTTAATTGTACATATTATGTGGTATAGTATTTTTAGAAAATGTATTTCTCCTATCTTACCACATATTTTCGGTAGTTGCTTCACAAAATAACCCATTTTTTGCACTCAGAAAATAAAAAATGATTTTTTTGTGCAAGAAAAATAAAAACTTTCTTCGGCAACATTGTTCACGGTTCCAAGATACACGTTTGTGCCCAATATGGCCATATTTGAACAAACTATGCCATGAATGTGGCCATAACATTCGTCATTTGGCCCGAAAGCCATGAATCTTCATAAATGATAGCTCATTTCTGAGAACACTTTTCCAAGAAAATTGACATATTCCAAGTTTATATTTTTTTGTGCTAACTAGGTCACATATCATGACTCCACGCGAAGGTTTTCCATTTATTTGATTTTTTTTGAATTTCGTATGCCGATTTCAATATACGGTCAAAACGGCGGACATGACCGTTCGTACCTAGGGGTTGAATCTTGGGAAAATTTTGTTGTATCTATGATGAAATACGTACTTGTGTACCTAAATATGATTTTTTAAAAAAATCATAAGAAAACCATGAGGCACCTGTAGTTCAAATTTGACCCCCTTCCAGCTGAATCGGCAGGAATTTGTCTTTTTTACGAGAGGTAGATAGAAACTGTTTAACACGCAACCATTTGGTTAATTGTACATATTATGTGGTATAGTATTTTTAGAAAATGTATTTCTCCTATCTTACCACATATTTTCGGTAGTTGCTTCACAAAATAACCCATTTTTTACACTCAGAAAATAAAAAATGATTTTTTTGTGCAAGAAAAATAAAAACTTTCTGCGGCAACATTGTTCACGGTTCCAAGATACACGTTTGTGCCCAATATGGCCATATTTGAACAAACTATGCCATGAATGCGGCCATAACATTCGTCATTTGGCCCGAAAGCCATAAATCTTCATAGATGATAGCTCATTTCTGAGAACACTTTTCCAAGAAAATTGACGTATTCCAAGTTTATATTTTTTTGTGCTAACTAGGTCACATATCATGACTCCACGCGAAGGTTTTCCATTTATTTGATTTTTTTTGAATTTCGTATGCCGATTTCAATATACGGTCAAGACGGCGGGACATGACCGTTCGTACCTAGGAGTTAAATCTTGCGACAATTTTGTTGTATCTATGATGAAATAGGTACTTGTGTACCTAAATATGATTTTTAAAAAAATCATAAGAAAACCATGAGGCACCTATAGTTCAAATTTGACCCCCTTCCAGATGAATCGGCAGGAATTTGTCTTTTTTACGAGAGGTAGATAGAAACTGTTTAACACGCAACCATTTGGTTAATTGTACATATTATGTGGTATAGTATTTTTAGAAAATGTATTTCTCCTATCTTACCACATATTTTCGGTAGTTGCTTCACAAAATAACCCATTTTTTACACTCAGAAAATAAAAAATGATTTTTTTGTGCAAGAAAAATAAAAACTTTCTGCGGCAACATTGTTCACGGTTCCAAGATACATGTTTGTGCCCAATATGGCCATATTTGAACAAACTATGCCATGAATGCGGCAATAACATTCGTCATTTGGCCCGAAAGCCATAAATCTTCATAGATGATAGCTCATTTCTGAGAACACTTTTCCAAGAAAATTGACGTATTCCAAGTTTATATTTTTTTGTGCTAACTAGGTCACATATCATGACTCCACGCGAAGGTTTTCCATTTATTTGATTTTTTTTGAATTTCGTATGCCGATTTCAATATACGGTCAAGACGGCGGGACATGACCGTTCGTACCTAGGAGTTAAATCTTGCGACAATTTTGTTGTATCTATGATGAAATAGGTACTTGTGTACCTAAATATGATTTTAAAAAAAAAATCATAAGAAAACCATGAGGCACCTGTAGTTCAAATTTGACCCCCTTCCAGCTGAATCGGCAGGAATTTGTCTTTTTTACGAGAGGTAGATAGAAACTGTTTAACACGCAACCATTTGGTTAATTGTACATATTATGTGGTATAGTATTTTTAGAAAATGTATTTCTCCTATCTTACCACATATTTTCGGTAGTTGCTTCACAAAATAACCCATTTTTTACACTCAGAAAATAAAAAATGATTTTTTTGTGCAAGAAAAATAAAAACTTTCTGCGGCAACATTGTTCACGGTTCCAAGATACACGTTTGTGCCCAATATGGCCATATTTGAACAAACTATGCCATGAATGCGGCCATAACATTCGTCATTTGGCCCGAAAGCCATAAATCTTCATAGATGATAGCTCATTTCTGAGAACACTTTTCCAAGAAAATTGACGTATTCCAAGTTTATATTTTTTTGTGCTAACTAGGTCACATATCATGACTCCACGCGAAGGTTTTCCATTTATTTGATTTTTTTTGAATTTCGTATGCCGATTTCAATATACGGTCAAGACGGCGGACATGACCGTTCGTACCTAGGAGTTAAATCTTGCGACAATTTTGTTGTATCTATGATGAAATAGGTACTTGTGTACCTAAATATGATTTTTAAAAAAATCATAAGAAAACCATGAGGCACCTATAGTTCAAATTTGACCCCCTTCCAGCTGAATCGGCAGGAATTTGTCTTTTTTACGAGAGGTAGATAGAAACTGTTTAACACGCAACCATTTGGTTAATTGTACATATTATGTGGTATAGTATTTTTAGAAAATGTATTTCTCCTATCTTACCACATATTTTCGGTAGTTGCTTCACAAAATAACCCATTTTTGCACTCAGAAAATAAAAAATGATTTTTTTGTGCAAGAAAAATAAAAACTTTCTTCGGCAACATTGTTCACGGTTCCAAGATACACGTTTGTGCCCAATATGGCCATATTTGAACAAACTATGCCATGAATGTGGCCATAACATTCGTCATTTGGCCCGAAAGCCATGAATCTTCATAGATGATAGCTCATTTCTGAGAACACTTTTCCAAGAAAATTGACATATTCCAAGTTTATATTTGGTATAATAGTTTTTAAAAATATTGTGCGATAAGTTTGCGAGCTATATTTTGTAGGTTCTTCACAAAAACACCATTTTTTACACTCTAAAAATGATAAACAAAATTTTCCCTAAAAAAAACGAAAACTGGGCCGAATCTGACCCGACTCTGATTTTCTCCTGGGTCTGAGGCCTGTTGGACAGGTTGTGGAGCACCAGGAGCCGTCCGATGCCGATCCGGCGGCCTGCAGCGCGCGCTACCGGTATATAACCAGCGCGAAGCCGGAAACCCTAGATGCATCGCCTCCATCCCTTCGTCTCTCGCCCTCACTCCACTCCCCTCGCTGCCCGTCGTCGAACGCGGCGGCGCGAAATGGCCGGGACACCGCAGAGAATTTCCCCTTTCCCACTCCATAACCCCACCCTCTCTCCGTTGAAATCCATCCGCGTAGGAACCAGATCGGCGGATCCGAGACCTAGCGAGGACCACGAGCTTCGGGATCCCATGGCCTACTGCACCACGCCCGACCGCCTCCTCCGCCGCTTTCCCTGCCTCGACTCGCCCTGGATCCGGGAGCTCTCCGCCTCCTTCTCCTTCCTCAAGGCGCACATGCTCGTATCGCATCACCCCCTCTTCCTTCCCTTCTCCACCGTTCTCCCCCATCGCCATCCAACGATTCCCCATGAACAACCGTAGCTTCTGGTTCGCAAGTATTTTCGATTTTAACTATTCGTTTCCTCCTTCTTTCCAGGTCATGAACCGCATCGGCAGGAGGTGGAACCGAGGTGCGAGGAGACAGTCGACTGGAGCGGTCACAGCTCTTGCCGCCGGATCCCTCTTCTCCGACAAGGTTCGTGCCCTCGCTCCCTCTCACAGCTCTTGCCGCCGGCGGTGGCGCGCGTGGCGGCATGCCTGCTGGAGAAGGACGTGCCGTTCCAGCTCCAGCCGGTGGACATGTCCAAGGGCGAGCACAAGTCCCCCTCCTTCCTCAAGCTCCAGCCCTTCGGCCAGGTCCCCGCCTTCAAAGACCACCTCACCACTGTCTTCGGTCCGTACCCACTCTCTCCATTACTTCAGCAGCTACTCTGTTCCCATCTTGTTTTTGCTCCTCAGTCAACTGCAAGTGCCGTTGATAAAGCTGGGACATATTTACTTGGATCTGCATGCATTTTATCAGTAATTATTTAGTTTGTGAATTCAGAGTAAATTTCATTGTTGACCTGTGCTTAGGTGAGGGTTAACTGAGTGGTACTTGAATCTGAAACGAAAGAGGGATCTGTAAATGGTCGTTTGTGTTCACACAACTTGTATGCTTCTCTATTGCAAGTGCCATTCAGTAGTAATAAAGATAAACAAATTGCCTGGCTCTGCACCAATTTCACAAGTAGTCACCCAGTTTCTGAATTTAAGACACGTTCCAGTGTTGACCTGTGCAAGGATGAATCTTTAAACTACAAGCACCATGAGAATTACCTTGATTGATGTACCAGTAGTAGGAACATCCTCTGTATTAGGGGTAAGCTTGATTGATGTCAGTATTTGATCTATACAAACAACTGTGTACCATCTCACCCTAGTTCACAAGTTCTTAAAGAAATATTGGCCAAGTATTTCATAAGTTGTATGAAGTTTATTAAGTCCCAGTTTTGTTGCATGTAGGCGCCAAGGTGTTTGAGATGGTGATGCTGATGGTGCACGAGGCAGTGGAAGTTCAGTCTTTGATCTGTGCACCAAGAAAGATGAAGCAAAGTCTTTGATCTGTCCACTGTGTAAGTTCTCGGTCTGTCACACTCTCTTACTTGCTATGTGATGGTGACCTCCATGGCTATGTTAAGAAATCAATCTGTAGCCTTTAATGAATTCAATGAATGATCGTGATGAGAATTATATGATGTCCTGCTACTGTTAATTGGTATTTCATCGTGCCGATACTGTTCATCTGTAGCTATTCCTCTTTGTTGCTGCTGTTATACATGCCCACATGCTTTTAGGATCAACTCCTTGCAGCTTCGCACGCGAGGTGTTTGTTTACATGTACATACATCGTTTGATTGACTGATTCGTTTGTCGGTGAACTTGTTGGTATTGTGTGTGCAGATCCCGCAGGGGTGGTGTTTTCTGCCATGGACGCGGCGTTTTTCACCGTGACCTCAAGCCACACAATTTGCTCATGGACGGCAAGACTATGGCGCTCAAGATCGCCGACCTTGGGCTTAGCCGTGCCTTCACGGTTCCTCTCAAGTACACACATGAGGTAGGGTTTGCTGGTTCTAATAGCAGGTTTAGCACCAGAAGATTGATGGTTGGTCATTCACGATTGTCCTTCCTGCATCTAGAAGCATGTTATATGTTGAGCAATGACCTAAGTTCGATTGTAATTGCATATTAGGATTTATATACTTGGGTCTGTCAACTCCTACAATTCTTACAGTTATTTGTAGCTTTGGATTATCATACCTTTAAAGCTATTGTGTTTGTGAAAGATGCCTTTGTTCACTTAGCTTGAACTCGTGGATATAACATGTTCACTGAGTGTTTATTTTCTTATGTGCCACCTTAAGTTCTCACTTTTGATCAACTAGGGTACTGATTAGTGGCTGCTCTATACAATGAGGTAGCTGTGTAAGGCTCTTGCCATTCAGTTATATCATCTAAACAATGCACATGTTATTAACGAGCTTCTAGCTTTATACAGTGAGCAGGAACTGATGGAATTACTGGAACTGTTGCATCATAGGACTGCAGCATGTTAATTTAAATCGTGGCCTCATGTTTTGTATTATTTATCAGTGTGCTTCATAAATCAGAACTGCATTCTTTTCTCTTTGTACTGTTATTCTCAAATTGTTCTAATTTGGTATATCTTGTACTGCTAGGTGATATACTAATGATGATCAATGAGTGATCCCGCATGTTGGGGTCATCCAGCGTCTATGAGCACGGCTGACCAAGCTGTAACGTGCGACCTCTCTCTGTTTTCATATATCCACAAAGTTTTGGAATTTCCAAGTATCTAATTGAGATGGTGCTGCATTGTCGAAGCAAATGTGTAATTTTGTTGTTTTGTTGTTAGCAGGTATTTCAATACTAAAGTGGTGTTCCCCTTCTACAGGAGCTCCTGGCTGAAAAATTTCGAAGAAGCTTGAAGCCCTAGTTAGCAAATAGTTGCTAGTATTTTTCTAGCTTGTAATTTAGTGTTATTTTGGACGAATTTCATTTGTTGTCTCTTTTCTGTGAAATATTTTGGACGAATTTCATGTGTTCTCTGTTCTGTACGAAATATTTGATATATTGATTATATATTTGTTTGGAATACCAGTGGCCAGTGGGACCCACTTGTGAAAGTAATACGAATAAATACTTAAATTCTGACGTGTGGGACCGTTATGAGACGCGCATGACAGGTGGGACCAATCTGACTAGTGGGACCGGCACCTTAAAATATACGAAATAGAAAATCAATAGATTGTAAAAGGCTGTGGCCCAGAACAGGAAAAAGGCGGCTTGGCCCATTTTGCTGTCACATTTGCTGATAAAAAAAATTAATTAGGCCGAAATATTGGGCCAGGCCCATTTAGAGGGATGAACTGGACTGGGCTGATTCTGATTTACGACCATTTCATTTGGTCACAATTTTGCCACGTCAGCTCTGCCACGTTGGATCTGACGTGGACTGGCCAGATTGGTAGTGACCAAAACAATTGGTCATAAAATTTGTGACCTTTGTTTTTGGTCACAATCGTCTATGACCAATCCCCAAAAAAGGTCGCAAACTGCCATTAGTGACGCTCATCTTTTGACCAATCGTTTTTGGTCACAAAAAGGTCATAAATGACAGTTCATGACCATTTCTGTGACCAATATCGAGGGTCACAAGTTAGCATATTTCTTGTAGTGGATCCGGAGAAGGGCAGGATCCTTACACACCCTTCAGACGCTAGCCAGTGGCAAGAGTTGGACGCCGTCGGAAATTTCGGAGGCGACGCAAGGAACGTCAGGCTCGGTATGAGAACCAATGGACTCAATCCGTTCGGCAACCAGAGTAGCACGCATAGCACCTGGCCCGTGTTTGTATGGCCTTACAACCTTCCCCCGTGGTTGTGCACGAAGCAAAGGTACATACGCATGAGTATTCTCATTCAGGGGCCGAAACAAGCTGCTGTCCACATACATTTGTATCTCGCGCTGCTGAAAGAGGAGTTAGCCACGTTGTGGGAGACGCCAGCCCGTACGTGGGATGCCTACACTGGAGATTATTTCGACATGAGAGCCGCGTTGCTCACGACGGTGCAGGACTATCCTGGTTGCTCATATGTATCGGCCCAGGTAGGCCACGGATTCTGCGCATGTGTCAGGTGCATGGATAAGACCCCGCATCTCCAGCTACCAAGGAATCCCGGGTCTTCGAAAACCGTGTACCCAGGGGCTCGAAGGTGGCTTCGCATGGATCACCCGTGGAGAAAACGCGGTGACCTGTTCAATGGTAAGGACGAGATCGAAGGAGCCCCGAGCCCGAGGAGCGGCACAGAAATCGACGGGCTGTTGAAAAATTGGGAGGAGTGCCCCGCGCCGGGAAAAAAACGACCGAAGGTAGATCCACTGCTAGGTGTATGGAAAGCGAGGTCTGTTTTCCACGACTTGGAGTACTGGAAGGTCCTTAAGACGCCACATAGCCTCGATATGATGCACATTACGAAGAATGTCACCGAGGCTCTGCTTGGCACTCTTTCCAACATGCCGGAAAAGTCCAAGGATGGGACGAAAGCAAGATACGATCTGAAATGGCTTGGTGTCAGGAAAGATCTTCAGATCCCCGATAGTGATGACGACGATGATGATGATGATCAGACGGAAGGGACTCAAGGTCGGCGCAAAAGGGTAAAGAAGAACACTGTGGTGCTTCCCGCTACGTGCTTCACTATGAGTCCGGAAGAGCTCGAGCAATTCTACAGGTGTCTCCTAGGAGTCAAATTTCCTCATGGTTACGCGGTGCAGATAAGCAGATATCTGGACGGAACGAAGAAGAGGTTTAGCGGGATGAAGTCTCACGACTGTCACATGCTGTTGACACAGATACTTCCCGTTGCAATTCCAGGGATAATGGATGAGCACGTCCGTGATACGCTGCTTGCCCTTTGCAATTTTTTCGACGTCATCAACAGGAAGTCGATCGGCGTGAAGCAGCTCGACAGGCTACAGGAAGAGATCGTGCTGATACTATGCGAGCTCGAGATTTACTTCCCGCCAGCATTCTTTGATATCTGCGTGCATCTCCTTCTCCATGTCGTTGATGACATCAGGCAGCTCGGGCCAACGTTCATGCACTACATGATGCCGTTCGAAAGGATGAACGGTGTCATGAAAGGATACGTTCGCAACAGGGCCCGTCCAGACGCAAGCATGGCCAAGGGCTTTCTAACCTACGAGTGCATCTCCTTCTGCCAGAATTATCTAAGCACAGAGAACCAGCATGTTGGTCTGCCCAGGAGGAAACACTTCGGCAGGCTCCATGGATACGATCACCGAGAGGGCACCAGCTCAATCTTTGTTAGCATGCAGGGTCAAAAGGACGACTTCGACAGGGCTCACCGGGTCGCGCTACAACACTTACAATTGATCGAAACTTGGGTGGAAGAGCACAAATGCTTACTCGAGCAATATTACATCAACCTAGGCCGGCCGAGGAAGAAGGGAGACGTAACCAGATAGCACAACTCCAGCTTCACGCGTTCGTTCAAGCAAAAGCAACTGGAGCTAGCAAAGAGCAAAACGCCATCTACGGAAGACGAAAGACTCATATTCTCCTTATCACGGGGTCCCTCGCACAACATAAAGACCTATCAGGCGTACGACATCAACGGCTACAGATTCTACACCGAGGAAAAGGACAAGAATAACGAATATCAAAACTCAGGAGTAACTATGTTATCCTACGGCGATGAGGAGGCTACTGTCAAGGAAAGATACTTCGGAAGGATTGAGGACATATGGGAGCTCAACTACTGTGGAGAGTTGGTGCCAATGTTCCGTGTAAGATGGGCCAAGGACGTCGTCAAAGAAGGCCGGTATTTCACCACCATGGTAATACCCGATGCCAAATCGAAGAACGCCTCCGCGAAAAATGAGCCATGGGTACTCGCTAGCCATGTTGAGCAATGCTTCTTCATTACCGACCCGTCAAAGCCTAGCCGTGTTGTCGTGAGGAGGGGCAAGAGGAGCATCATTGAAATGGAAGGAGACGCCACCGAGGAAGAATTGGACAACGAGCCAAAGATCGAGGAGGAATTCGACAAGTTCTTCGACATGCCTACTACTAGTACACAAAGAAGGAAGACCTCCCTACCTACTAAAGGTTGTCCGTTCCCGCGAAGAAATCTCAAGGTGACCGGCCTAAAGTTTTTAACCGCGAAGAAGGGAAAGAAGAGAAGGTAGCTCGGAACCGAGACGAAGAAGAGACTTTTTTGGTGTATTTAATTTGTGTGTCTATATATGTATTCAATGAATATGTATGAGACATTGTGTGTGAGACAATGCAAGAGCATATATATATGTATTCAATGAATTGAATATGTATGAGTTAATGCAAGTTTTTGAATATGAGTCAATGAATTGAATATGTATGCATGAATTGAATATGCATTGTGTGTGAGACAATGCAAGTTTTTGACCCAAATTTTAAAGAAAAAAGTTTAAAAAAAGTGAGTTTGCCAGGATTCGAACCTGGCTATCAGGGTTAATTCGGACTGTTGGAAACCACTGGGCTTTGTTGCTGTTTGTGTCATCAAACAGCAGCACAGCTTTTTAAATTTCGTACTAGACAATTCTGTGGCGCACCGTTGGATTGGTGCGCCACAGAATCCTTCCTTTCTGTGGCGCACCTGTCCAACGGTGCGCCACAGAATCCTTTCTTTCTGTGGCGCACCCCTCAACGGTGCGCCACAAAAATCTTTTGTGCCCACTTACATGTGGGCCCGCCATCGCGCTGCGCCTCTTCATCCAAAATTCCCAAATCCCAAATTAACCGCGCGCGCTCGCGAACTCCGACCCTCGCCCCTACTCGCCGCCGGTGAACCACCACCTCCACTGCCACCTCGACGCGCCCAGGGCCACCCGCACCAGCCGCCGCCCGCCCCGGCCTACTGCCCATCCAGACGCGCCCAGCGCCCGCCCCCGGACGGCCTCGCCGGCAACCCTCGCCACCGGCACGCGCGCGCATCAGGAGGTTACAGGCGCCCGCCGCCGACGGCCTCGATACCGGCCTCGACGCTGTCCCGTTCTTCTTCGACTGCGCAGGTCTCCCTCCTCCCTCCTCTCTCCCTGCCATCTTCCTCCTCTTCCCTCCTCTCCACCGAACTATGCACTCGTGCTTGTGGAAATGCCTAACCGGACACTATTGTTGATCAATGGTGGTTGCTGCCAAGGCAAGCCATCAGAGATCAGTCCCATGTTCTTGGGATCAGACAGCCATCAGTCCATCACCAAGTCTCTAATTTTATCCAACCATTTATTGCCTTGCTTCTTCACTTTTGGGCTGTGTCAGGCAGCCACCAAGAAATCATTTACTTACATAGGGAAAGAAATTCAGTACCACTTCCTCACATGTGAGACTTTCAGGTTTGCACAACCTCCATACAAGTTATTAACTTTGTGCGTGCATGTGGTGTTAGTGTAGCTTGTAACATTGCTGATCATGATTACCAATAAGCTCAACGTGATTGATACAAGAGATGTTGAAAAGCCCATCAACATTTTGTATGGACACACTTCCTCACAGCATTATGCATGCACTTCATCCTGTACTTTTTGTTGAAGGATATAAGAAAAACTGAAGGTAATGGATTCTGCTCTAGAATCATTGGCATGCATGTATACATGTCCATAATATGCCTTCATTTGAGTTTTTTGCTCCATCAGAACTTAATTTGTGGACATAGTTTTATGTACATGTATGATGAAACAGATGGAATAACCAGAAAGTGGCGTCATAGGCATGTCCTGATCGCTGTTGGTAACGAGAAAGTGGCGTGAGTGGTACGATGATAAGCTCTGTTGTCATGTCCTGATCGCTAGCTGTTCACTTTTGTTGCGTGAGTGTGATCTGAGTGTTCACAATGGCAACAAGCAATCATAGTGTACATCTTGCTCAACTACTTTGCACGCGGAACAATTAATTATCTTGCTCAATTCGTACGTACATGCATGTTGACCGAATTCCTTTTCCTAATATATAATGCATGAGAATCTACATTGCAGCGCAAGTGTGAAGTCACGGATCGCATGATCATTTGAAGAACGACGATTGGCAGTCGCATGAGAATTAGTATCGGTGGCATCGGCTTCGACTACATCAACTACTAAACTAAAGTTCCCCTTTGGTGAGCATTTCGTCGAAAACCTCCGGGGACCATGTGTTCTGTGTTACCACGACCATCGTGTCGTGGTTGTTTGTGATGCTGTTACCGGCCAGCTATGCTGGCGGGAAATGTGTTCATGTGATGCTGTTGCCGGCCAGCGATGTCGGCGGGATATTATTTGTGAAATGCTTGTGCAGGTACCCCGTGAGGCCCTTGAGATTGCCGGAACGTCGATTAACTTCCGTTCCGGCAAATTCGGGTACTCCATATGTCCTATTTTTAGCAAAGTCATGCTACCTTTGCTAAAAATAGGACATATGGGGTATTGCGACTAATGCATGGGCCGGGGTATCTTAGTACTAAATTAAGTGATACTTTTGTTATATTTGTTGTACTAACTTTTTGCCTCTTTTTCAATGCAGTGCAAACATGTCCTCCGACGCCGGCCCTTCTAAGCACATCAGCGTCGAAGAACAAGCTAGAGAAAAGAACAAGTCGTACTGGGAATTCTCCCAGGAGATGGAGGATGCGGAGGCCGCCGAACTGGCTCGTGACGGCGATGGTGACTTTCTGATAGAGGATGCCGGCGGCGATGAGGACGAAACCACCACCACCGATGGCGGCGACCACACGGATGTCGGGGGTGGCGACCACACGGATGGCGGTGGTGGTAGTAACTCGACCGCTAAGAGGCATAAGAAGCCGAGGAAGGACTGGACACCGCAAGCGGTGGCCCCCGTCACAGACACGTTCACTAAGGTCTCCTTAAGTGGCCAACCACAGGAGCCTAGGAACATCGCAAGCGGGTACGGCATGCAACTAGGGTGCATCCTCCGGGAAACCGTGCCGATGACCACGTATGACCTCAGGAGCAAGGACAATGAGGCTTTGCGCACAGACCTCCTCAAGAAGCTTCACCAACGATACAATTTCCCGGATGATGGAAACAAAAAGGTGGACAACAACGCCATCACGAAGATGAGCACCGCCTTGACCAGCTGGAGAGGCCGGGTGAAGGCGAAGATTGAAAAGGGTCTTAGCTGGGCGGAGATCAGTGCCAAAGAGCCGTACATCGACATAGAAGAGTTCGAGGCATTCAAGTTGTCCTTGGCATCTCCGGAGGCTCAAAAATGGACCGAGTGGGGGAAGAAGATGCGGGCACTGAACTTAGGTAACCACCGTTTGGGAAGCGGCGGTTACGCAGGAAAACAGCCCGTTTGGGACAAGGAGGATGCCGAGGTTGCGAAACTTGGGAAAGAGAACCAGTGGCTTAAAATCACGGACGAGCAAGTTAGGAACTTTGTTCGGTCCCACTACTATCTGAAGCCGGGGACGGGGGAATTCGTTACCGACTATAAAGATGTGCTGGATTTCGAGAAAATGCTGGTAAGGAACTTAATTACCGCAGATATCTCAAAGTCCATTTGCGTTGATTTCTACATGGGTTCACGTTTATTTCCTTTGTCCGCAGGAGGATCAGTTGAAGGATGAGGCTGAGGCCGGCCCGTCGTCCAGGAGGCTCAGGCCGGCCCGTGGGACACGACTTTCAACCGGGCGATGAACGTTTACAAGGGGAGAGACAAGTCAAAGCCGCCGACGTCAGCTGGCCGTGTGACCGGCTTTGGTACGAGCATGAAGTTCCTCAAGTACTACAGCATGGACACCGAGAAGAAAAAGGAGAGGAGGAAGCCGGCTAAAGATAAAGTCGAGGTTCTCGAGCTAAGGAAGAAGCTGGAGACACTAGAGAAAGAAAAGGTGGACTCCAGCATGGTGGACAAGCTAGTGGCCGAGAAGGTGGACCAGAAGCTCCGGAGTTTCTTACCCCCTGCATTGCTGGAGGGGATAGCTGCTTGGCAAGCGGGAGGTCAACAGGGGCCGATACACGTGCCCAGCTTCGCCGGCAGCACCTCCAGCAATAATGTGTCGCCGGTCCTGGTGACCCCACCGGTGCCCCCTGTCGTGGATCAACATAGGCCGGCCGCCGGCACCGGCGCCCTTGTCTCGACATTAGCTGAGCTCGACGCCATCACCAAGGTAACTAATTAGTTAGTCCGCAACATCTTCTATGACTATATATGCCTTTGATGACTGCCATATCTCATGCATGGTGCCCAACATGTGTTGACTCCCAGGACATGCCTTGCATACTCCTGCATAGGGTGGGGGTCGGCGGCGAGTTGAGGGAAGTCGCAACGGCCAAGATCATACAACCTTTGACCCGCGATATGCACAACACCCGAATGAGCGAGGTCGTGATGAAAGTCAATGTGCGCGAGGTACTGCCTGAGTTCCGTGACATCGACCCCCCCCCCCCCCCCCCACGCAACCTCCGGGAGCCGAGAAACACATGAAGCTTGGCGAATGCGGGAAGTGGATGATGGAATGGCCGAAGACCCAGATTCGTCTTGGGGATGTTCTTCGTGGGGTCAGGCGCACCGGCGGCGCCACCTCGAGGCCCCGGCCCCCGGTCGTTCGGCCCCCGTCGAGGCGGCCACAAAAAGCTGTTGCGGATGAACCGGCGCCACCACCCAGAAGGAACCGCCGGTCGCCGCCACCACCGGCCGGAAGCTACCGCCGCTCGTCGCCGCCACCAACCGCCACAAACAGTTGTTGGGAACGTCTTCACCGCAACCGTCCAAGGTTAGTTCTGACTTTCCGAATTCCCCGACTTTCCGACTTTCCCGACTAACGGATGTGCTATTGTTTATGTTTAGGACAAAGCCGTTGCACCTCAACTTGGTGGCAACGACGGCAATGAGGAGGAGGAGAATGATGTCAACGTCGATGACTACATCAACACTGGCGCCTGCATGGATGGTATGTACATGCCTCTTGTGGATGAAGAACCTTTCCGCGACCACCGCGGTCAACCTGCTCGTCCCACTTCATGCACACAACGCCTGGCCTTCACCGACACGCTTCCGGATGCCGGCGATCATCAAGCTCAACCGTGTAACATTTTCAGCCCTAACACACTGCAAGAAACTGTTAAAGCGGGGTTCACTTCACCCCCACAATCCCCAGAGATGAAGAACAAGAAGAAGCACAGGAAGAGAAAAGGATCCTCCACCTCTGAGAGCCAGCCAGCTCCTAAGATCCGGGGTCTTGAAGACACGATTCCACCCCATGCGGATGGCTTCCCCCGAGTTCATGAAGCTGGTAAACCTATCTTGTCTGGGGACTTGCTCCACCTTGCAGAAGGACCCATGATTGCCTTGCAGGAATCTATCTTGCATCTAGAGGAGCTCCTTCTTAAAGACAAGCAGCCGAGTTACCCGGCGTTCGCGGTCCAGGTGCCAAAGGAGCTGGTGGACTTCATCCAGGAAGACCCGCGGATGTGTTCTTCATAGCGTACGAGGACATCTTCAACCTGTTTCACACTAAACAGCTGGACTATAACATGGTCCGCCTATATGCGCTCGATGTGGCGATGAAGATCAGGAGAGATGATACCCGTACGTCGCGATAGTGGATCCCTACTACATGCGCGACAACCATCTGGTGGAAGGATCAAAGACACGGGAAACGGCCACGGAGTACCTCGTAAGGGTCATGCTGGCCAACAAGAGGAAGAACGCCCTTCTTCTGCCTTTCTTTTTCGAGTAAGTACACATCCGCTCGCCACCGTCGTATCTTATGCCTTCTTGTACATTTCTTCCATCGCTGATCCTTTGTCCAACATTCCGTTTCAATTGTGTTGAGCAGGGATAAGTACTGCGCACTCATCTATGTATCCCGAGGTGGTCCATTGCCACTTATTTGGACTCGGGGAATAAATCCACGCCGAGACGATATACCAGAATAAAGGGTGTTCTCGATGACGCTCTCGAGGCCTATGCCCAAAAGGGCGGCCCCTTCCATAAGAAGTCGGAATTTTTCACGGAGGACAACACACACAAGTTCCAGCATGGGACCGGATTCCATTGCATCAAGCAACTGGATGGCAGCGTGAAGGAGGCCTACTACGCCCTCCATCACATTAAAGCGATTGTCCGGGATTTCGAGAAAACGAAGATTCCATCTGGTCTCGTAGAATACACCAAAATGGCGGATGCTCTCACCGATGCTGATTACAGAACAGACTTCCATCGCATCCGGCTGCAGTTATCAACGATCATCCTCGACGATGTCATTCACAAATCAGGGTCGTTCCACTACCCCAGAGGTATTTAAAAGAAAGCCTTTGCTAAGCATTACTAGTGTACTTTTTTGTAGAAGTGCATGTGTAGGGTTATATATTATATATGCTATGCTATGAAACCCAAATAGGATAGCCATATGATTTCCAACCATGAAAATTGATTGATTGTCTTGCCTCTCTACTTAGATGAATAAATTATACTCTATGTATATCACTAACCAATATATATCCCAATCCATCTTTAGGGCTCTGTCAGAGGGATATCGAAGAACGACTAGAGGCGCAGAATGACACCAGGGAGTGGAGGACGAAAGATGGCTTTCTACCATTCCGGCGCCGCTCAAGAAGAGGACTCCATGATCATGCTCCATCATCGCGGCGGTGACAACTTCATTTGTACTAAGACTTGTGTGTGACATGAGATGAACCTTTGTACCAATTAAGACTTGTGTGACATGATCGAGATGGAACTTTTGTAGACTTGTGTTTTGGCACTATATGTATGTATCTTGGGCTATAAGTGTTTGTGATGACATACTAATGTGTTTGTTTTCATATACCGTGTCAAAATATATTATTGTTTCTATTATTCCTGTATTTCCTGTAATATACCTGTATTTATACAGGAAAATGTGAATTTCTGTATTTCTGGAAAATCCTTTTGTGGCGCATCAAAATTTTTTTTGTGGCGCACCTATTTTTGTGGCGCACGGTTTAGGGATGCGCCACAGAATTCCTCTGTTGTGTCCACGGCGACATGATTCTGTGGCGCACGGCCTGGGTGCGCCACAGAAAGTTGGTCTTTATGTGGCGCACGCCCTGGGTGCGCCACAGAAATAATTTTAGTGGCGAGAATTCTGTGGCGCACCCAGCAAACCTGGGGGTGCGCCACAGAATCCCAAATTGGTGCGCCACTAATAGCCATTTCTGTACTAGTGAAGGTTAAACGGTCTCAACTATATGATGATGCTTACGTTCAGTTGCACCATTCTGCTGATGTGTATGTGGACAAGACACACGATGTGAAATCCTAAGGTTCCGAAAGAATTAAGATTACGATACCCCCCCCCCCCCCGCCCTAATCAGATTGAACATGAAAAAATTTATGCATGAGAGAAGACGTTCGTCATGTGCTTGAAATTGAAGAAAGCATCGAACACATCAGGTTTGCATTTAAGGAGATAAAGCCAAGTAAACCGACTGTAAGTGTCGTGGGTTTGTCACGTCAGATGTCATGGATGACTTTGTAGGTGTGGGATTTGCGCGAGTCAATCGTCTCCGAGCTTGGGATCGCAGGAACAAGGACGAACACAGATTTACCCAGGTTCGGCCCCTCAATGTGAGGTAAAGACCTACTTCCTGCCTACCCTAGATTGGTATTGATATGATATATGTGGTGTTACAATGGAGGCGATCCGATCTGGGAACTCGCCGTAAGAGCTAGGGTTTTAGGGCTTGATAGCTTGACCCGTCTAAGTCCTGCGAGTCCTCTTTATATACACAGAGGCTCGCTAGGTTACAAAGGAAACTTCCTCCACAAGGAATACATCAACTGGAACTACTCGGAGACTAACTCCTCCTCACGTCTTCCAGGATATGTCTTCTAGATCCTTCTCCTTGTGGCGGTACGATATTGGGCTTGCTTTCACGTAGGCCCTTTCAGGTGCGAGTAAAGTAAGTCGCACTTATCAACATGGGCCGCGGGTTAATCCACAAAGTATTCCCCCGACATTAGCCCCCAAGATTGGTTAGAACTTCACGGTGAGGATCCTTTGGTTACTGGAGGTAGTTGTTAAGCCGCACTGTGAGCGTTCTGACTAATCTCTGACTGATGCGATTCAAAGCCGCGACTTATTTGTGCGACTCATCTTTTCCATCTGAAATATTCTGTTTCCTTCTATTGCGGACCGTTCCTCATTCTGCGGGCGCAAATTGTTCCGTTGATCTCGGGCATCCCAGTTATAAGCTGCGGCGGCCTAGGTCAATATTCACTTGCCTCTGCTCTCTCCTTGCTTCCAACCGCGCCGCCGTCTTCCTCAATCGAGCTTAGCCCCCGATCCAATCTTCTCGCAATGGCGCCCAAGGCAAAGCCATCCGATGATAAACGCAAGATCTCCTGCAACTGGGAAGGATCCTGGGTAACGGAGCAAACTCTTGCGGATCTCGCCGATGCCGGTTTCTTGCCGCCGAAGGAGGACAACGTCTGGCGGGCGCCAGGTGATGAGATCGAGCCGCGCCCCAGGTCCAACGAACTGGTGATGTTTGTGGAGCATGTGGAGCGTGGATTCACGCCGCCCGGCTCCCTCTTCTTCCGCAACCTGATGCAACGCCTAGGCCTCCGTCTTCACGACATCGGACCTAACTCAATGCTCCAGGTGAGCAATTTCCATGTTCTGTGCGAGGATTACCTCGGCATATCCCCCAATATCGATCTGTGGCTGGCCTCCTTTTCTTGCAATAGCCAGCTCGTCTCCAAAGGTGGCGCCTATGTCCAGGTCGGCGCCATTTCTCTACAGCGCCACAGAAACTCTTGCCTTCCCAAGCTAGCCCTGGCAAATCGGCCCAGGGCTTGGCAAAAGTCTTTCTTTTACTGTCAAGACACTTCTCCGGAGGGCGAAACTCGCCTCCCCTCTTGGTCCAACTCTCTTTTCGTGCCTTCTGAGGCACTAAAATCCAAACCTCGGGATGCCGCAGCATCCTTCATAAATGAATCGCTGATCAAGGTGCGCGCCTTAATCGGTCATGGCCTTACTGGCCTTGATCTTCTTTCTTGCTGGACGAAATGGCGCATCCAGCCAGTGAGTCCCCGTCAACTGTCCTTCCTCGAGTGCTCTGGCACTTCTGCTGATGTTGATCGCGTCAAGGCTGCTGACTGGGAGCCTGAAGACTGGGTGGAGTTCGTCACCCGTGTGACTGAGGAGAAGAACATCTCCTTCGACAAGGTGGGGCTCGCCCCTTTTAGCGTTAACAACAAGCCTTTTGAGGTAACCCTCCTCCTCTAGTCCTTTGTCCTTATAGTAGAACTGCCTTTCTTTTTTATATTAAGATCTTCCCTTTTCTGTATCAGGCTGATGAGAACTACTGGTCGCCCCCGCGGCTGGTGTGGGCACTGCTGCTCCCAAGCGTGCCGCAAAGAAGAAGTTACTGCCCGCTTTAGAGGGCAGTGAAGTCGCTGACATCCCATCTGTTGCCACTGCGGCTTCAGATGATGAAAATACTGATCTGGAGGAGGATGACAGTCCTGTGCCAACCGCGAGCCCTCCTGCGGCTGATCCGACTCCCCGCAGGGCCTCAAAGAGACTGTCCCGGGAGGAGCCAGAGCTTAACGCTCTGGAAAATCCTGAAGTCATCAAGCGTCGCAAACCTGCAGTGGGTGCGACCCCTCCTGTTGCCAGGCGTGTGCTTAGGACCACCGCCTCGGCTGAAGAAGACATGGAACCCCATTCTGGTAATTCTTGCTGCCTTGGCATCCTGACGCACATTCCTTCATTTCCTTTTATTAACATCTGGACCTCTGGTTGTAGACTCAGGGTTCCAAGGTGTGTCATCGCCGTCAAGCGACGGCCTTATGGCCTCTGTGAAGATGGCTCCAGAGTTAGTAACTTTCTTTTGCTCTCATAGCATTTTTCTTCTGCCGCGCTGCTTCTTTCTTATATAATTGTCTTGTTCTTGCAGAGCTGCGGTTGATGCTACAACCGCGGCTGATCTGGGAGTTGTCTCCGCGGCTGTGGTTGAGTCGCCTAAGGCGCTTGCAGCTCATACTGCCATGGTGGAGGGCATGGCCACCACTGATGACTTGGCTTCGTCGCCTGCCCCTAACACGGCTGCCCAGGAGGTGGCTCTGAAGGATGGAACAGGTCCCCTCGTTGCCCCAGACACAGAGGAGGTGGATCCCCAGCCGCAGTCGTGGTGGCTAAGGGTGCCGAAGCACCGCTGGTTGAGTCGCCAGCGGCTGTTAATCAGAAATCGCCTGTGCTGCGCCTTGAGGTGGCTTCCTCTTCCTCATCATTGAGCCGCGCAGAACAGCTGTCGCAGGCCATCATTGCTTCAAGCGACAAACAAGCTGCAGAGCTGCGTGAGGCACTCTCCAATTTATCTGCGGCTTACAAGGTAATAATTTCTCTTATCCTGTCTGTCCCTAGCCCCCAAGGATCAAGGCCTTCTTTGACGTAAAGGGGGACTTGGTACTTCTTTTTATAATAACTTCTCACAAATTACTGCAAACTTCTCCGCTGCCCTTTATCTGTTGATCTTCTGTCTTTTAGGAAGAATTATATACTGTGACTGCGGAGAAGCTTGCTCTGGAGAAGCAATTGCAGGAGACTCCCTCTGAGCTTGAGAATCTGCGCAAACTCCTTCTCCAACGCGAGGCTGAACTGAAGGAAAAAGACGCCAGGATTGGCGATCTTACTGACGAGAGCTTCAAGCTATCTGAACAGGCCAAGGCCACTGAGCTGCGGCTTAAATTTTTTGAAGAGAAGTCTCATGAGAGGATCCAGCAGCAAGATTGTCAAATCAACGCCCAGAAGGATGCCATTACTCAAGCCAATGAGGATGCGCGGCTTAAAGCTGTGGAGATTGGGCGCCTTCAAAAAGAGCTGACGAAGGTATCGAATGCTTCCAACCTTGTCCATGGCAAGGTGTGCATCATGACACAGGAGCTGGCTGGTATGTTCTGTTAGACCTCTGCTTCGTTTGTGATATTGAACTCTTGTGTATGCCTCTGTACTTACTAGTGGGTGTTTTATTCCAGGCGAGGATTCTTCATTGCTTAAGCATAGCACCCAGGAACAACTTGACCACATCCGCGAGTTTGCGCACAAAGCTATCGATGCGATGAAGAAATTATCAGCTTGCCTTTTGCCAACCAAGTCTGTCCCCGCTGATGCTGAAGGATTATTGAAAAGGCTGCTCAAAGCGCCTCAGTACTTCTTGGACTGGAAAGAATCTTCTGCTCGCTCTGGCGCGGCTCATGTGCTTGCCTTGGCTAAGACATATGATCCATCCTTCGATGCTGCCAGGGTCGCACAAGGCAGGCCTCCAAAGAAGACGGACGGCACCGAGCTGACATCCTCAGAATATGCGGCGACATGGAAGGGCATGCGAGGCTACGCGACTGAACTTGTGGACGGAGTGGACCTGGCGACCTTTCTGGGAAAGTATCATCCAGACGGGTCGAGATTCGAGAGGTTACCCGCTGCATCAGCCGGCGTAGCTGCTCCTCAAGAAAAGAACTCCTCTCCAGGTGTGTCCAGCTCCTCAGCCCCCAAGCCCGCAACTGATAAGCCTTCGAGCGAGCCTGCAACTGCTGCTCCTGCCAAACCTGGTAAGCCGCCGGTGCCTCCTACCCACAAGCCAAAAGCTGGGAAGAAGTGAGTAAAAACAATGACATGGTGAAGTTAGCCCTTAGTGGCTTGTAATAATTTGTTGAAATGATGTGTTAGCAACAATGTTTTATAATTATTAAGTACTCTCAGCAGTACAAGTTCCGACCAATAGTCTGGTCCTTATGATTTGTCTCGGTTTTCCTTACTTAGGCCCTTGCGCGGCTCAGTATTTCCTAGGAACATGTGTGTTCAGGGTCGAGAGCGGCCATGATAGGCAATCAAGCTCGATTGACGCCACACCCCAGTACTTTGGCCGCATAATGCAAGTCGCATCCAAGTGAAGGTTGAGTATAATCACGATAAATGCCACTCGTTTGGCGATTCCAAGGTAATAGGCCGCGCTCAGAAAGCTGCCGCACCCCCAAGGAACCAATGATTAGAAAATGAAAGACTCACAACTCAATTGGTAGTTTGAGGCGAAACGACAGCCACCTACATAGTAGGTGTGCCGGTTTTATTTCAAAATCATTATATGATACATAGAGTCGGTCGTACCTGAGTGGCGACCAGAAGTGATTCATTGGGTCGGTCGCACCTAGGTGGCGACCAGAGATGATACAGAGGGTCGGTCGCGCCTGAGTGGCAACCAGAGATGATACATGGGTTGGTCGTGCCTAGGTGGCGACCAGAGATGATACAGGGGTCGGTCGCGCCTAGGTGGCGACTAGAGATGATACATGGGTCGGTCGCGCCTAGGTGGCGACCAGAGATGATACAGGGGTCGGTCGCGCCTAGGTGGCGACCAGATTTTTTATGCACAGGTACGGCCGCGCCTGAGTGGCAGCTAATTCCTGATACATGGGTTGATCGCGCCTAAGTGGCGATCCAATTTGATACATATGGTACGGTCGCGCCTAGGTGGCGACCGGAGTTTGAGGTTTGAGCCCTGAGTGGCCAGCTTGATACTGTGAACCCTTGTTGGTTCTGCTGTGATTGTTGATGGCGACTCGTGGTGGTTGGGGTATACCCTTATTGCCGATGGCCTGCAGCTCTTGCCCTTCTTGCGGCTGTAATCTGAAGTCGCAGGTCAGGCAGGTGTCTTTTGGCTTCCACGATGTCTTCAAATTTTTGTTGCGGCTCAGGAGCAGGCGCATTTTCCGCGACACAAGCGTCTCTGGCCATAGCCCTGTCACCTTCCTCGCATTCTTGTGCTATCTCTTTGTTGCCATCTATTGTGATTACTCCCTTAGGACCAGGCATTTTTAGCTTCAGGTATACGTAGCACGGCCGAGCCATGAATTTTGCGAACGCTTCTCTGCCAAAGAGATTGATAACTAAATGATAAAAGCAAAACACACCATGACTAGATAGATATGATAAACTAGTAAAGATAAAGACTAGGTGGAACTCCCCCAAGCTTGACGTTCTGCCAGTGCTTTCTCTGCTGCAGCCTCTTCTTTCTCATATTCTTCCTCCCATTCAGCCCTCTTCCATGGGAAAGGCCTCCCATTGTAGAAGCAGTTAGGTGGATCATTATACCTAAGGGTAGCAGCTGCTGCAATCTTCTTGAAGCGCTCTTCATACTCACAGTTTTGATTTTCCACATCCCACAGTAGAGCTTGATGCTTGTCCAACTCAGATGTGACATGTAGATACCTCTTCTCCAAGTCCTCCAGCCTCTCCTTGTACTCTTCAACCTTCTTCTCCAGCTCCAGGTTCATGAAGTGATGAGCATCAAGGCTGCGTTCAACAACAGTATTATACCTGAAGATCTTCTGTTCCAGGTCCTCCAGCCTCTCCTCCACCGTGCCAACGATCTTGGGAGTCTTCACCTCCTCTATGAGCATCGCGCCCTCCTTGAAGGACAAGGTCTTCATTGGTGCCATCACGGAGTTGAGGTAGCGGTTCACAACACCTCCCTTGGGAAGCTCTCCCCCTCATGATCGGATCCGGAGCTAGACATGGTTAAAACCTGACAGACAGAAACAGCAAAAGCAAAGAACACTTGAAAGCTCTCGGTACGAGATTAGATTGACGAAACGGGGTATATATTGACGGTTTTTAGGGCAAGATGAAGAGTCGGAGTCGAAAACGGGACGAATCGGGACTCCGAGGGGCAAAAGGAGTGGGCCCACGCGGTCAGGGAATCTGCCCGCTTGGGACCCCCTCTTTTCCTTCTCGAAGCTCCATCACGTCCAGTTTTCTTGTCCCACACGTTAATTTCCATAAAAAATGATGTCCGTAAAATATTACGCAATTCCGAGAAACTTTCCAGAGTAAAAGTTACCTTTTATTGATTTTAGATTTCTGAAACTGCAAACTTCTTTGCAATTACCTCCTCCGATGGCTGTAAAATGAATTCCTCCACCTTTTCAATGAAGCTTTTTCCTGCAATATAATGTTTAAGGTGTTGTCCATTAACTACATGAGGTTCACCTTTCATATCACCATGAAGACGGATAGCTCCTGAACGGTATACTTCCTGTATCACTAATGGTCCCTGACACTTTGAAGCTAACTTACCTGCAGAAAACTTGAAATGGGAGTTGTATAATAGCACTTGATCACCTATTTTGAATTCTTTCTTTTTAATTTTCTTGTCATGCCAAATCTTAACTTTTTCTTTAAACATCCTGGCACTTTCATAAGCTTCATTTCTCCATTCATCTAGTAGGTTTAAATCAAGAATTCTCTTTTCTCTAGCAGTTTTAAAATCAAAGTTCAATTGTTTAATAGCCCATCTAACTTCTTATATTTACTAATTGGAGGCACCATACAAAGCACCACGTTAATCCTGAGAATTAAGAAATTATGTCCATTAGATTAACCGAAGATTTGTTTGTAACCATCGGATTAAGCGCGCCCCGGCCGTGCTGCAACGCGAGTCGTCGTGCCTCTGGTCTCAATAAAACGGAAAAAAATCTAGCTTGATTCCTTTTAGATATTCCGACGAAAAGTTAATTTGTCGCACGTATATCCCCTCGATTTTGCGGCTCCGTGGATCCATGGGAGCAGCGGAGGAAGTCCTCGCCTCCATGCATCCTTATAGTGGTAATCCTTCCATGATCTGTGTTTAGCTGCTGCCGAGCATGCTCCAAATTCCCAGGCGCCTGGCCACGATGCATGGAAAGGTGCACTGCATGGTGAGTTAACAGATTTCAGATCCGTTTTGTCCATCTCTCGGTACTAATTCCTTGATCTGTAGATTTCAATAACTAATTCCGCATATAAATGTAATACACCGTACAGCATAGGTAATTAGTTAGCTGTAAGGTTAAATTCCTTGGTGCACTTTTCCTATAAGAATTAATACTATCGGATATACTGGTAGCAGCGAAGTAACAAACAGTTCAATTAGATTTAGAAATTTCGTTAGATTAATTCATAGGATAACTCCATTAAAATATGTCCCTTTATACATGTGGAGAAAATATTGGTATTGGTACCATAAAAGGGCGGTGGTAGAGGCATGACTATATCAGAGTGTTATACTTTTTTCTAAACGTAAGCTCCTGTCATGAAGTGACTCTGATAGGCCTAAGCCCCGACGATTTTGGTCGGTTTGATAAGCTGAAGAGTTATTAACCCACACATAAATCATGTGAGTTCTCTCCTCTGCCGCCTCCGTCCTCCTCGAAATGATTACTTCTTTGCTGAGGCATCCTCCTCATGGTCCAGGTCTCTATGGCCTATATGCTTTCAAAACAACCAAAAATGGTCGAGGGTATAATCACCCCTGACATCCTCTCTTATACGGCATCTATCCCGGCCAAGTCGACCAAGAGGTAAATGTTGTACTACCAGGTGTTTGTGAGCAATAGGAGCACCCAGATTATGGTTTTATCTGAGAAGATCCATTTGTCCTTAGGATTATTATTCTGGCTATTATGGCAATACGAATGGATGAAAACTTTGAGTTGTACGACAGATGTTTGCGAGCAATAGGAGCACCCAGGGACGCATCTATCCCAGCCAACTCGACCAAGAGGTAAATGTTATTCTCTCGATTGGATGAAGACCTGTTTTGGACGATTTAGTTCCTACTAATTTTGTTGAGCTCGGTACAGACCATGGTTTTATCTGAGAAGATCCATTTGTCCTTAGGATTATAATGCTGGGTATTATGGCAATACGAAAGGATGACAACTTTGAGTTGTACCACCAGATGTTTGTGACGAGCACCCAGGGATTGTGCCATTCGTTTCAGGTATGTGATAATTGAATCATTATGATTAACTAATATTTTAGAACATGGAGACTAGAGAGCCCTGTTTTCCACAAGACCTGAGCAAGTTCATATGTTAGATAGGACCGCTAAACAATCAGGAATTTAATTGGCTCATTCATAGGACACTATCTGTTTTCATGTTGATCTTTAATTTATGTGATTATTTCATATTCCCTCTGTTTCTTAATATAGGGAGTATAGTTTTCTTGCACGAACATTAATATGTGGGAATTTGGCATACGGTCCACTCATTTTCCCTAGAAAAAAATCGGGAGAGAGTTCCTGACAATCACAAATCGAAACAATCCATAAAAAGTCAAGATTGGTACTCATCTCTGGATGCATATACTTATCCATGAATCGCAGTACACACTATATTTTGGATTTTCCATGAACGGAGCGGAGAGAGTATTTTAGAACAGAGATGTCCTGTTTTCAGCGTCAAGAGATTTCTGAAATTAGAAACGGAAATTAAATGATTGGGATAGCCTAACTAGCTAATTCCTCCACCACAATTGTCAATGTATTTGGAGCAGCTATGCTTTATCATGCAATGGTTCTGAAAGACACCATCTTAGATTTATGAAAAGAAGCTAGATTCAGATTTAGTAAGAGTCAATCTGACAAGTGCTATTGATGATAATCACTAAGTGTCCAAAGAATTTCAAGATGTTGATTTCTATTTTTGTAAAATATTGAATATGGCATCACATTCATAGACTAACTTTGTAATTTTATTGGTAAATCAATAATGGTAAGAATATTCATGTTTCTATTCATACCGCATCGAAGTGGCCAAATTAAGGTAACCGCAACTCATAGCAGGTATTTATGGCTGTTATGCTCTCACACGGATCTCATAGATCTTAATCGAATTTCATTTTTTTCTTTAGCGACATGGAGATGATGAGGTCATGTTCTTTAGAGATCAGGAATGGGTTAAATTGGTTAATCAGCAATTAGTTTATTTGTGGCCTTGGGGGATCCCGAAGATAAAAAGTATGTTCTCTTAGAGATCAGGATTCCTATTGGTAGAAGAAAAGAATGTGAGATGGTCAGTAATATTTACGGATTGTTGCACAAAGAATCCATAATTCCAGGCTATCGATGGTCACTCAAAATGCTTATTGATGTAGCTAATAATCTCATTATATCTTGCTGCCATGAGAGCTATAAAATGGTCATATCCATGCTGCAGATGACAGTGGTGCACCTGTTAATTTTACTATCAAGATCAATGAAAAAATTATGAAAGTCGGCGGTGGTCATGGTTTTCTTTTTGCATGATGATATTATAGCTGTACTCCGAACAATGTAGTGGGTCTGATTTTAGGCCTGATAGATAAAATAGCTAAAAGCTTAACATGTAATATATACTCTGTTTTGTACATACTTCATACTCCCTACGTTCCAAAATATTTGACGTAGATATCAATGTACTGTGAAAACCTTGGAATCATTGCAATATCGGTGCTTATAACATACTAAAAGTTTTCTGTTCTATTTTCAGACTGCAACCACTCACTCTGTTGCAAGAAACTCCATTTGTTGCTCAGGACCAAAGCGTTCATAATTTATTTGATGGGAAGAAATAAACAAGGGTAGCAGCTTACATAAAAGGAACCGGTGGTCCAAGTCTTATGTTACCGTAATAGAGAAATGAAAGAAACAATCTTATAGATGTCCAACAGTTTGGCGTTGGCGTCATATCCTTTTACTATAGCATATTTGATTATTATTTCAACAGTTGTTAGATTCCATGGTGCTCTACTATCGATTATAATTAAGGATACCATGTTTATATGTTATCAAGTGTTGCAACTTCAAAGGTTCTGTGCTCATGGTAGATTGCTCGATATCTTCATGAACTTAATTTTGCATAGAAAAATTATTAGACTATTTTCTACGTGTATTTAAAGTATGTCTTGCAGTGACAACATATTTGAATGATCTTTTCAATCAACTTTTAGTCATGCTAGCCCGTGCGGATGCACGGCGGGTTGATGACTAGTTATGTTCTAATTCAACAGGTAGATGACAAGCTTTTCCATAAACCATTTTATAAGGAGACATTCCCATAGGATTTTTAAAAGCAGTTCTATAAGCCCATAATGCATCGTTAATTTTAAGTGGCCAATCAGACCTAGACTTATTCACTGTCTTTTCCAAAATGAGTTTAATTTCCCTATTACTTAATTCAACTTGTCCACTAGTTTGGGGATGATAAGGTGATGCAATTCTATGGTTAACATCATATTTTGCCAAAGTTTTCCTAAGAATACCATGTAAGAAATGAGAACCACCATCAGTAATTAAAAACCTAGGAACACCAAACCTGGGGAAAATGATGTCCTGAAGCATCTTCATTGCCGTGGCATGATCTGCACTTTTGGTTGGAATTGCTTCCACCCACTTTGTAACATAATCCACTGCAACCAAAATATGAGTATGCTTTGTCTTTGATTCGGGGAAGGTCCCATAAAGTCAAAACCCCACACATCAAATGGTTCAAGTGGTAAGGAATAGTTCATAGGCATTTCATTTCTCCTACCAATATTTCCTACTCTTTGACATTTATCACAAGATTTAACATATTCAGCACAATCCTTAAATAAAGTAGGCCAATAAAAACCAGACTGTAATACCTTTGCACCTGTACGATCTCCTGCATGATGTCCTCCATAGGGACTGTCATGACAATCTCTTATAATAGCCTGTTGTTCATACTCAGGTACACAACGTCTAATAATACCATCCACACTTTCTTATAAAGAAAAGGATCATCCCAGAAATAATGTCTAAGATCATAAAAGAATTTCTTTCTTTGTTGAGTAGTGAAGTGTGGAGGTAAAACTTTACCAACAATAAAATTTGCATAATTGGCAAACCATGGAGATGCAACTTTAGCACTAGAAACATTAATGTTTGCAAGTTGTTCATTAACAAAACTATCATTAATAGGAATAGGATCATCAGGTATATTTTCCATTCTAGAAAGATGATCAGCTACTTGATTATCTTCCCCTTTCCTATCAACAATGTGTAAATCAAATTCTTGCAATAGAAGTACCCATCTTATTAATCTAGGCTTAGCATCTTTCTTATGCATTAAGTATTTAATGGCAGAATGATCAGTATGCAATGTGACTTTCGAATCAGTAATATAAGGTCTAAACTTGTCACAAGCAAATAGCACTGCTAAAAATTCTTTTTCAGTTGTGGCATAATTCCTTTGAGCAGCATCAAGTGTTCTACTAGCATAATAAATAACATTCAGTTTCTTATCAACACGTTGGCCCAAAACAGCCCCAACTGCATAATCACTAGCATCACACATAATTTCAAAAGGCAAATTCCAATCAGGTGGTTGAATAATAGGGGCACTTATTAAAGCATTTTTCAAAATATTAAAGGACTCAATACAATCATCATCAAAAGAGAAAGGAACATCCTTTTGCAAAAGATTGGTTAGAGGTTTTGATATTTTAGAGAAATCTTTAATAAACCTACGGTAAAAACCTGCATGCCCAAGAAAACTTCTTATACCTTTGAGATCCCTTGGGAATGGAGCTTTTCAATAGCTTCTATCTTTGCTGGGTCAACTTCTATTCCTTTTCCAGAAATCTTATGCCCAAGAACAATACCTTCAGTAACCATGAAGTGACACTTCTCCCAGTTTAAAACTAAGTGTTGGTCTTCACAACGCTGCAAAACTTTGTTAAGGTTGAACAAGCAATTATCGAAGGAAGTACCATACACAGAAAAATCATCCATAAAGACTTCCATTATCTTTTCAATATAATCAGCAAATATAGCATTCATGCATCTTTGAAAAGTAGCAGGAGCATTACACAAACCGAATGGCATTCTCCTATAAGCAAATGTACCAAATGGACATGTAAAAGTGGTTTTCTCTTGATCATCTTTATGAACAGGAATTTGGGAGAAACCTGAATAACCATCTAAATAGCAAAAGTGAGAGTGTTTAGATAACCTTTCTAACATTTGATCAATAAATGGCAATGGGTAATGATCTTTACGAGTTGCTTTGTTTAACTTCCTGAAATCAATACACATTCTATAACCAACAACAGTGCGTTGAGCTACAAGTTCATCCTCATCATTTGGAACAACAGTCATTCCACCCTTTTTAGGCACACAATGAACAGGACTAACCCACTTACTATCAGCTATAGGATAAATGATACCAGCTTCAATAAGTCTTATTACCTCTTTTCTTACCACTTCTTTCATTTTTGGATGGAGACGACGTTGATAATCAACAACAGGTTTTGCATCTTCTCCAAATTAATTTTATGCATACATAGAGCTGGGCTTATACCTTTAAGATCATCAAGAGAGTATCCAATGGCTGGTCGGTGAGCTTTAAGCACATCAAGTAATTTCTCTTCTTCTTCAGCTGAAAGGTTAGCACTAATAATGACAGGATATATGCTCTTCTCATCTAGGTATGCATATTTAAGATTTTCAGGCAAAGGTTTTAATTCAAACTAGGATCCCCTTTAGGTGGTGGTAACACTCCTAAATTATCAGGTGGGATATGCAATTGTAATTGTGGTGGCTGTTGTGAAAGTATTTGTTCTAAAGCATCTTTTTCTTCATCATTAAATGGTTCATCTTGATTAAGCATGTATCTTTCCACCACGTCTGTTGAAGCTACAGCTACATGAGCAAGAGTTTCAATTACATCTTCAGAAATGGCTCTTTCTTTGAATGCTTATCAGAAAATTTAGAAAAGTTGAATGCAAGTTTTTCTCCAGCACAATTAATAAACACTTTCTCTTTAAGCAAATCAATTTCAGCACCAACAGTATGTAAGAAAGGTCTACCGAAAATGATAGGACAAAATGAATCTTGAGGAACCAAGCACAATAAAATCAGCAGGATATTTAATTTTACCTACCAATACTTCAACATCTCTAACAATTCCAAGTGGATTAATATAATCTTTATTAGCAAGTTGAATTGTCATACCTGTCTCTTCCATACTGATAGGATCAATATCAGGCTTGATTTCAAGATACAGAGAATATGGAATGACACTAATGCTTGCTCCAATATCACATAAGCCATGATAACTAGAAGTCCCAATAGTGCATGATATAACAGGCTTACCAACCTTGGCCGAATTGCCTTTAACAACTTTAGTAGCATCTTCACATAGATAAACATCAACAGGATCTTCTTCATTTAATTGTTTGATAATAGAGATTTGACTGTTGACTTCCATCTGTTCATAAGGCTGAGATCTTCTTCTTTTACTCTTGTTAGAAACAGCAATAAGTAAATTTTCCTTGACTTGGTTTGGATATGGTGGTGCCTCAACATACTCCTCAATTGTCAAGGATGACACTGGTTCTACCTGTTTAATAACTTTGGGTACAACAATAGATTGTTTAACAGGTTCAACATAAGCTTCAAACCCAGTTTTAGGAATACCAATATGATTAGCAAAAGATTTAGCTACCTCAATTATAACATACTAGTCGTCAACCCATGCATTTGCACGGGTCTATCGATTGTATTGAAAGTCTGTTGATTTACTAAAATTGTGGAAGCAACACTAAGGACTCCAAAGATATGTAGAAATTTAACAATCAAATAGGAACTTGTTTGGTTAAACCTGAACGAATATTTCAAATTATAGCTACTTATGCATTATTTAAAAAATTAAAGTAATATACTAAACAAAGGAGAACTTTTAAACTCCCAGAAAGTTTTCACAACTCCATGAAATTTGTTAGTTGTACATTTTCATTTGTATAAACTATGAATTATTTTTGCACACTTATAACGACTTAATTCCAAAAGTACGACACAACAATAATGAACTGTTTAACTTTTCAAAATAAAAATGGTTGAAAATTATGTATGTATCTTCCGGTGCAAAATTTATCTAACAGCAAGAGAATAGATCTCCATCCAAAACAAATACCATCATTCATAGAACTTCAAACATAAAATAATGAAAGGATCAACTCCTGGAATTAATGCAGGTATGAACTTTATATGTACCTTGCACTGCAAAACTATTCCGGCTGCAGGAGGAATATTTCTCCATCGAAAAGCCATAGAATAGTCCCACCTATAGTATTATATCATTTCTTTAAATATTTTTTATTTCAGTACACATTTTGAACTTTGAAATATGAGATACTGAGATTGGAAAGCATTGCACTAAATGGTGTGTTCAATTCAACATTACCATAGTAATTTCGAGGTAGCATGGTTAAATGTTCCAACTGACCATGGTGTACAGATTTTTGAAAAAGTTGGCATGAAATCCTACCAAAAGAAAACCTCCATATGAGTAGAAATAGTACCTGGTTAATAATGTAAACATTTGTGTAGTTTGCACCCCGTGAACAAAGAAAAAACTTGAGCAGTAGCATGCTTACACTGCATCTGAGAAAAATAATTCTAACATGTGCATTATTTTCTCCTTATGATATATGCATGCTCTATTGGATTATTTGACCAAAACGTACAATTAAAAGTAATACATAGTCATTCCAGTGACCTCGAAACTTACTAACATATTAACTGATCCGAATCTGAACATACTTTTTCCACCTTGAGTTTCCTTTATATACTCGTGTACCACCGTGCTCTACAAAATAAAAGTGACAATGTAAATCTGTGCAATGGGAGTATTGAAGTTTTGTCAGATAATTTGCAATTAAATTAACCGAAATATAAATACATGTAGGGTGAGGTAATCAATGTAAATATACAGCACGTCCATGCCTCTAGTACTGTAAAACGAAAAAATCACTGTTTTTACAACTAATCAAAATTCAAGGGTTGAATTCCATCGTCCTCCCTGAAAGAATGCGTGGTCTCGTCTTTGCCAGATCGAATAAGCGGATGGAAAAGAAAAGACCATGCTGCTTGCCTCAGAGTACCAATTCCTGCCAACGCTGAAAATTCCTGCACAGATCTGACGTGGATAGTGTTATTAACCTACTTACGTATAGGTAATATATATCTAGAGCAACAGATTTTGGTCTGATCCATATGCAAATAGTAAACTGAATCATACGATTTCTTCCATGCTAAGCTGTTTGATGCTATCGATGTGTTCTACATCTGCCACACTGCATAATTACTCACACAGAATCTCAGTAAAACTCAGCTCCGTTTATATCTACATGGAGTCAATCTTGCCATGAGGAAATCCTAAACATATAGATCAGCCAAACTATTCATGGTCACATCTGAATAGCAGAAAGAAACAATAACGTTAGAGACATATCAATGTTTACTGGTGCCAAGTCTTTTCCGATCCTGTAGATGAGAAAAGGTCACGGTCTGAATTTTAGAAGAGAGATTAGCTTACCTCAGAATTGTAGATGAGAAAAGGGCAGCCGACCAACACCGGAGGCTGAAGGCGGATCGTACCTAGTTGGCGTAGTTGATCCGTTGGGTTCTCGCCAGCTTCGGTTGTCGCTTCCGCCGGCCACACAATTATACCCGGCCTGAAGGCCACAAAGATACGGAGACTGCTTTTCCACCATGTTTCCATGTGCTAAGCGCTAGGTCAGGAAGGAGGCTCTATGATTTCTTTTCTTTTTCCAAGGATGTCACGAAGGGGAAGTAGAGAAATAACGTTTCGCGCATGCGGGACAACGCGCGTGAGCTAATTTAAACATCCAACGGCTGTAAACAAATAATAGGTTAATCGTACGGAAGAAATTTTTAAAATTCTAGGATTAACGTGGTGCTTTCTACGGTGCCTCCAATTAGTAAATATAAGAAGGATCAAGATTAAAAGTATCACTCAGATTTTTAAACAAGGTAGAAGTAGAGAAATTCTCTACACATGAATACTCATAGTCCAGATAGGGCTCATTACCTTTATCAAGATCTCAATGACCAGTATTCTCAGAAATAGTCTCCAATAAATTTCATACTTCTTTTTCAGTATTATTTGTAAAGCTTCCACTAGATGAATTATCCAGAAATTCCTTTTGTTGCCTTGGTAGCCTCACATAAAAGTTTATCAGAATAATTTTCCTTGTAAGATCATGACAAGGATTCTTGCGGAGGAGTTCCTTTAACCTCCCACAAGTTTGAGTAATACTTTCTCCCAGATGTGGCCAGAAATTAAATATATAGCATCGGTTCTCATAAGCTTCTCTAGGAGTAAATTACTTAAGAAAGAAAACCTTCTTCAAAATACTCCAGTCCATAGTGACTTCTTCATCTAAAGACCTGAACCAAATACGAGCATTACCAGATAAAGACAGATATAACAGCTTCCTTTTTACCTGATCATCAGAAATACCAGGAAGTCTAAATAAACCACATATAGTCTCAATTGTTTCCATGTGTTCACGTGCAGATTTAGTTCCATCTCCTGTAAATGGATTTTTCATAACTCTTTTAACATGACCAACGGGAATTTTATATCCCATTTTAGGTATCTCAGGAACAGTAATTTCAACAATTTTAGGAGCATAAGCACTTTCATATAGAGCAAGATGTAGCGCGGCACGATTCATAAATGTCATAGTAGCAATGAGATAAAACAGTAAATAAAATTCACCTTTCAAGTTTCCTTACCAAACTTCTTACTAATAGCGCTACGCACCCCGGCAACGGCGCCAGAAACGTATCTTGATGACTCCCAAGTACAGGAGATCAATTGTAGTACCTTTCGAATAGAAAAGGTTGTCGAACCCACGAGGAGCTGAAGGTATTGGTTATTAGAAGTGATAAATAGACAATAAAAGATGCAACTGTTTTTGGTATTTTCGATTGTATGATTGCAAGACAGTGACAATGCAGCAGGTAAATGGTAACAAGTAAAAGCTCTCAAAGAGAGAGAAAGCCCAATCCTCTATGTGTAAGAGGACAAGCTCAAGTGATGTGTAACTTATATGTGGAAAACGTTCCCGAGGGCGGCATGGATATTGCTAGGCATATAGATTTATTAAACAACACGTTGAATATCTTGTCTAGTTTTAATCTTCTTCGACGGAGCTATTATTAGGTACAGCTAGATAAATAGACTAAACCCCTTATGATAGATCATGTGGCCAATTAAATGACAGCACAAGAATTATTAAGATATAAAATCCCACCATAGCATTACGCTCTAGGTCCCCGATACTAATACCCCGTAAAGTAACTTAATGATTCGGTCTCAGACTTTCGTGTCCTCCCAAGTCTCCCTCACGCCATTACACTACGGTGTTCTCCTATGAGCCCATATAGGTGAAGTGTTGTGCAGTCGACGTTCGCACATCACCATCATAGAATCACACAAAAAGATAAACACTAGACAAAATACCACCACATGTCATATATAAATCATTGCCAATTCATCCTATGCCCTCAGGAACATACGGGAACTACTCACAACGTGCAAACATGGTGATGATCAGTGGCATAAATGGTACAACACAATCTGAAAGTATAACTCCACCAACAAATAATGACAAGTACTCAATCACAAACATGAATAGGAGCACGAGACAAGTATCTAGGGTATAGCAACTCTCAAACTACGAGGGGAACGGAGTGGATCACGGAGATGATGATGGAGATGGTGCTGGTCTTGGTGATGGTGATGGTGTAGAGGCCTCCTCCCACGCCAAGGAGGAGAGGTGATGATGATGACGGTGATTTCCCCCTTCTCCGGAGCTCCGGAGCAGCAGGATCTGATCCCCCTCGGAGGGAATCAGGAGTTTCGCCGCCGCCACGGCCTCGGATGGACTTGGAAAAATTAGAGCGTTTCTTTTCGGGCGAGATGGAGACCTCGTTAAAAAGCCCCAGGCGAGGAAGTGCCCGAGGCTTCTTTTGGTGGGTCCCACGCGGTCAGGGAATCTGGCCGCGTGGGCCCACCCATTTTGGGCCTCGTGGCCTTCCTTGGTTGCTTCTTCTTCCCTCTGGTGTTCTCCTGAAGAAAAACCAGCTGTGCAATTTTCGTTTTATTAATTGGGCCTTCGTAGCTCCTGAAACAATAAAAGCATGAAAAAGGAGTTTTTCTGCCTCCCAGAAATTAAATACTAAAAATAGGCACTTTGTAGGAAAGTCCCCTAAATCATCTAAAACATGTAAAAACAATGATATAATAATGCAAATAACATCCTAATATGGTGGTATAAGTGGTATAGATGATGATATAAAATGCACGTATCACTTGCGGCGACTCGGCTCGGATGCTTCTTTCCGCTGTTACTCTACTGTTGTAGGGGGTGGCGTGCAGCCGTCCCCCATGTTCAGACATGTTTGCCTGCTGTACCACTGCTGTGCTCAGCATCTCAATGGCGCGCCGCGCCTATTTGTTCATCGGTGTGTTTCCTACCGGTGTCAACCTGGCTAAGATGTTGGTAGCCGCATAGAGATTCTCCACTGGGCTAACATAGTGTCCTTGCGGTGTATGGAACCTTTGAGGCTGCGGTGCCGGCTGCTGCACAAAGGTTGGTTGTGGCGACGGAGGTGGCATGATAGCCCTGTTGTTAGCTTGCACCAGAGCTCTTGACCCTGGTGCTTCCGCCGTTCTTGGTGCCGCAAAAGATGGAACTACAGGCGCGAATGCTGGCGATGCCATCGTCCGCAATGCAGGCGCGACTAAAGGCGCCGCGGGTCGCGCAGCCGCGACAGGTGGTGCCGTGTATGAGGGTACTGCGACTGATGGTGCTGCGGCTTCTGGCCATGCGACTGGACGCGCTGCGTTTGTTGCGACTGATGGGTTCGCGTGGGGTGGCGCCGTGGCTGCTGGTGTATCAACTGTAGGGATCGCGGCTGTAGGTCCAGAGGTGGGTGATTGGAATAACTCCATTGGATTTGCTGTTCCTGACTGCATGCGACTGATATGGCGTCGGTGCGGCAAGGTGCTTGGTCCTCCTTGTAAGATGACGGTGTCTTCGGCGAGTCGTTGTTGTTCTTGTTGGAGGTGCTGGTCCTCGCGTGCGAGCCTGCTCCTTTCATCCACAATCCTTTGGACTTCATCATACAGCTCAATCCTGGTAGCTTCCAGCTCCGCAGCTCTTGCGGCGGCGTTAACTGCAGATATAGGCGTAAACAGCGGGCTGCTCTGGGGCATCCTGGCCGTCGTGTTGGGGATTGTTCTTGGCCCTTCTTCCGTAGGTACAACTCCGGACGGGGCTTCTCTGTTTGCGACTCCTGAGGTCGTGACTCCTGGGGTGGCTGCAGCGGGTGCCGCGCGACTCGAACCGAGCTCTGCGACTCTGATCCTTCTGGTACGACTTGTTTCACTGCTTCTGGTGCCGTGGGGGCTAAGCTGCCCTGCTGCATGCCCAGCCCTTCCTCTGCTTCCACGGTCCTGTAGATCCCTTCCATGCACTGATCTCCTACGGAGGGCGAGCTGCCACCCCTAGGGTTTCCACAGAGCCTTTCCTCGAGTACATACTCAATGGATTGGGCTTCTTCGTCTTCGAGCGTCAGTGGCTCGTTGTTCGTAGATTCTTCTTCTTCATCCACCGTTACGGCGACTCCTTCTTCTGAGTCGCCCAGCTGTGATGGGTCTTCTGACTCGCCGCCGATGAAGCCGACGAAAACATGAATAGATCCAAACGGGATGATGCGACCGGTCTCCAGGTAGTCAGCTTCTGGTTCCCAGCTTGAATCGTCAATGAGAGGCGTGCCATCGACCATGATGATGTGGCCAATGGCGAGATCTTCAGCTCCTTTCATCGATCCTGCGCGGAACATGACGCTCTTGACCGCAGGCCCCACGGTGGGCGCCAACTGTCGTGGGTTTGTCACGTCAGATGTCATGGATGACTTCGTAGGTGTGGGATTTGCACGAGTCAATCGTCTCTGAGCTTGGGATCGCATGAACAAGGACGAACACATATTTACCCAGGTTCGGCCCCTCAATGTGAGGTAAAGACCTACTTCCTGCCTACCCTAGATTGGTATTGATATGATATATGTGGTGTTACAATGAAGGCGATCCAATCTGGGAACTCGCCGTAAGAGCTAGGGTTTTAGGGCTTGATAGCTTGACCCCGTCTAAGTCATGCGAGTCCTCTTTATATACACAGAGGCTCGCTAGGTTACAAAGGAAACTTCCTCCACAAGGAATACATCAACTGGAACCTACTCGGATACTAACTCCTCCTCACGTCTTCCAAGATATGTCTTCTAGATCCTTCTCCTTGTGGCGGTACGAAATTGGGCTTGCTTTCACGTAGGCCCTTTCAGGTGCGAGTAAAGTAAGTCACACTTATTGACGAGGGGTACACTCATCAAATCCCATGGTTAAGGACCTAGGGTTGAGATTATGGGGAGAGAACGTGGTAGTACTGGTAGTTTCGTCGGCTGACAAGCAGAGGCAAAGATTTACCCAGGTTCAGGCCCCTCGGGTGGAGGTAAAGACCCTACTTCCTGCTTGTCTGGTATTGATTGTGGGGATTATGCGATTACAGGGGAGCTCTGGCGAGGTATCGATCTCGCTAGAGCTTTTGGTGGTTCGAGTATGGCTTGGCCTAGATCGGCACCCCTCCCAGCCCTTAAATAGGCGGATCTTGGGAGTTTGTAACCGACCTAGTTTACACGTAAGGAAAGTATAAACCGACTATGCCTATGTCTAATCTTGGAGGGTACTCCATCTTCTTTGGGCCTCCTGCCTCGGGCTTCGAGCATGCTCTTCGCTATTGGGCCTCAGTCGTTACGCGCACCAGGTACCCTCAAGGTAGGGTACCCGAGATGTATACCCATGTCAGTAGCCCCCGAGTACTTGTCTGACTCGAAGAATCGGGCATGGACTCTTTCGTAAGTGCACGTCATATGCTTTGTATTATAATTGGAATTCCTGTATGAATAGCACAAGTTGGCTATGTCGAGTATCTCATCGACTGTGGTTTTTGTTTATGATCAAGGGATAATAGCTTAGCAGGCCCAGTACACTCGACGGATCGGGACTGGTTAACTACACATTCGGGTAAAACCTTACTAGCTTTCAATCAAACTCGAGTCCCCGGACTCGAATCTGGAACAAACTGGTCAGATTCGACTAGGCCGCGGAGGTCTTACTGAGTCGATCTGCAGCATAGATTTGAATTTTACCCAATGCGTCCGTCAGGATTTTTCATCATGTCTGCTGACACGGAAAGTATAAGGTTTGACGTTGCTGGAACGGTCCTTAGCCCAGCTCGAAAGTTCGGCGGGTCTTACCTTTGCACTATGCGTGCAGCATCCAAGGTATTTGCGGCGGACGCAACTCGGGAATGTTTCGAGTATGATTTTGTATATGAACTGAGCCGACAATTTTGTCGACTAACACTTTGTCATTATTCTATCGGGTGCGCGACAGCGCTCCCGATGGGAGTAGCCCCCGAGATTGTGCTTTATTGCTTGCAATGGAGGATAATCTCAAATCCTTTTTACCCATACACTCTTAGTCGAAGAAATTTTTGATACGCTCCCGATGGGAGTAACATGTCTTTGGTCGAAGAGACAGTCGAGTGACCATACACCCGAAAACAATCGAGTGATTGATATGCATTGGGCGAACCCGAAATCTTTTCTGAACAAACCTCTTGCAGTGACGTCAGGGATGACGTTTTATGGCGACTGCGCTACCTGACACGCGGTGGCGTGCGCTATGCTGAGATGGATGGGACGTGACACGTATGTGGGCCCATTTTGCAGCGCTTGACCAAACGACGATGCCGTTTGGACTAGATTTGACCGTTTTGACGCGGTTTTTACGGGGCCATGATGATGGTTCCTCGTTTTTCGTGCATAGTGGGCGGAGTGGCCGGCGACGGTTGCCCTCCGCGGCTGCCACGTGTACGGCTGGATATGCAGCTCTGCCCACGATCTCGTATCAACGATGCGGATTCATTGTGCTGAGGTTAAAAGGGTGTGGCAGCGTAAATAATCTTTTTACTTGCCATCTGTGCACCGCCGCCGTTGCTTCTTCTTCCTCCTCTGCGCTGCGCATCTCCTCCCTCTTGCGAACCACCACTCCATGGCGCCCAAGAGAAAAGTTGCGCTTGCCGCCGCCACCGCGGTGGCTGGTGGGAGTGCGAGCACCGCCGCGGCCAAGGTGCCGCGGACGTGACCTTGGACAAGAAGACCGGCGACTGGACGCGGTCCACCATGAAGCTGTCCAGGCTGGAGGGCTATCGGCGGGATGGATGGATCCCCTCCGCCGAGCTGCTGACGACGCGCCTCCCCGGAGACGAGGTAAGCCCTCAACCCAAGGAGGGCGAGCGCGTATGCTTTCACGATTTCGTGAATAGGGGATTCTCATTCCCTATTCACGATTTTGTGCGGGCTCTGATGTACGCGTACAAGGTGCAACTGCACGATTTTACGCCCAACTCCATTATGCACATTGTTGTATTCTTTGTGCTATGTGAGTGTTTCTTGGGTGTGCACCCACATTGGGGTCTTTGGAAGAAGATCTTTACTGTGAGGGAGAACGCCGGCAAGAAGGGCGTTTATGCTGTTGGCGGCTTCAACATTCAGAGCCGCAAAGAAGTCGCATATTTCGACATTAAACAAGTCGAATCTGCGCAAGGTTGGAGGCAGAAGTGGTTCTACTTCACCACCAACCAAGAGGGACTGCCCCTTTGATCCCCACGCGCCTCTGGTGAAGACACGGGCTTGGCTGCATCAGACCACAGCTGCTGAAGAGGCTGAGGTGAAGCCTTTGATGGCCAAGATTGCCAAGCTTATGAAGACTGTGGGCCGCGAAGTGAGCGGCCTGCATTTGATTTCAACCTTCATCAAGAGGGGTGTGCAGCCACTGCGAGTGCGAGCGCACCCCATGTGGGCATTTCAGGGTCCACAGGACCCGACACGTTTGGTGCCTGGCCAAACTCTGCCAGCACCTGATGATGTGGAGAAGCGGGTTCGATCGATCACCAAGCTGACGGCGAACGATAGCTGCCCACTCGATTGTCCTGTCGATCCCTTCGACAGTGAGCACCCTTTACCCAAGGTATTCTCTGTTTTCCTTTATGCACTAGCGTTGGAGATATGATTTTTGTCGAGTGATAGCTCATGGCTTGATTATGTACAGGGTTATGTTCCCCTCCAGTGCTTGCCCCCACTACCCGAAGATGGGGATACCACGGAGACAGAGGTTTTGCTGGCTGATCACAAAGCCGACGACGTCTCACTCGCCTCCGCGCACACCCCTACAGAGGAGGCAGAGGACTCCGAGCAAGAGGAGGAGGATGAGGTTCCACTCCTGAAGCGCCGTCGTGCAGACGATACGAAATCGACTGCAGAAAGCTCGCCTCCGCGTGCCACTCGAGGCGAGGATTCTGATTCTTCTGCGACTGACTCAGGGGAGCCTAAGGGGAAGTCCCCTTCGCGTGCAGCTTCACCGGCTAGGTCGCCGTCATTCAAGGCGTGTATAGACTATAACACGCTGATTCTCTCGGATGACGACGAACCTCAGTAAGTTTGTGCTGGAACATTATGTGTCATAGGTGATGCTTTATGCGACTGATTTGATATGTGCAGGCTGGTCGAGGACGACGCCCCAAGGTTGATCTGCCACCGCCTGCACCTGAGGGGACGCCCGTTTCTTCTTCGGGTGAAGCGATTCGCTCAGAGGCCCAACAGACCTCCCCGGCAGCTCCTCGACCCGAGCCTCAGGAGAACATGCCTTCCTCATCGGGTGAAACGCTTCCTGCACGTTATAACCACGTAAGTGCGATATGCTCTTTGTATTTGTGTTTCGATCCACAGCTGAAGCCATGTATGCACTGATTTCCTGAGTTTTTATGCTATTTAGTCATTCATCCGTACTCTCCTTGAGTCGGGTGACACATATTTGCAAGTGGAGCAGGAACGCGATCAACTGCGAGCCAGAGTGGAGCAGTTGGACCGTAAGAATTTTCTCCTCTCCTTTTATGCCCTTTCTGTTTTGTGATGTTCTGTTTTTGCTAAAAGGTAGCTTGTGCCCGTCGCAGGTGAGAAGGCAACGTCTGCCACCCGTGTGCAAGAGCTTGAGAAGAAACTCGAAGATTCACGGAAAAGGCTCGAGGAGGCGGAGGCACGCGAAACGCTGCAAACTCATCGGCTTCGCGCGCTGTCCCAAGTGCTGGGAGGTAATATGTTTGAGAGAATATTCTCGAGTTTGATTGACTACCACCAGTAGTATAACTTATGCTTTTTCCAACAGAAACTGTTGGTGCCGAGCCTGCCATGGACGAGGGCTCATTCGAGGATGCGGCGAGCGCCTTTGACAAAATATGTGCCCGCACTCGAGAGGCTTTTCGCCGGTCCAAGAGTGCACTGACTTCCATATACCAGACCGTGCTGCCCGCAAATTCACCACCCAAGACAGTGGAGGACTTGGCTGACATGTTTGCACCGGGGACAACCACCTTGGCGAACTTCGCCCGAGCCCAAATGGTAGGTGGATCCGAGACCACCCTCATTCTGTTAAGGGGCAACGGTGTTGCGGGTGATTTTGCGACAGCCCTGGCTGGTTTCCCGAAGAGTTCTGGTGGAAAACCAGCCATTACGGACGCTATGAAGATGGAAGCTGGAACACTGTCGAAGAAGATGGTGACCATGCTTGAGAAGCGTGCCGCGGCTGTGTCTGAGCGTGCCGGTCGTGCTGCTAGGGCTAGGTCTGAGTCGGTGTCAGACGTAGCATAGTCGACTTTTTATGTCTTGTTATGCTTTTGCTTGTAAAGAACTTGAATGCCGCCCAGGGCTTTTGTTTTTATGAATTGCATCTTTTGCTCTGCTTCATGCTATCGTCATGAATGTCTTTTGGAAAACAGCCCCCGAGCCTGCTTGGCCGGGGTTTGTGCAAGTATGATGTGAAACTTACTTGAAGTATATTTTGTGTAGTCTGAAGGTCGTGCTGCAGCAACTGGTTCATCTGCAAGCAGCTCCAAACCCAAGCACACTCGAAGCGTGAATGACCAGAAGCTGATTGAATATCTCACGCAGAAATTCACAGCTATGGAGGCAGAGTTGAAGGAGACCAAGGCTTCCCTTGCTGATCTCCAGTCGAGACCCTCACCCTCTACAGAGCGAGAGTTGTTCTTGCTGGCGGAATTGGACAAGGTGAATCTGCAGCTCGAGTGTAAGTTCACCCGATACACACTTCTTCTTTTGCTTCGGGAAGGCTCGAATATACAGCTGATTATGCTATGAATGCGCAGGTGCCTGCTTTGATAAGCAAAGGAGGAGATCCGAATACGCGAGCGACTGGACGATCAGGCCAATAGACCAGAATTTACCCGTCACCCCTTTGGTCAGATAGGGATAGGAGTCAGACACTTGTGACTCTTTATGATCGCGCCTGGCGTGTGGCTGTTGTGCTGGAGAGCTGTAGGCAAGCCTTCTCCAGGATACACCACACGTTGTTCCCCCTAAATGAACAGCCGGAGGGTTTGTCGGCCTTGCTAGGAAAATTTCGCAAGGGCAAGGCCATCAAGAAGTTTGTGCGAGAGCAACTCATCAGTGGAGCAAATGTGGCACTCGCCTTTGTTCGGACACATCACCCGAACCTTGATCTGAAGAAGATTGCCCTGGGACCAGCACCTGTACCTGGCGGTGGTCCTGTGCCTATGGAGGAACATTACAAGGAGACCCGCGTGGATGCCCTTGTATTGGTTCATCATGTATTAAAGGAGGAGGAAAAATGGGCTCCACCCAAAGATGAGCCTGTAGATTAAGGTTTTATGTACAGGGGTCAGCCCCCGAGTGTAATTTTGCCACTTGTGCATATTTTGTTTATGTGTATGCGCGCAGCCCCCGAGTGGGTTTTATGAAATATACAGAGTATGGAACTAAATTGCACAGCCCCCGAGTAATCGAGTGAGGCTGTGAATTTTTTGCGATATTTGAAGCTGCAACTCCTGATTTGAGCAACTTTTTATTTATGTATGATTTTTATGACCCAGCCCCCGAGTACTCGAGTGCGGCTGGGTATTATGTTTGAAGGAGCAAAACTCATGCTTTGAGACCTCGCAGCCCCGAGTATTCGGGTGAGGCTAAGTGTGTGCGAATAAGTTATGCGAGTAGTAAGCAGGAGAAATATGAGGAATCATTGATTATATTCCATTTTTGAATATTAGGTTGCAGGCCGCCTCATTAAAAACCTTCCAGTCCCCGCAGGTACCCTGGTAAGGAAAAGAGCGCGTCTGAAACCTGCAGCCATCCGACATATGTGCCTATTACATTGTGGACTGAACAATCTAAGCATAGAAATGGCGCAGCTGCGCAACGTTCCAAGGATTATGTGAGAGTTCGCCTGTCTTCGCGTGCTTCAGTCTGTATGCTCCACCGCCAATGACCTCGGTGATGATGAAGGGTCCCTCCCATGGCGAAGCAAGTTTGTGCACCTTCTTTTGCTTCAGTCGAAGCACCAGGTCACCAACCTCGAAGGACCTGGTACGCAGTCGACGGCTGTGATAGTTGCGGAGGTCTTGCTGATAGACAGCTGTGCGTGCTAGCGCTGTGTTGCGTGCTTCTTCGAGCAAGTCGACTGCATCTTCGAGTGCTTCATCTGCATCTTCTTCGTTGTATGCTTCGATTCTTGGTGCATTGAACCTTACGTCTGATGGCAGGATTGCCTCTGCGCCGTAACCATGAAGAATGGGGTAAATTGTGTTGAGGCGTTGGGAGTTGTGCGTAAGCTCCATAGCACAGATGGAAGTTCTTCGACCCAAGCACCCGCGCCTTTTGAGTGGCACCAGGAGGCGTTTCTTGATTCCACTCGTCACAAGCCCATTGCCTTTTTCGACTTGGCCATTTGACTGCGGGTGTGCCACGGATGCATAGTTGAGCGTGATATCTTGCTCTTTGCAGAAAGTTCGGAACTCTTCAGCCGTGAAGTTTGTACCGTTATCAGTGATGATACTGCTTGGCATGCCGAAGCGGTATATGATGGATTTTATGAAATTGACTGCTGTAGTGGCAGTCGAACTTGTGATAGGGACTGCCTCAATCCACTTGGTGAACTTGTCGATTGCCACCAGAAGGTGAGTATGCCCTCCATGGGAGGATTTTTTGAGTGGCCCAACCATATCAAGCCCCCATTGGGCGAAGGGCCAGATCAATGGTATTGTCTTCAACGCCGATGCGGGTGCGTGCGGCTTTGTGGCGAATTTTTGACAGCCGATACACCTTTTGACTATGTCCTCCGCGTCTTTGAGTGATGTGGGCTAGTAGAAGCCAGCGCGAAAGGCTTTGGCTACGAGTGATCGACTGCTGGCATGGTGCCCGCAGGTACCTGCATGAATATCACGAAGGATGGCTTGGCCATCTTCAAATGCTATGCAACGTTGGAACATACCTGATATGCTGCGTTTGTACAGTTCACCGTTGATGACATTGTATGGTTTAGCTCGTCGAGTGACGCGTCTTGACTCTGTTATGTCTTCAGGTACCTCGCCGCGGAGTATGTATGCGAGGAAAGGTTGAGTCCAAGTTGGCTCGATGAGGAGTACCTCGACTGGTGGGTCCTCTGTGCTAGGTGCTTTGCTCTTGGCTGGTGCGGCTGATGTAGGAGATGCTCGCTTTTTCTTGATGGATCTGTGCTCGATGCGCTCGAAGAAGACACCAGGTGGAACTGGTGCTTTGGTGGCTCCAATGTTGGCTAGCTTATCTGCTTCTTCATTGCTCTCACGCCCTATGTGCCGCAACTCACAGCCTTCAAAGCTGCCCTCCATGAGGTTGTATAGGTCACGGTAGGCAATCATGTTATCTGCGATTGCATCGCAGGCCTTCATTGTTTGCTGTACCACAAGATTCGAGTCACCGTAGATCATCAATCGAGTGCACCCGAGGGCTTTGGCCATCCTCATGCCGTGGATCAGGGCCTCATACTCTGCTTTGTTATTGGATGGGAACTCGAATCCCATCTGCAGGATATAGTGAAGCTTGTCGCCTTTTGGTGATATGAGGATGACACCCGCGTCTACGCCTTTGTTTTTCTTCGAGCCGTCAAAGTACATAGTCCATGAGTTGGACACATCTGGCGCTCCTGGCAGCTGAGCTTCGATCCACTCGGTGTGGAAGTCAGGTAAGACTTGTGCTTTGATGGCCTTCGGTTGGTCGCACTTGATGTCTCGCGGTGCTAGCTCTATGAGCCATTTTGCGACTCGCCCAGTTGCGTTGGGGTTTGTGAGGATGTCCCCGATCCCTGAGGTGCAGATTACAGTTATCGGGTGCTCGGAGAAGTAATGCGTCAGCTTCCTTGAGGACATGAACACGACGTAGGCCAGCTTTTGATAGTGCGGGTACCGCTGCTTTGATATGGAGAGCACTTCACTCAAGTAATAGACTGGGCGTTGTATGCTTTGGGCGTGTCCCTCCCCCCTTCGTTCGACTACCAATACGGTGCTTACCACCCTGTTAGTTGCGGAGACATATAGGTACATGTCGGGGGGCTACCCCCGGGTAGGGTAAGTTGCGGTATAAAGAGATCTGAAGAGTGGACCGGGTCAAGGTCAAACCGGGTCAACCAAGTCCCGGAGGGACCGAGACATGGTGTAATTGCCAACCGGCTTATGACAGCCGGATCACTTAGGCCGGGTCATGTTAGCTGGGTCACCTTAACCGACATACCAACGTCGGTTTACTCTTGTTTATTCTCATATGCAGGAAAGAGACGAAGAGGATCCGGCATAGGCTTGCCGGGTCAAAGAAGGGAATCCGGCATAACCATGCCGGGTTAAGGAAGAGAAGAAACTTTACCTCGGATAGGAAGTCAAGGGCCTTTGTCTTTTAGCCTGGCAGAGGAGCACGCCTGGCCGGAGAACCCGGAGCCTGGCAGACCGACATCCCGGGATGGGACAGCCCGGATAAGCTGGGACAAGACAGAAAGGGTCCCGTCATGGCAGAGACGACCCGGAGATCCCGGAGGCGCAAGTCTCCTGCAGGAATCCCGGAGATCTCTGCAGGAGCACGTGATGCCACCGTGGAGGAGAGAGCCGTTGTCACCAGGACAGCTATAATTACCCCTGTACCTCCTCCTGCGTGAGGGACGGAAGAGGAGATAGCTCATTTGCCCCCTTTGTGCTTAGCTTCATCTTCTACCTCGTACCACTGTTCATAGTCTAGCAATACATCTCAAGGAGTAGATCTTGTACTTGTGTTTGTGCTTCACCCATATACATCGAGAGATAGGCAGGAGTAGGGGTGTTACCTCCTCACGAGGGCCCCGAACCTGGGTAAATCGTGTGTGTGCTTGTGTGTTCTTGGTTCGATGTTCGTCCGTGCGCGCTTCTCAGCGTGCAAGCCCTCCCCGGATACCTCCAGCGCGTCCTTTCGGCCCCACACTTAGCCATACCTATGGCATCTGCCGTGACACCACCACGACAGTTGGCGCCCACCGTGGGGCCAGCAGCGGCGATGGCTGGAGTCTTCATCCGGACGGGTTCCATCACCACCTCCGGCGAGCGTGTGCTCAGCTGTAGCGTACCTGCACTTAAAATATGGCAAGGTACCTGTGTATAGTGCAAACCCCTGGATCGTTTCATTTGCACACACAGTTTAAGATGTAGTATCACAACAAAGTATCATTATTACATCGAATGATCCAGACTTGGTAAAATATTCATTACAACTTGCATAGCATATAGCTAGCTTGAAAGAGTAAAGCAGCGGAAATAATAATCCTCATGGAGTCCTCATCCTTTGCATGTGCCATAGGCGAAAACATGTTGGTTGCAGACTCGAAACCCTTAACGAAACTCACTCGTCGTCAGAACAATCTGCAACAAAATAAAATTTTGCAACAGAGTGGGTCAGATACCATTAAAAATGGATCTGGCAAGTGACACTATGTGGACACTTAATGGAATAACTCTAATAACCTATATGCATATTTTGGCTGGTGGAGTTCAAGGCTATTTTGCATAAAAGCCAGTTTTGCCTAACACCTTGTAAAACATTTTCTTCAAAAGTTGGAGATGATATGGTATAAGACCATAGTCTCATCTACCCTTGTTCACCATCAAGTTTTACTTTCGAAATTGGAATGATGAAGCCTCCGTTGAATCATTGATCAGCTGCTCAAATTGTCCGTAACCGAGGACACGGCTAAGTACTTAGTTTTTAAACTCTGCAGAGGTTGTGCACTTTCACCATTAGACCCAACAAACCCAAACTATCCTCAAGCACTCAATTTGTGCTAAGGAAAAGGAGAGAGTTGAGACGAGACTTTTCAGAAGCATTTTCCCATCCCATACCGACTTGACGCGCTCCCATTCTAACCATTCTACCACCACCTGTCAAGTCGGGACGAGTCCACGCAACTTAATCCATCTAGCCAGAGCCCATATGACTAATGGCTGCACAGTAAGCAACTTCACTTAGAGAAAACCTTGGCCCCTTAATACCCTGGGTGGCAACCACAAGTGACCATCCCTTAGAGGTCACCCCTAAGAGATGACACTCAACCTTTCCATCATCTTTTCATAACCAAGTCCACCCAGGTGGTAAATTAACTTAGTAGAATTAAGCTTTTCAATAAAACACCTTTGCATAGCATCAATATTTCTACTAAGTTATCAATAGGATTCTAGACACAACTAGTAAAAAGGAGATAGTAGTTTTAGCATAGCAATACTATCCTACACATGCATATAAAGAATTACACTAAATAATGCATATAAAAATACTTAGGAAATTTATGGGGGTGTGCCACTTTCCTTGGCAAACAGAAGTGTAGTAGTAGCAGTTGCAACCACTTTCGTCTCTCTCCGGAATTTCTAACAATTCAAACAAATCACAAATAAACATTCAATCATAAATGCAACACTTGGAAAAATATGATATGCATGAGATGCAGGATGATACAAAGAAATGTGGTATGAAAGACAAGCAAAACAAAATAAGGAAGGAGACATAAACTAACTTAATCCAAAATGGCTAAGGCAAGGTCAAGGTTGAGTAAAATAAACTGGATAACACAACTTGAAAAGTTGTAAGGCTACTCTATATCTTCACAATTTTGGTCTTTAATTAATCTTCAACTCCTTGGTAGCATAATTGATCTTCAATGGTCTTCATTGATCTCTGTCCAAGGTGAGAGATAGAAATTAGAAAGAAGAAAAAATAGAAAGAATGTAATAGTTGGTCTTCCAAGCATCTTCAATTTCTTTGTAACTTTCTCCTTGGTGTGTTGACTCCATTGAAAATGTGGACTTGATGGTTCTGCAGACTTGATTGTTGGTAGCATCAAGGTTGGTCTTGAATATAACTTAGTCACTATGAAGTCTAAGAGAAGAAGAAGTAAAGAGAATGGGAAGAAAGACTTAGAAATTGTAGCTGGTTGGTCTTTATGAACTTCCTCTTGATGTCTTCTAAGTCCTTTCTTCTTGGAGATGCTTCTGGAGTCTTGTTTTCATGCTAAGTCCTTCTTTGCTTTCCACTAATTTCTAACTTAGTGGTTTTTTTTACTAGGAGAGTCAAAAGAGCTAACATGCATCCTCCAAAACTTCTAAGGAGGCAAGTCATGTGAAATTATAAAATAATACTAAGGACTTAATTATGCATGCCATGTTTATGTAAATGCTCTAAGGAAATGCAAGCAAACAAGATGTTCCAAAAATAACTAAGGACCAAAGAGGTCAAACAATAAGTCAAAATAATTTCTAAGTAAAAGTTCATAAAATAAGGTGTTGGTAATTTTCTAAGGAAAAATACTTTTAAAACAATAGTTGATAAAATTTCTAAGGACAAACACTTGTCAAAAATAACACTTAGGAAAATATTCTAAAACCACTAAGTTTTCAAGATGCTAAATTTTTCTAAGGAAAAGATTTAACACTTTTAAGATGTTGAAATTTTCTAAGGAAATAGTGTTGTCAAAACAATTATCAAATATTTTCTAAAGAAGGAAAATACCTTGTTAGGTGAGGTGAAATATTCCTAAGTTATTCTGCATCTAACATGTTCATAATTACTTAGCTAAATTTTCTATTCGAAAATAATGTGGAGAGCAATTTTAAAATAATTTACTTAAAATAACACCTAAAAGCAATAAAAACAAAATACATGCAAAAACATAGAAAAACACTTCTACAAAAATACTAGAGCAATTCTACGGCCATAACTTAGACAAACAAAATTAATGCAAAAGAGTTTGCTCAAAAATCAATTTTTATAATTAAGTTATAGCCAAAATATCAATTAAACCACTTTTTAAAATTGTCTAAATTAATTTCATCGAAACCTCAAACTAAGCATATAGAAAGTTTCTACACATTATAAGCTTTCCAAAAATATAAATTTCATAAATTTTGGATAAACGAGTAAAAATTAATAATGAATCTAATTTGCAGGGACCTATTCGTGATACGCAGGGGCTAAACGGTGAAGAAAACAGAGAAAGATCCTCGCGCTGGAGTCCCTGGGCGACGTGTCGTCTTCTGGTTGGTGCGCTTCTCTTCGCGGGCAGATGCGGGCGGACGGGTTGCGGCGCGGACGGACGTGGACGGATGCGGGCGAGGCGGACGGCTTGACGACGTGGCCTCTTCTCATTGGAGCATACCCCTTCGCGTCAAGTTCTAATCTACACCGCATAAAATCGATCCAACGGCCTAGATCTACAAGACCAAAAGGTCATCGGCGCTTCCGCCGGAGTTTCGCCGGAAACCTAGCTCCTGCGGCGGCGCCATGGCCGGCGAGCGCGCGAGAGAGATATGGGAGGCGAGGTTCATACCGCGGGTGCAGGAGGTCAAGGCGAGCTTGATGGCGAGGTCGGGGTCGCGGGCGTGCTCTGCTTCTCCCTCTAGTGCTCGCTGGAGTAGAGGACGGCGGCGGCAACCTTCGGTCGAGGACGGACGCGTCGGTTTCGCTGCGAAATAAAATACCGCAAAATTTCAGAAGATGCGCTAGGAGGAGAGAAAGAGGATGGAGCAGAGAGGATGGCTCGGGGTCGACCACGTTCGCCGGAATTTGCAAAACACGGCGGCGGCAGTGGCGGCACGGCGGGGATCAATGCGAGCAACCTGGGGGCGTATTCGCTAGGGTTTTGGGGGCAAACGAGAGAGGGGTTCGGTGGGTTTATATGGGGGAGGAGGGAGCAGATAAATCTCGTTTAAACGAACGAATTCGATCCGGATTGTGAGCTAGGGTTCGGTGCGATTTCTTGCGGGAGAGGAAGATGACAATGACGTCACTGCTTGCGTCACGTGTGGGGCCCGCGTGGAAGTGAGAGAAGAGATGGGGGCCGAAGGTGGGCTACTGTCCGTCGCACGCGCGTTAGGTAGGACATGGGCTTGGCCCATTTAACTAGGCTTCGTATTATTTTTTGTTCAAAAGCTTTTCTTTTCTTAAAACTTTTATATCTTTTTAAATACAAAACCAATAAAGGTCAAACCAATTTCTATAGTTTTGTAAAAACCAACTCTTTAATTTGAAAACCTCAAATAACATTTCCCAAAACATTTTGTCAACTAAATTTTTGAAATGTGTTTAAATGAATTTTGGACATTAATATCATTTGAAACTATAGGGTTTTATAAATTCCTTTCGAAATTATATTTTAAACCAAAGCAAAATATGAGTAATAGTATTACATATCACTCAAAAGATAATTTGCTTAAAACTCGTTTTGTTTAAAAGGGGTTTGATAATACATAATTAATTCAAAACTCATTTTAAGATCCAAATAAATATTTTCTTTCTAAAGCAAAAACTATAAATTTGAAAATAGAGAATAGGTAAGCAATAGAATAATTCTCAATACAAACAAACTATTCACACAAAACACACTTTTCTATTAGAAATCATTTTGATTTCCAAACTAGGTTTTTAATAAATAAACAATATGACACTTGATGTCAATAGGTTTTAAAACAAATCAAAGGTGGCTTATGTAAAACTTAAATACCACAAGATAAGCATTTGCAAATATTTAGATTTCAACAGATACAAATAATCACAAGCAAACCTTAAAAGAACAATACATAAAGTCAAAAGAAGGGTGGAGCATAAATGCTCTACTAATATATTTTCTTAAATATGTTTTCAAGTGGAATTATTATTCCCACTTTTGAAATAACCAAATACAAACAATGCTATATGATGATGAATGTATGCATGAATTTTCTTTTCAAAGCAAAATACCTAATAGTTTTAAAAAGTTTTAAATTTTTCTGATTTTTCAACTTTTTGAAAAACTTGGGATGTTACATCAGCGGGTTGGTGTGCAAGCTCGGCGACATGCACTTCGTCAGCGACAATGCCGGTTGTTTCGGCGGCAGGCCTCTCCCGGTTAACGGCTGCCTCATCGCCTTCGGCTCCCTCCACACCTACGTCGCCACCGGCTCGTCCGCAAGTACCCCGCGCGGGTGCTGGAGGCAGAAGATCCTCCTGCTCTTTGTGCGGCTCGCGGTCGGCGCATCACTCGCCCCGAGAGCTGCGCAGAGGTCATGATGACCGGAACTGCGGCTGGAGCTGGTCTGGAGGATGATGCCTCGACTCCGGAGAAGATGGTTAGGACGGCCAGGCCACCCCTGGAGAGGGTGACCCGGGAGCAGGGCGGCACGTCCGCGGTCAGGCCTCTTCCTCTGGATAAGGTGATCGAAAGACTCGATGTTCCCATAGTACCTGGTACGGGTGCAGCCCTGACCGAGGAAGAGTTAGAGCAGCAGCGCAAGGACCTGCATGCTGAGGCCTTGGAAATGGCCAAGACTAGAGAAGAGTTTGATAGATCAATGCGTGAGTATAACAAGGCTCATGGCCTTGATGCTGCTCGCATGGCTGATGTGCGTAAGAGAGGCAAAGGCCTCAATGTAGAGATGGCTAGGGATGGTAGATCCGGGTCAAGTGCGACTCGGGTAACGGCAGCAAAGCCGAATTATAGCTCTCCTGCCAAGACCCTTAGAGCTGCAGAGGCAGCAAGAGCTGAGCTAGCCGGTTTAACCGGCGAAGCTTACCAGAAGCAACAAGCAAGAGTGAATGAGTTGGTGGCAATAGCCAACCGACAGAATGAGGCATATTTGAAGGGCAACACCATGGCTGGGGGTTCCCAGATTGTACACTCGGCTAAGGCCGGCAGTCAGAGGTCCAAAGGTCAAGCTTCCTCGCCGCATCCGAGTAGAGATCGTAACCCGAGTGTAAACTCGGGAAAGAACAAGCAGATCCAGACCTACAACCCGGACTATGCTGAAAAGCAGATGGCCGGGCAGAACGGTGCAGGCCGGGCTAGGAGTAACCCGGCTCAGGGAAATCCGGGTCAGGGGAATCCCAATCCAGCTGGCCGAGGTCAACCACCTCGGTATCCGACTCAAAACCATGGTCAGCAACACCCGAATGCTGCGCATGTTCAGGAACCGCAAGGTGTTGACCAAGGAACAACCGATATGATGATGGCAATTCGGCTCTGGAGAGAGCCGGATATCAGAGATATGACAATGCACTGGGAGACAGGTTAGGACCGCGCATGTTGGCGCCGGGTGATGCACGCATCAAGTTGGACAGGCTCCATTGGTCTGAGATACTGGAAGAGCAGGGCCCACCTGGACCTAAATGCTTCGGGCCCCGAATCATGGGGGAGCCGTCAGTGCCGCACTTTCAGTTGCCCCGAGGTTCGAAGACCTATGATGGTAACTCCAAGCCAGAGGACTGGCTGTCGGATTATCTTTCGGCAGTAAATGTGGCCGGAGGAAACCGCCGGTGGGCTGTGAGATACATACCTCAGATGTTGGAAGGACCAGCCCGAATTTGGTTGAACAATCTGAGTGAGGGCAGTGTCAACTGCTGGCTGGATTTTGAAGAAGCCTTTGTGAGTAACTTCTCTAGCACATACAAGAGGCCGAATCGGCCACAGCAGTTGGCTATGTGTGTGCAGAGGCAGAATGAGACTGACCGAGACTACTTGACTCGGTGGAGTACAGTGCGCAATTCCTGCGAAGGAGTTGTGGAGGCGCAGGCCATTTCATGGTTTGCCCAGGGATGCCGACATGGCTCCATGCTGTGGCAAAGGTTACAAAGGGAGATGCCAGCCACTTTGGCCGAGACAATTCGGATTGCAGACAGTTATGCACTTGGAGATCCAATGCAGCCTCTGCTCAACGCGGCTGAGCCGAGTCGACGAAACCCGGGTAACAGCAGATCCGGACAGTTCGGGCCTAATGATAGCCAGAACTTTGGACACAAGAGAAGGGAAGATCGGCCGGATCTTCGGTACGGGTCAAACATGGTTGCTGCGGTAGATCAAGAGCAACCGAGTGCTGGTGCAGCCAGAGGCCGAAGAACAATGGCCCACCTTGGGGCCAGAACCAAGATGGAAAGAAACCCTGGAACCAAGATGCACAACTGCCTGCCACTTATGAGGCAATGCTGGATGGACCATGCAGATACCACACCAATGATAAGCGTGGGCCAGCACATCACTCGACTCGGCAATGCAGTTGGTACCATAGGACCTTAAGGGAAGGAGCTGGATCCGGAGGAAACCAGAGGGTGGTCCTCCGAGGCAGCCACTGCCGAAACCTCAGCAGCGTGTTGCGCTGACCGGGGCAAACAACACTCCGGTGAACCGGCCGAATCAACAGCAGCAACAGAGGCCGAATGATAACAGGAGGGAACCGAATGATGTGAATCAGGTGAACCACGGAGGCAACTATGGCAATGCCGGCCTAATCGCCAGAATGAGTATCATGAAGCTCATAGTTATGTGGTGTTCGTGACCGAGGCAACTGACAAAAAGAGTCGGGCGCGGCGCCAGATGGAGGTCAATGCTGTTATGCCGGCTGTGCCAAAATATATGCACTGGTCGGATCAGGATTACCTGGGGGATAAAAGATCACCCCCGAATCATGCCAACCCCAGGAGGTATGCTCTGGTGGTGGACCCAACATTCATTGGGCCCAACCAGAATGTCAGATTCAGCAAGGTTCTGATTGACAATGGCAGCAGTATCAACATCATGTACCGAGATACAATGGTGAAGTTGGGTATTACTGCCAACATGTTGTTACCAACCGACACAACTTTTCATGGTATAGTGCCTGGTGTCTCATGTGCACCTATGGGTAAAATGTGGATTGATGTATGTCTCGGCACCAAGGAGAACTCCAGGACCGAGACTGTCCTGTTCGAGATAGTAGACCTCGAAAGTCCATACCATGCTCTACTCGGCAGGCCAACTCTGGCCAAGTTCATGATATCCACCCACATGGCTTACCTGAAGATGAAGCTGCCAGGACCGAATGGTATCATTACCATTGCGGGTAACTACAAGAGCTCCATCGAGTGTGCCTCGGCTGGCTCTAACTTGGCCGAGTCTCTGATCATAGCTGCTGAGAAGAAAAAGATGAAGCAGGTGGTGGCCATGGCTCAAGCTGCGCAACTCGGCATGCCGGGAATGGCCCACATGGAGCAAAATGCGGCGTTCGAGGCGCCCAAGGAGACCAAGAAGATCACTGTTGACCCGGAGCACCCCGAGCGCAAGGCTATCATAGGGAGCGGGTTAACGGAGAAATAGGAAGGCGAGCTCATCCAATTCCTCCGTGAGAACCGAGACATCTTTGCATGGTCGAATCATGACCTGGAAGGTGTTCCGAGGGAGTTGGCTGAGCACTCATTATTTGTGAGGCCCGAGATGAAGCCCGTGAAGCAGCCGATGCGGCGACTTTCGGACGAGAGAAGGCAAGTGATACAAGATGAGCTGACCCGGCTACTGGCAGCCGGATTCATCATGGAGGTACTGCACCCGGACTGGTTGTCTAACCCGGTCCTGGTAGAGAAGAAAAAGGATGACCCAAATGTAGCCAAAGTGTGGCGTATGTGTATTGATTACACGAACCTGAACAAAGCATGTCCTAAGGATCCATTCCCGCTGCCTCGGATAGATCAAGTGATCGATTCCACAGCCGGGTGTGAGCTGTTATCCTTTGTAGATGCTTACTCTGGTTTTCACCAGATACCGTTAAATCCGGATGATCAAATGAAAACTGCATTTATCACCCCGTATGGGGCTTATTGCTATCGTGTCATGACATTCGGTTTGAGAAATGCCGGTGCTACTTATCAAAGGTGTATGCAAAAATGTTTGCAGAATCAAATAGGAAAAAATGTGCAGGTGTATGTCGATGACATAGTCATAAAAACTAAAGAGAAATCAACCTTGATCGATGATCTAAGAGAAACATTCGCAAATTGAGAAAATACCGGATGAAACTTAACCCGGATAAATGTACATTTGGTGTACCAGCAGGAAAGTTACTCGGTTTCCTTGTATCTAGCCGAGGTATCGAAGCTAATCCGGTAAAGATTCGGGCTATTGAGAATATGAGGTTGCCTCAAAATCTTAAAGATGTGCAAAAGTTTACTGGTTGTCTTGCATCCCTAAGCCGGTTTGTAAGCCGGTTAGGAGAAAAGGCCTTGCCCTTGTATCAATTGATGAAAAGAACCAATAACTTTGTGTGGACTCCACAGGCAAATGCGGCTTTTGCCGAGTTAAAAAAGATGTTGGTCACTGCTCCGATACTTGCTTCCCCACTGCCCAAAGAGCCGATGTTGCTCTATATTGCAGCCACAAACCGAGTTGTGAGTGCTGTAGTAGTGGTGGAGCGGAAGAAGATGGCAAAACCGTGCAGAGGCCGGTGTATTATCTGAGTGAGGTGATATCGACATCCAAGCAGAATTACCCTCATTACCAGAAGATGGTGTATGGTGTCTATATGGCAGCCAAGAAGTTGAAGCACTACTTTCAAGAGCATCCAATAAGGGTGGTGTGTGAAGCTCCTATCTCGGAGATCATCGGATGCAAAGATGCAAATGGCCGAGTTGCCAAATGGGCAATCGAGTTATCCCCTTACACTCCACAGTATGAGAGAAGAGATGCAATCAAATCTCAGGCACTGCCGGATTTCCTTGTGGATTGGGCCGAGATGCAGTATGAGCCACCAGCCCATGACCCGAATTACTGGACAATGCATTTTGATGGATCCAAGACAAAGATTGGTTTGGGTGCCGGAGTAGTTCTTACCTCACCAAGAAGGATCAACTGAGATATGTGCTGCAAATTCATTTCACCGCATCCAATAATGTAGCCGAGTATGAGGCACTCATCCATGGGCTTAATGTGGCCAAGGAAGTGGGGATTCGCCGAATTGAGTGCTTCGGTGATTCGGCTCTGGTTATACATCAAACCTCGGGAAATTGGGATGCAGTGGATGCCAACATGGCATCATATCGATTTCATGTCAGAAAATTTCGGGATTTTTTGAAGGATGCGAGTACACACATATACCTCGGGCAGAGAATGAAGCTGCCGATGTACTATCCAAACTCGGTTCATCCAGAGATCCAATTCCACCCGGAATAGCTTTGGAGCATTTGAGAAAGCCGTCCATTAAGCCATCGCCAGAATCCGAATCAATTTATATCCCGCCGATGCCAAAGTCAGATGCAGTTCCAATGGATGTTGATGTCGGTTATGTCGGGGATAACTCGGGGACTGCCAAGCAGAACCCGGGGACTGACGAGGAAATGTCGGACGAACCAGTGATGCTGAGCCAATGGATGTAGATATGCCAGTGTTTCCTGTAAGACCTGTCCCGGAGTGGGCACAACCTATAATGACATATCTTGTTAATGGGAGCCTGCCGGATGATAGAACCGAGTCTAGGCAAGTGTTGAGAAGAGCAAAAGCATACACCATCATCAATAAGGAGTTATACAAGAGAAGCACAACCACAGTGCTGCAGAGGTGTGTTGACCCGGCAGAAGGAGAAGAAATGCTCCTAGAGATTCATCAAGGGGAGTGTGGACATCATGCCTGCTCAAGAGCCTTGGTGGCCAAAGTATTTCGGCATGGGTTCTACTGGCCCACTGCTTTGCAACAAGCCGAAGACATAGTCAGAAAGTGTGAAGGATGTCAGAGATTTGCAAAAAAGATTCACATGCCAGCCTCGGCACTCAAGACAATTCCAATCACTTGGCCTTTTGCTGTTTGGTGCCTTGACATGGTGGGAGAATTCAAGCCAGCCCGAGGTAACATGACTCATATACTGGTGATGGTGGACAAATTCACCAAATGGATAGAGGTAAAGCCAATCCGGAAATGTGATGGACATACAGCAGTGACTTTCTTGAAGGACATAATTCTGAGATATGGTTATCCACACAGTATCATCACAGATAATGGAACCAACTTTGCTGTGGGAGAATTTGCTCGGTTTTGTGCCGAGAAGAGAATTAAGCTGGATGTAGCTGCAGTTGCACACCCACAGGCCAATGGGATGGTAGAAAGATCAAATGCCTTGGTACTAGATGGCATAAAGGCTCGGTTAATTGCACCATTGTTACGCACTCCGGGTTGTTGGATAGATGAGCTCCCAGCAGTATTATGGGGTCTCAGGACCACACCGAATCGATCGACTGGCTACACACCATTTTTCTGGTTTATGGAGCAGAAGCTGTTCTGCCAACCGACATACAATATGATGCACCGAGAGTGACAATGTACACTGAAACCGAGGCAAAAGAAGCCCGGGAAGATGGTGTTGACCTACTTGAAGAGGCCCGAGAGCTGGCCTTATCTCGGTCAGCAATATACCAGCAAAATCTCCGACGTATCATAGCCGAAGATCAGCCCTCGGGTGTTCCAAGAGGGAGATTTGGTACTGAGGCTGGTGCAACGCACTGCAGGCCGCATAAGTTGACACCTCCATGGGAGGGACCGTTCATTGTGAGCAAGGCTCTGCACAATGATTCATACTATCTTATAGATGCACAGGAACCGATGAAGCACAGGATGGACAAATCCGGAGAGGAAACGAGGTCTCAGTCGGAGTCTTACCCCGCTCTGTCTCCAAATCCTTAAGAGGAGAGAGGGGAGATTGGTCTCGACCCGGAGCCGAGGTTTGCTTGAGGCCATGGTCCCCTCCCAGATCCGAATCAGGATTCGGTGGTGGAATGTCGGCTGAGCTAGCGCGCACCGGGGAAGGGATTGCCCCTCCGGGGCTGCTAATCCCGATGTTGGTCGTCAGGGGTGGCGATGAAGGAACAGGAGACAAAATAGAACTATGGGTCTGTTTTGTGGCGATCGGATCGCTGCATAAACCGAGGTAGAATGTTAACTCGGGTGAGGTTAACTTCGGTTAAAGGAAAGAGAGAAAGAAGGAAAGCAGGAAAAGTTATACGAAGTTTATCTTACCCCTTGCTGGTTGGTAGGACCTTAGCCTTACGCTTGGAAACGACCTTCTTGGCTTTCTTAGCCGGAGGAGCCGCTGACCCGGACGCACCAGAACATTTTCGGGATCTGCCTTGCGCACCCGGATTGGCTGTAGCAGAAGGTGCAGACCATGAAATAGGAATAGCATCAATGGGATCTAGGATTTGACAATCATCATCTTCGTCGTCGGACAAGTCTTGAACGAAGACACGGGCGGATGGCTTACCCGAGGTAGAAGCCTTGGCACAAGGAACCGGCATATAATCCTCGTTGTCCGGATCTTCAGTCTCCTCGGGTCGCTCACGGCGATCTTTTGTCCACTTCCTGGTCTTCAGGTCCCCATCTTCGGTGGCTTGTCGAGTAAACAGCTGCAGGAAATGCAAAGTAGATTCGGATTAGTCAGAAGGTGCATCACCGAGATAAAAGTAGCCTCGGAAGGCAGAGCTGTGTCGGTTCAAAGGTGACAAACTAACCTGAGGCGGAAGCCGGGATCGCTCAAACGGCTCTACGCCCCATTGCCAATCGTCCGCCATCTCGGTCTAGGCGATGGCCTTGACCCGTCTCCTAACTTGGGAGTGGGTAAGATCATGGGTGCTAACCCGGATAGGGTCCAGCAAACCACTCATGTGGCAAATCTTGTGCACACGGTGCTGAAGAGGGTTGACTCGGCGCATGACAAAAGTCCTCAAGAGGTCGTCTGCACTCAACTTCTTTTCCAGCAGCCCCTCAAGGGTTTGGTGGATCAGTTGGACCTCAGGAATGGTGTCATGCGGGTCATTGTTCCAGTTTAACTCGGCTATGGTGGGAGAAATGTTGAACTCCGGCAGGTTGAGAACATCCCGATCAGCTGGGCTCTTCACATAGAAAAAGGACCTTTGCCACTTCCGGCAAGATTCTAAGCCGGTAATCCGAGGAAAGATGGAGTGTTTCCTCGGAGTAATGCTAGCCGCACCGCATGCAGTCATATCCTTCACGACCTCCTCCTTATTCGGGATGGTTTGCTTCCGGAGGTGGAAGTACTTGGCCCAGGCGGCAAAAGTGGGCCAGAGGCCGATATACCCCTCCATGAAGGAGGTAAAGGATGAGAGTGATGTAATGGCGTTGGCAGGGAGATGGTGAGGTTGTAGACCGAAGAAGTCGACAAATTCCCAGAAGAAGGGCTAGCTGGGAGTCCAAACCCGTGCTGAAAGTGCGCAAGGAACACCACTCGTTCACACCGATTCTAGAACCGGTTCGAGTTCCGGCCCCGGAAGCCGGCATATAGCCTCGGCCGTAATGCGCCGGGTCTTGAGCAACCAATCGAGGTCATCTTGTACTACATCAGATCCCTCCCATCCGCCTCGGTTGCCAGGTGCAGCCAATGACTCGGCCGGGTCGGGAGTACTACGACCTGACATCTCAGGGCAAAACCTGCAAAAAAGTACAAATACAACCGAGATAAGTAACTCGGAGTTATGAATCTAGAGTCGGAACAAGTGACCTGGAGAAACAATGCAAATGACTCGGAAACCGAGACATATGACCCGGAAGAGACGTGCAACTGCCTCAGGAGTAGAGCACGGAAACCGAGTTATGTAATTCGGAAACCGAGGTAAAATCACCCGGAAAGATGATTCGGAAAGATAAGTGTTAAGTGATTCAGAAATCGAGTTAAGTGATTCGGGTAAAAGTTATAAACATGAGTTTGCATGAATCTGTGAGCAAGAAAGATCTACCGAGCAAGTAAAAAAGGAAGTAAAAAACACGAGTCTAAGGCAGAGAAGGATGAAACTAACAGGAGCCGTGCCAGGACATCAGTGCGAAAAAGATCTAGAAACGGATCTGAGTAGTTTCATCTATGAGCAAACAAAGCTAATCCTAGCAAGTCTGGTATTTGGAGATCTAGAATACCCTAAGGATGAACTATGAAGAACATGCTAGGAAGAACACCAGAGAGGATTCATGAAGAAGATGGAGATTGGGGATCAATACCAGAATGCAGATCCCGCGGGAAGGAGTTTGGCGGCGACGGCGCGGTCGGTTCCGGTCGTCGGCGACGGAGAAGCGTTCTCGGGGTCGTGCCAGGGCGGAGTGTTCTTCGCGGCGGCGGAAGTGTTTTCGCAGTGGAGAGAACGAAGGAAGAAGAAGCCCTCACCGTTCCTCTTTCCCCTATTTTATAGGCGCGCAGGCGTGCGGTTGGCGAAGCGGCGGGGGCAGTTCCCCAAACTGCGCTCGAAACCGTCCGTTAGTGGGCATAATGGTGGGCCCGCCATCATTGGCGCGGTTACCCAGGCGCCGCGCGGGGTGGTCAAAGGTGGTCAAAGGCTGTGCTTGAAGTGACCGGACACGACACGTGTGACGTATGCGACGTGCGGTGAGCGGCGCGTGCAGAGGCATGGTCGGCCGTACGCGCGAATCAAGGCAAACCAAGACATCCTTGTATCGTATTTTGTGACTGGAATTCGGTGGAGTTAAGAAGAATCTCGTTGTGTCGGTTAGACCAAGTTGAGGAGGAAATTCGGACAAGGTTACTAATTTGACTCGGAGAAACTCGGCCAGACCGAGACGTACTTGAGTCGGAAAGGCTGTTAGTTTGATTTGTTTTGTTAAACCCGGTGTGGCCATCCATCCGAGGCTGTAGGACCGCACCAGCTTCGGGGACTAATGTCTGGGGGCTACCCCCGGGTAGGGTAAGTTGCGGTATAAAGAGCTCTGAAGAGTGGACCGGGTCAAGGTCAAACCGGGTCAACCAAGTCCCGAGGGACCGAGACATGGTGTAATTGCCAACCGGCTTATGACAGCCGGATCACTTAGGCCGGGTCATGTTAGCTGGGTCACCTTAACCGACATACCAACGTCGGTTTACTCTTGTTTATTCTCATATGTAGGAAAGAGACGAAGAGGATCCGGCATAGACTTGCCGGGTCAAAGAAGGGAATCCGGCATAACCATGCCAGGTTAAGGAAGAGAAGAAACTTTACCTCGGATAGGAAGTCAAGGGCCTTTGTCTTTTAGCCTGGCAGAGGAGCACGCCTGGCCGGAGAACCCGGAGCCTGGCAGACCGACATCCCGGGATGGGACAGCCCGGATAAGCTGGGTTAAGACAGAAAGGGTCCCGTCATGGCAGAGACGACCCGGAGATCCCGGAGGCGCGAGTCTCCTGCAGGAATCCCGGAGATCTCTGCAGGAGCACGTGATGCCACCGTGGAGGAGAGAGCCGTTGTCACCAGGACAGCTATAAGTACCCCTGTACCTCCTCCTGCGTGAGGGACGGAAGAGGAGATAGCTCATTTGCCCCCTTTGTGCTTAGCTTCATCTTCTACCTCGTACCACTGTTCATAGTCTAGCAATACAGCTCAAGGAGCAGATCTTGTACTTGTGCTTGTGCTTCACCCATATACATCGAGAGATAGGCAGGAGTAGGGGTGTTACCTCCTCACGAGGGCCCCGAACCTGGGTAAATCGTGTGTGTGTGCTTGTGTGTTCTTGGTTCGATGTTCGTCCGTGCGTGCTTCTCAGCATGCAAGCCCCCCCCCCCGGATACCTCCAGCGTCCTTTCGGCCCCACACTTAGCCATACCTATGGCATCTGCCGTGACACCACCACGACAGTACAGTGGCTCGCGTTTCCTTGGTGTGACTTGGATTGGAGGGCTTGTGAGGACTCGCTTGAGGTCCGTGAAGGCTGCTTTGGCTTCTTGCGTCCACTCGAATTTGTCTGCTTTCTTCATCAGTCGATAGAACGGGAGTGCCTTTTCACCCAGGTTGCTGATGAATCGACTGAGTGCTGCTACGCGACCCGCCAACTTTTGCACGTCATGGAGCTTTGTAGGCCTTTGCATCGTCAAGATGGCCTGTATTTTCTCCGGGTCTGTCTCGATTCCTCGAGCCGAGACTAGATACCCGAGGAGTTGCCCGGCTGGCACGCCGAACGTGCACTTCTTCGGGTTGAGCTTGATGTGGAAGCGTTTGAGGTTTGTGAACGTCTCTCGCAAGTCATCGAGTAGTGTGTTTTCCTCTCTTGTGGTGATGACGATGTCATCTACATAGACCTGGACGTTTCACCCAATTTGCTTCTTGAGGCAGTCTTGCATCATGCGCTGGTAGATTGCGCCTGCGTTCTTGAGACCGAAAGGCATTGTTGTGTAGCAATAGACCCTGAGTGGGGTTATGAACGCCCTTTCTCTTCATCCTCTTCCTTCATCCTTATCTGATGGTAACCCGAGTAAGCATCCAGGAAGGACAAGCGAGCGCACCCGGCGGTGGAGTCGACGATCTGGTCGATTCGAGGTAGAGGAAAGTGATCCTTTGGACAACATTTATTGAGTGCTGTAAAATCTACGCACATCCGAAGGATATCTGTGTGCTTCTTGTGACTTCTTGATCTCTCTGATGAAACCTGCTGCGAGTAGCATGTACTTCGGCTTCGACTGCGGTTCTTTTTGGGCCGGATATGCGGCGCATTGTTTGCTTGACTGGTTTAGCATCTGGAAATAATTGGAGAGAGTGCTCGGCGAATTCCCTGGGAATACCTGGCATGTCGGCTGGACACCATGCAAATATATCCCAGTTCTCACGGAGGAATTCGACGAGCGCGCTTTCCTATGCGATAGGCAGACTCGACGAGACATTGACTGTCTTGGTCGGGTCAGTCGGGTGCACCTGATGCGATCTTGTGTCATTGGTGGCATTGAATGCTCTGTCGACTGCCACCTTTTTGTGTTCTGGCATAAGTGTTCGATCGTTGGAGACCGCTAGATCAGCGAGTGTTGCTTCCATGCCGAACATCTCAGAGATTTTGCTAAACTCTCGGTCGCAAGAGTCAGACTTTTGGAAGTTTCCCTTGACTGTGATCACTCCTTTTGGTCCAGGCATCTTTAACTGGAGGTATGCATAGTGTGGCACCGCCATGAATCGAGCGAACGTCGGGCGCCCAAGTATAGCATGGTATTGTGACTTCCAGTCGACAACTTCGAACTCAATCGTCTGTCCTGAAGTGGTTCTTGTCCCCGAACGTTACGTCGAGTTGTATGGTGCCTTCTGGGCTTATTGCTTTGCCTGGGACGATACCGTGAAAGGTATTTGAAGACCTTGGCAGGTTTTCGACTGACATGTTCATTTTGCGGAGCGTATCTGCGAAGATGATGTTTATGCCGCTATCTCCATCCATGATACCTTGGACATGGCGTAGCCTCCAATTTGCGCGTCGAGTACCAGAGCAGAGTGCCCTGGACAAACAACCGATGGAGGGTGGTCCTCTCTGCTGAAGCTTATTGCGGTTTCAGAACCCTTCAAGAATTCAGTTACACGGGAGGTGACATGACCGCCATGTTTACTTGTCGAGTGCGAAGTTTTTGCTCCCTGTTGGAAGGGCGACCTTTCTGTATCATGTACATCTGCCTTGGGGCGGAGGGTACTGTGGTTCGTCCACCGAGGTACGGGCTGTATGGCACCCGCGAGATTTCCGCCTGCGACAGGCTGTGGTGGTGGAGGTGGTGCCATCAGAACAGGCACATTGTTTGGCTGAGGCACGGGTGCAGGTGCGGGCGTGGCTGCTGCCTTTCTGAGATTTTGTAATCAGTTGCCATTTGGTCGAACTCCCTGCAGTTTCTCATCGAGTGATTGGAGCGCAGTTTTCCGTCTTCCCCTTGTACAGGTGGAATCTGCAATCAGCATCCATCTTTTCTTCGAATGATCGCTCGGATTGTGCTCCGGTCGTGACTTGCGCCAGTCTTTCCTCTTGTAGTTGTCGCTGCGTTGGCCACGGTCTCGACTGTCCCGGCGATCATCTCGACTGTCCCGTCTATCGTCTCGACTGTCCCGTCGATCTTCTGACCGCGGTCGCTTCTATCTTGGTCGTTGCGGGGTGTGGAGAACCCAGCCGCCATGAATTTGGGTCTGTCATCGTCGTAGTGACGTTTTGAACGTTTGCGCCTTCGGTCGTCTCTGTACGAGTCTCTGCGGCTTCGACTGCCGCTTTCATGATTGTCACGGGGTGAGGACCCGCGTGTGGTGCGCACCATGTCTTCTCCGTCTGCCCACTCAGTCGCATCATCAAGAGGTTAGCCACAGAGGTTGGCTTTTTGCGACCAAGTGCTTCTTTGAAGTCCCGCCTGGCGAGACCCATTATGAAAGCATCCATGGCCATATCTTCTGAAATTACTCCGACTGAGTTGCGTATCTCAGTCCATCGTCTGATGTATGACCTCAATGTTTCGTCTGACCGTTGAACGCAGGCTCGTAGCTCCTCGAACGTTTTTGGGCGCTCACATAGAGGCTCGAAGTTTTTAATGAAGTCAGTGCGGAAGTGATCCCACGAGTCGTATGTTGATGGAGGTAGGGCCTTGAGCCAGTCGCGGGCTGTGCCTTCGAGCATGAGTCGTATGTATTGCATGGCTGTGGTGTTTGCCTCGCTGGCATGCGACAGCCAGCCTGTAGTCTTCCAGCCACCCCAAAGGTTCCTGTCGACCCGTGTACTTGGGCTGTTCAGATGTAAGTTTGAACCCTTTGGGCATCCGTGTCTCGCGGACGCGTCGAGTGAAGCACAGAGCTCCATGTGGCTCAGGCTCTCGATCAGAGTATGAGTCGCTGCTGTAAGATCTGCGTGATCTACTCCTGGACCTGCGCCTACGCGAGCCGCTTCTTTCCTTCGAGTGGTGGCGGCGACCACTGTGATTGTGCTCTTCACGACGCGTGTCAACCAGGGCACGGTCTCGACTCCCCCTGGAGTTTTTAGAATTTGGCGTATGGCCTTCGCTGCTAAGGCGAGTGATTTGATCTGTTGGTGATGTAGTTTTGCATTGGGTCATCAGCTGGAGGCTTGATTGCCTCTAGGTATGCTGCAGCGGTAAAGAGAGCACCCGCAGCTGTTTTGGGTACTGGCACTCCCTCCTCGTCGTATGTCATGAAAGAGTTGCCTAAGTTGCGGGTGAGTGCCGCCCTTTCGTCCGGCGAGAGGTGTGACAGACTTGATCTGGGTCTTGTGTCTGCTCGCCCGGTGGAGCTCAGGGAGAGCTGTCTTCTGCGCGCACTTGACAAGCTAGCCTGCTTTTTGCGTTCTTCGAGTGTCGCTCTTATCTGCTTCAGTCGAAGTGATTCCTGCCAGTTGAAGTACTAGAAGGTCAGCATCTCCTCTTATGTTGCGTCTGCTGGCATCATTGTGCACTCATTGATAACTTTATCTGCTTTTGTTGTCATCTCAGCAGTAATTGTGAGATTTGTGACTCCGTCCGGCATAGTGACCGTGCACGGGAACTCTGTAGGCCTACGACTGGCCGCAGCATCAGATGATTCTGCGGCGAAGGCAACGTAGACTTGCTGGGGTATTACCCGAGGGTATGTGTATGTGTCTTCGAGTCCCATCATGGACTCGACGTCGTCATCAAGGCTCATGTCGAGTCGATATGCCCATCGAGTGGTCCGTCTGGACGGATCTCGCTGTCGATGCCTTCATCGCCTATGCTCATCTCGGCGTCGGCGAAGTTGTTATGGATCTCGAAGTCGAGGTTGTTGTTGTTGGTGCAGATCTCGGAGTCGACGTGGTTGTCGATATGAGTTTCGGGTTCGTCGAAGTCGCTGAGGGAGATCCAGCAGTCGAAACTATCCTCGAGTGGGAGATCGAGCTCGGGATCGTTTGTGCGGTATGCTGATTCGGCCTCCTCGCCCTGGAGTTCTTCAATGAGCTCGTGCATCTCTCGTGTGGACATGGTTGTTGCAGACGAGCAAGCTTGGAGGATCGACGATGGTATGGACGCAGTTGAGGGATCCGCAGTCGAAGGAGCCGCAACCGATGTAGCCTCGGGTGCGGAAGTCGCGAGTTGGCGTGGATCCGTCAAGTCCTGCACACCAAGCTTGTTGACGAAAAAATTGAACGAACCAACGGTTAAACCCAAACCTGACTCGAGATCGGAGAAAGCCTCCTGGAATTCTGGCGAGTGTGGCTCGAAATCCATTAGAGGATCCGATGCGCTTTTTGCGGGTGAAGCTGGCGTGTTGCCGTTTGTCGAGTGAGTCGGCGAGTTGCCGTGTGCCGCCTGAGCCAGCGAGTTCTGGTTTGTCGATGCAGCCGGCGAGTTGCCATTTGTAGATCCGATCGGCGAGTCGCCGTTTTCCGATGGAACCGAAGAAACTGTGAGTCCAGCACTATTCTTTCCCACAGACGGTTAAGGACCTAGGGTTGAGATTATGGGGAGAGAACGTGGTAGTACTGGTAGTTTCGTCGGCTGACAAGCAGAGGCAAAGATTTACCCAGGTTCAGGCCCCTCGGGTGGAGGTAAAGACCCTACTTACTGCTTGTCTGGTATTGATTGTGGGGATTATGCGATTACAGGGGAGCTCTGGCGAGGTATCGATCTCGCTAGAGCTTTTGGTGGTTCGATTATGGCTTGGCCTAGATCGGCACCCCTCCCAGCCCTTAAATAGGCTGGGTCTCGGGAGTTTGTAACCGACCTAGTTTACACGTAAGGAAAGTATAAACCGACTATGCCTGTGTCTAATCTTGGAGGGTACTCCATCTTCTTTGGGCCTCCTGCCTCGGGCTTCGAGCAGGCTCTTCGCTATTGGGTCTCAGTCGTTACGTGCACCAGGTACCCTCATGGTAGGGTACCCGAGATGTATACCCATGTCACTTATTAACATGGGCCGCGGGTTAATCCACAAAGTATTCCCCCGACTGTAAGCATCAATAAAGCTGACATAATAATCATGACCACTATTAGAAGTTTGGGCCAGTCCCCACACATCAGAAAACACAATCTCAAGAGGAGTTTTTACTACACGACTTGATACAGAAAAAACGGAAGTTGATGACTCTTGCCTAGCTGACAGGCATCACATACTAAAATTTCTTTATTACTAGACACACTAGGAAGCTCAAGACGATGGAGAACATGATGAAGTATAGGAGTAGCCGGGTGACAAAGGCGAGCATGCCACTGTGACGACGAGACACGAACAGCACTGAAGATTTGGGAGACAAACACATCAAGCGCATATAGACGGCCATGGTGGGATCGACCTCTAAGAAGAACGTCCCTCGTGTCCCGGTCCTTAACAAAACAATCAAAAGGATGAAATTCAACAAACACATTATTGTCATGAGTAAGCTTAGGAACGGACATCAAATTGCGTGTAACAGATGGAACACGAAGGATATCTTGGAGAAGCAAATGCTTGGAGGTGTTTGTAGGAAGGGATGCCTGACCAATATGAGAGATGTGCATACCTACTCCATTAGTTTTATGGACTTTGTCATGGTCGGTGTAGGGCTCTCGCGTGGAGAGCCTGTCGAGCCCGTGCGTCAGGTGGTCGGTGGCTCCAGTGTCCATATACCAGCTTGCATCCACAGGGTAAGAGAGGGACTAGACCCTTGTGACGGCATCATAGCTTTGGCGCTCGTTGCCTTTGCCATTGTTGCCAATGCCCAAGAAATCACGCTTGAAGCATCTATGGCAGTGAGACACGAGATGACCGTCAATGCCACAAAGTTGACACTGCACCTTGGCACCACAAGCTTGACATGTCGACTCGGGGCGCTCACACATATTGTTGCTAGAGATGCCGGGCCGAGTGGGAGGCCGTTGCTTCTGGTGTGGGGTGGATGCTGGCTTCCCTCCACCAGAGGATGGAGCGTACATGCGGTAAGGTGGTTTACCCCCACCGCGAGAGGCCGCATTGGCCGAGGAACCATCGGTGTAGACCTCGACCGAGCAACGAGATGCGAGGCGTTGCTCCGTACCAAGGAGACGCGCGTGATATATCCTGTGAAGTCCTCATCTTGAGAGGCTGGCCTAAGGATGGCAATGGGTAGGTTATGGGGTGGGTAGAGCAATACCATACTCATACCCATGTAGTTAATGAAGGAGATATTCCCTAGAGGCAATTAATAAAGTGTTTTATTTATCATATCTCATTTGTTCATAATACGTTCTTGTATCATGCTATAACTGTATTAAGCGAAAACATTAATACACATGCGGTACATAGACAACCAGGTCCCAAGTAGCCTCTATGTGACTAGTTCATTGTGCAATCGATGATCGAGGTTTCCCGATCATGTGACAACGGTGTCAGTTGACAATGGAGTAATCGTTGGTAGAATGATGTGATGGACATACCCAATATTTGTAGGACGTAGTCATTACGCCTTTGACCGTGAGATCAACTCTTATCGCTATTCCTGGAAGATGCTTTGATTGCATCTGTCGTGGGGTAATCTCGACAGATGTCATTGTGATGACTTCATGGATGTGGGGTTGTGCGAATCAAGCGTCTCCGAGCTTAAGATCACAGGGCACGAGGAAGACAATATTTACCTAGGTTCGGCCCCTCAATGTGAGGTAAAGATCAACTTCCTGCCTATCCTAGATTGGAATTGATATGAATATGGTGTTACAAGGGTTGGCGATCGAGGTATCGAGTTGCCGGCGATCGAGGTGTCGAGTCGCCGTATGTTCTAGGGTTTAGGGCTTGGATTTGATCCCTTCTACGTCCTGCGAGTCCTCCTTATATGCACGGAGGCTCGCTAGGTTACAAGGAAAGTCTATTCCCTTAGGAAAGTGTCGACCGGAGTCCTTCTAAGAAACTACATATCTTCATGTCGTCCAAGTTAAGTCATCTCCAATCTTCTAGATCTTTCTTGCAACGTCCTTGGCGCCGGCCCATCTTAGTACGAGCCCGTTAACGGTGCGGGCACGGCTCACAGGATGAGTCGCACTTCTCTTGATGAGTCGCGGGTTAAGTATTCCCCCGACATTAGCCCCCAAGTGTAGCCTGAATTTCATTGACCAAAAAGTTATGTGTTCCCAGCTTCTGTAGGAGTGCCTGTCTTGAATATTTAGGCTAAATTTCTATCTTCTTGGCCTTGTTCTTCGAGCGACTCCAGGCTACAGACTTGATGAAAAAGTACTCTTTGAGCTGACTGCGATGCTTCTGAAGAATAAAATTTTCATAGCAATATAATCCGCAGCCCCCAAGGATTGAGTTGATTGATTGGTCGATCGCCTCAATGCTTGTCCTGAGAGGTAACGATGATCCTGAAAATTCAAAACATCTTTAAAAAGATAGTTATGTTATATCAATGAATGATTTCGTACTATGAGTAGCACAGATTTTGACCTATAGGTAGGTTTTGTTGATTTTCTCAGATTCTTTAAGTGGGCCCTCGCGTGACTCAGTATTTCCCAAGCTAAATGTGTGTTCAGGGTCGAGAAAGTCCATGATAGGCATTTAGACTCGATTGACTCCACATGCTGGTACTTTGGTCACATAATGCAGGGTACGTCCAACTTTAAGGCTGATCAATCGGGGTTGCCAGTAAGTTGGCTATTCCATGGTGACGAAAAAAGCCCCAGGAAACCAATAATTAAGAAATGAAAGACTCGACAGCTCATAAAGGCGAAACGACAAACCTTTGGATACCAAAGGTGCCGGCTTTATTTCATAATCATGGTACGACTGCACGTAGGCGGCGGTCGATTTTTGATACAATGTATAATACATTTTTTCGCACGTAGGCGGCGATTTTGCTGTTTAACGGCTGCAAAAGCCGTGACGAGCTCTAATTAGGTTTGGATGATAACCCGCTCTGATTAGCGGTAAAGGATGATGCTCAGCTCTGATTAGCTTTGATGATAACCCGCTCTGATTAGCGGTAAAGGATGATGCTCAGCTCTGATTAGCTTTGATGATAATACCCAGCTCTGATTAGCTTAGGTGTAGTATGGCCGCAGTTGTGCGATATTCCATGGTCGAGGCAATTCATGACGATCCTCGAATTGTGAACGAGTGTTATCTTCTTCTTGCACATCCATGAGGTAGTATGACCCATTATGCAAATTTTTGCTGATGATGTAAGGGCCTTCCCACGGGGGAGATAATTTATGCATTTCCTTGTGATCTTGCTTGAGTCGCAGTACTAGGTCTCCTTCTTGAAAGGTGCGGGTTCTGATGCGTCAAGCATGATATCTCCGCAAATCTTGTTGATATACTGCTGACCTTGATGCAGCTAGATCTCTGGATTCCTCTAAGGTATCCACGAGTCTTGCCAAGCCATCTCGTTTTCTGTCTCAACATATGCTGCGACTCTAGGCGAGTCATGTATGATATCACTTGGCATGACGGCCTCTGCTCCATAGACCATAAAGTATGGTGTATATCCCGTGGATCTGTTTGGAGTTGTCCTTAGGCTCCATAATACTGCTGGCAATTCATCCACCCAACATCCTGGAGATGCTTCAAACCGTTTTGATAAGTCGCGGCTTAATCCCATGGAGGATCTCCTGATTAGCACGCTCTGCTTGTCCATTGCTTTGCGGGTGTGATACTGATGTGAGGTCCAATCTTATCCTATTGTTTGCACAAAATATCTGGGTGGCCCCTTCAGAAGTGTTGCTGCCATTGTCTGTGATAATGTTGTGAGGATATCCAAAACGAAATATAATCTTTTTTAAGAATTTCACCGTTGTTTCGGCTTCACAATCTGCCACTGGCTCTGCTTCAATCCACTTGGTAAATTTATCCACCATGACTAAGAGGTGTGTTTTTCCATTGGAGGATCACCTAAAAGGTCCCACCATGTCAAAACCCCAGACTGCAAAGGGCCATGTGATAGGGATCGTGCGCAATTCTTGGGCCGGCATATGTTCTTGCCATGCGTATTTCTGACATCCATCGCATATCCTGACAATCTGTTCAGCATCTGCCAACGCCGTGAGCCAGAAGAAACCATGTCTAAACGCCTTTGCCACCAAAGATCTGGACGAAGCATGATGGCCACAATCGCCTCCATGAATTTCGTTCAAGATTTTTCGTCATTCCTCTGGCGATACACATCTCTGGAATGTTCCTGAAATGCTTCTCTTGTATAGCTCATTGTTGATGATGGTATAAGCCTTTGATCGGCGCATTATCTTTCTAGCCTCCACCTCGTCTTCTGGGAGCACTCCGCGAGTCAAGAACGCCATGTATGGCTCTGTCCATGTTGGCTGCTCATGTATAGCCGTGACCAGGGCTGACTCATTGTCTGGTTGACGATGTCAATCTCTGTGGGAGGCTTCACTGATGGATTATGCAGTTCGTCTTAGAACACGTTGGGTGGCACTGGTTGCCTATTGGAACCTAAGCGAGACAATGCATCTGCTGCCTCGTTCTGCCTTCTATCAATATGGTCTACCTGAAACCCAGCAAAGTGTCCTGCAATCTGCTCCACTTCGCGTCGATATGCTGCCATGTTGGCATCTCTGCTGTCCCATGTTCCAGATACCTGTTGTGTCACCAAGTCTGAATCACCGAGGCATCGTATGTGGTTTATGTTCATCTCTTTTGCAATGTGAAGCCCATGTAGTAGTGCCTCATACTCCACCACATTGTTTGTGCAGCTGAAGTGTATTTGAAGCACATAGCTAAGCTTGTCTCCTTTTGGGGATGTCAACACTACTCCTGCTCCTGATCCTTGCAGCTGCCTAGATCCATCAAAGTGCATGACCCAATATTTTGTATCCGGAGTACTAGGCATCGACTGTATTTCTGTCCAATCATTAATAAAATCTGCTAGAGCCTGTGTCTTGATAGCCGTCCGAGGCTCATAATTGATATGATACGGTCCGAGCTCAATTGCCCACCTGGCTATTCTTCCCGTGGCCTCACAGTTCCTAATTATGTCTGCCAAGGGTGCCGCACTGACCACCGTTATTGGATGTTCTTGGAAGTAATGCTTTAACTTGCGACTTGCCATAAACACGCCAAACACAAGCTTTTGCCACTGGGGGTATCGTTGCTTGGAAGCTGTACTTCACTGACATAATATACTGGCCTCTGGACTGGATACTCCTTTTCTGGCTCCTGCCTTTCTACAACGGCGACCGCACTGACTGCTCGCGAGTTTGCAGCTATGTAAAGCAGCATGGGCTCTTTATCTTTAGGAGCCGCCAGGATGGGAGCGTTTGTCAACGGGTTTTTCAGGGCCGTGAGGGCTTCATCAGCTTCAGTGTCCCAAACAAAGGCATCAGACTTCTTCAATAACCGATACAAGGGCAGGGCCTTTTCTCCTAGCCTTGATACGAATCGACTTAAGGCTGCGACACATCCTGTGAGCCGCTAAACATCTTCGAGGCTTTCTGGCTTCTTGAGCTCGGTAATGGCCTTTATCTTCTCTGGATTGGCCTCTATGCCTCTTTCTGATACTATAAAACGAGGAGTTTTCCTGCTGGTACTCCAAAAACGCACTTTGTCGGGTTCAGCTTCATGTTGTATTTCCTCAAATTGGCGAAAGTTTCCTCAAGATCGCCAATGAGGTCCCTTCCCTTTTGTGACTTGACCACAATGTCATCAACATAAGCATGTACATTGCGGCCTATTTGCTCGTGTAAACAATTCTGTAAGCACCTCTGGTAAGTCACACCTGCGTTCTTCAATCCAAACGGCATGCTGACGTAACAGAAGGCTCCGAAAGGTGTGATGAAGGATGTCTTTTCCTGATCTTCTTCTTTCATCTTGATCTGATGGTAGCCTGAGTAGGCGTCCAGAAAGCATAGCAACTCGCATCCGGCTGTTGAATCAATAACTTGATCAATCCGTGGTAGGGAAAACGGATCTTTTGGGCATGCTTTGTTAAGGCTCGTGTAATCGATGCACATGCGCCAAGTACCATTCTTCTTCATGACCAAAACCGGATTTGCCACCCATTTGGGATGAAATACTTCTGTGATAAACCCTGCGGCTAGTAACCGAGCTATTTCCTCGCCTATTGCTTTTCTTCTATCATCGTGAAAGCGTCGCAGTGGTTGCTTTACTGGTTTAGCCAATGGGTCCACGTTGAGGCTATGCTCTGCTAGTTCTCTTGGTACCCCTGGCATATCTGAGGGCTTCCATGCAAATATGTCCCTATTTTCTTGGAGGAAAGCGACTAAAGCTTGTTCTTGCTCCGCTTCCATGTGTGCTCCGATGCTCGCCTGGTTGGACGAGTCTCCTGGGACAAGATCTATAAGCTTTGTATCTTGGGCCGCTTTGAATTTGATTTGCGGCTCAACCGTGGGCGTTCTGACCACGCTCATGTCGTTTGGGTCGATCTGCAACTTATATGCCTTTAACTCTTCTAAAGCACATGCTGTTTCTGCAAAAGCCGCATGATACGTCTCCAACGTATCCATAATTTCTGCTGTTCCATGCTTATATTATACCATTTGCTACATGTTTTATATACACTTCGTATCACTTTTATGCATTTTCTGGGACTAACCTATTAACAAGATGCCACAGTGCCAGTTCCCTGTTTTCTGCTGTTTTTGGTTTCAGAAAGTTACTTCTGGAAATATTCTCGGAATTGCACGAAACAAAAGGCCAGTCCCTATTTTTCCAGCACGTACACGGAGTCCGAAGGAGAGACGAAGAGCCACGAGGTGGCCAAACCACCAGGTGGCGCGGCAGTGGGCCCAGCCGCGCCTGCCTGTGGTTTGGGCCCCTCGGGGGTCCGCCGACATCGCCCCTTCGCCTATTTATTCCCCGAGACGCGAAAACCCTAAAACACCGAGCCTTTCATCCAGAACATATTCGCTGCCGCCGCCGTCGTCAACCCTAACTCGGGGGGTTTCTGAAGCTCTTCCCGGCACCCTGCCGGAGAGGGGAATCATCACCGGAGGGCTCTACATCGCCATGCCCGCCTCCGGAGTGATGCGTGAGTAGTTCATCCTTGGACTATGGGTCCATAGCAGTAGCTAGATGGTTGTCTTCTCCACTTGTGCCATCATGTTTAGATCTTGTGAGCTGCCTATCATGATCAAGATCATCTTATTGTAATGCTACATGTTGTGTTTGCTGGGATCTGACTTATATTGATACCTATGTGGAGCTGAATATTATATTATCATGTCTATGTCATTTGTGATCTTGCATGCTCTCCGTTACTTGTTGAAGCCTTGGCCACGTGAATACTTGTAACTCCAAGAGGGGGTATTTATGCATGATAGTTGGGTTCAACCTCTATTTAACCTGGGATAGTGACAGCAAGTTCTAAGGTTGTAGATGTGTTGTTGCCACTAGGGGTAAAACAGCAATGCTTTATTCAAGGATGAATGTATTGTTTACATTACGCACATTACTTAATGCAATTGTCTGTTGCTTGCAACTTAATACTGGAAGGGGTACGGATGTTAACCGGAAAGTGGACTATTTAGGCATAGATGCATGCTGGATAGCGGTCTATGTACTTTGTCGTAATGCCCAAATGAATCTCATAGTAGACACCACAGCTCACACATGCATGTTATATGCACTTATCAATTGTCAATTGCCCAGCTGTAATTTGTTTACCCAGCATGTTAGTTATCTTATTGGAGAGACACCACTAGTGAACTGTGGACCCCGGTCCATTCTTTTACATCTGAAATACAATCTACTGCAATCATTGTTCTCTACTGTTTTATGCAAACAAACATCATTTCCATTCGATACGTTTAACCCTTTGTTTTCAGCAAGCCGGTGAGATTGACAACCTCACTGTTAAGTTGGGGCAAAGTAATTTGATTGTGTTGTGCAGGTTCCACGTTGGCACCGGAATCCCTGGTGTTGCGCCGCACTACACTCCTTCACCAACACCTTCGAAGCAAACCTCGTTTTCCTACTGGTCCGATTAAACCTTGGTTTCATACTGAGGGAAAACTTACTGCTGCACTCATCATACCTTCCTCTTGGGGTTCCCAACTGACGTGTGACGTACAAGCATTGTTTCTGGCACTATTAACCTAGAGCCACCAACACGTTTTCTGGCGCCGTTGCCGGGGAAAACGAATTGCTTCTGCAAGGGGAGTCTCTCACACCCAATCTCTTTACTTTGTTATTTGTCTTGCTTAGTTTATTTTTATTTAGTCTTGTTTGCTCTCTTTATCAAAAACACAAAAAAATTAGTTCCTTTTTATTTCGAATTACTATTATGACTAGTTGTTTTCAATGTCTTATCTCTATGAAACTGGGTCTCGTTATAAGAATTACCGCTTCTCTCCAAAAGGAAAACATCTATGGGAACAAATAAGAAGATTGAATGGTTTTGCTAAGAACTTGTGTTCTACATATGATGAATCCTACTGCTTTAATGAATCTCTTTGCTATAGAAGGCACAAACATCTCCCTTTCCAATGTGAGTATACTGATAATGAAACCTTGGCTGCCTATGCTAAAGGAAACTATGATTTTGGTAATCTTGAACAAATTGAAGAGTTTATTGTTTTTAAGGGTGCCCTTGAAATTAGTTCTTATCTTGAACATAAAACTGATGCCCCTTATAAATCTGAATGTATTGCCATACTTAAATATTGTTGTGATACCTACAAGGATAATAATTCTTACATTACTGAACATCTTGAGAGGATGTTTCCTCAAAAAGATGAAACTTGTGCCTTGCAGGAACCTGAGGAAGAGGAAATTGCTGAAACTGTGATCTCATTGGATGAAAAAGAGGAGGAGAGTGAAGAACAAAAGGAGGATCTACCTTCTAATGACAGTAACTCTTCAACTCTTACACTATTTAATTGCCCTCCATGCCTACCTAAGGAGGAAAAATGCTATATTGTTGAATGTCATGATTCTATTGAAATATCTCCTTTTGATAAATTTGAAGTAACAAGCTCCTTGACTCAAGAGAAAGCAAAAATAACAGAAGTACCAAATATTTCCCCCAATGTTGTTTATGAAAATCCATGCTATTTTGATAAGTCTTATGATAATCCACTTTTTATTCCTAATTTCGAAATGCATGGTAATGAGAGTGTTTGCTTAGAAAATGTTTATGATAAAGCTCTAGATGATGGTCCTATGTTGCTTGATAATATTATTAATTCTACTATTGAGAGTGATCAATCAACTTGTTTCAATATGTCTAAAAGTGGGTTTGAAATTTTTGATCCCACTATCTTGCTTGATAAAAGTTATGTGTTTGTAGATCATAAAAAGCATGCTTTATGTGATAGTTATGTTGTTGAGTTTGTTTATGATGCTATTGAAAATTATTATGAGAGAGGGAAAGATGGTTTTAAAAGTTTTCATGTCACTAAAATACCTCTCTTTGTGTTGGAAGTTTTAAAGTTGGATTTGTTGCATCTTCCTATGCTAGCTGCTTTATGCTTCAATGATTTGTTTTACTACAATATTCCTCTGCATAGGAAGTGGGTTAGACTCAGATGATTTTGATATTTGCCTCTTGATGCTCTCTTTGTTTTTCAACTCTTATTCTTATGCGAGCATCATTAAAATCCTAAAGCCTAGCTGAAAGGCATTAAAGAAAAGCACTTGTGGGAGATAACCCATGTGTCAAGGAGTTTTGTTACTTCTGTAGCAACTCCTTTGTATCTTTATTTTATCGCAATGTTGTGCCAAGTAAAGTTCTATATTGAAAGTTGATGCAAGATTTGGATTTCTGCGCAGTGACAGATTTTTAGCTGTCACGGATTTGAGCTTATCTCCCTGTAGAAAATTCAAAAAATTCTGAGAAAAATCACGCATATTCCTGAGATATGTACGCAACTTTCATTATTTTAGGCCAGATCCATCTGAGCAACTTAAGTGCCTCGAAAAAATTCGTCATTCCAGACTGTTCTGTTTTTGACAGATTCTGCCTTTTGTTTTGCATTCGCTCTTTTACTGTGTTTGTGTGGATTTCTTTGCTCCACAAAGCATTGGTGGCTGTAGCTAATGTCCAGAAGCTTTGGGATTGATTGTATCATTACAGAATATGAGAATTTTTGATTATGCACTAACCCTCTAATGAGAACTGTCTTGAGTTTGGTGTGAAGGAAGTTTTCAAGGATCAAGCGAGAAGGGTGATATTATGTGATCAAGAAGAGTGAAAAGCCTAAGCTTGGGGATGCCCCCGTGGTTCATCCCAACCATATTCAGAGAGACTCAAGCGTCTAAGCTTGGGGATGCCCAAGGCATCCCCTTCTTCATCAACAAACTTATCAGGTCATCTCTAGTGAAACTATATTTTAATTCTTTCACATCTTATGCGCTTTACTTGGAGCGTCTGTGTGTTTTTATTTTTGTTTTTGTTTGAATAAATTCGGATCCTAGCAATCCTTGTGTGGGAGAGAGACACGCTCCGCTTTTTCATGTGAATACTCATGTTCTTCACTTATATTTGTTGAGTATTCTTAACTAGCTACTGCAGTGCTTTTAGCTCCTGTTTTTCATGCATCTCTTCGAGCTGTTAGCACTTGTTTATAAATACTCTCTTGCTGCATTATATTATCATTTGGAGAGTTTATGTTTAATAAATTATTGGTGTTTGTTTGGAAGAAAGAAAATGCTACATGTAGTAGTTGGTATTGGAAAAGACATATGCATTCTTGTAGATCATTGTCTTGTTTTGATTTGATGCTTTGCAATTGTTTTGAGCTCTCAAGTAGATCATGTTTAAGCTCTTGCATCATGTAGTTAAAGCCTAGTAGTGGAGAACTACCGTAGAGCTTGTTGAGACTTGGGATGCATATTTGTTCTCTCTAAGGTCTAGATATTTTCTGGTAAAATGTTTGAGCAACAAGGAAGACAGTGTAGAGTCTTATAATACTTGCAATATGTTTTTATGTGATTCTTGCTGTACCGGTTTATACTTGTGTTTGCTTCAAACAACCTTGCTAGCCTAAACTCTGTACTGAGAGGGAATGCTTCTCGTGCATCCAAAACTTGAGCCAAAACCCATGCCATTTGTGTCCACCATACCTACCTACTATGTGGTATTTCCTGCCATTCCAAGTAAATATTTCATGTGCTACCTTTAAACTATTCAAAACTTTATTACTCCTTATTTGTGTCAATGTTTTATAGCTCATGAGGAAGTATGTGGTGTTTTATCTTTCAATCTTGTCATTTACTTCTGACAGACTTTCACCAATGGACTAGTGGCATATACATCCGCTTATCCAATAATTTGCAAAAAGAGCTGGCAACGGGGTGCCCAGCCCCAATTAATTACAACTTTCATTAATAATTCTCTTCACATGTTTTGCCCTGATTTATCAGTAAGCAACTTAATTTTGCAATAGACACTCCTCCATGGTATGTGAATGTTGGAAGGCACCCGAGGATTCGGTTAGCCATGGCTTGTGTAAGCAAAAGGTTGGGAGGAGTGTCATCTATAAAGAAACTAAAATACATGTGTAAACAAAAGAGAAGAGGGATGATCTACCTTGCTGGTAGAGATAACGTCCTTCATGGGAGCCGCTCTTTGAAAGTCTGGTTGACAAGGGGGTTAGAGTGCCCACTACCATTCGTTGACAACAACAAACACCTCTCAAATACTTATTTTGTGCTCTCTATATGCTTTCGAAAACTTAAAAAGCTCTAGCACATGATTTAATCCCTGCTTCCCTCTGCGAAGGGCCTATCTTTTACTTTATGTTGAGTCAGTTTACCTACTCCTTTCTATCTTAGAAGCAAACACTTGTGTCAACTTTGTGTGCATTGATTCTTACATATTTACTTATTGCACTTGTTATATTGCTTTATGTTGACAACTATCCATGAGATATACATGTTACAAGTTGAAAGCAAATGCTGAAACTTAATCATCCTTTGTGTTGCTTCAATGCCTTTTACTTTGAATCTATTGCTTTATGAGTTACCTCTTATGCAAAACTTTTTGATGCTTGTCTTGAAAGTACTATTCATGAAAAGTTTTTGCTTATATGATTCATTGTTTACTCTTTATCTATTTGTTAGCAAACTATAGATCATTGCTTTGAGTCACTTCATTCATGACATGAGCCTTGCAATATATTGATCAAGATTGTGTGAAAGCATGTCTCCTCAGAAATTATTTGTTGTTATCGTTTTACCTACTCGAGGACGAGTAGAACTAAGCTTGGGGATGCTTGATACGTCTCCAACGTATCCATAATTTCTGCTGTTCCATGCTTATATTATACCATTTGCTACATGTTTTATATACACTTCGTATCACTTTTATGCATTTTCTGGGACTAACCTATTAACAAGATGCCACAGTGCCAGTTCCCTGTTTTCTGCTGTTTTTGGTTTCAGAAAGTTACTTCTGGAAATATTCTCGGAATTGCACGAAACAAAAGGCCAGTCCCTATTTTTCCAGCACGTACACGGAGTCCGAAGGAGAGACGAAGAGCCACGAGGTGGCCAAACCACCAGGTGGCGCGGCAGTGGGCCCAGCCGCGCCGCCTGTGGTTTGGGCCCCTCGGGGGTCCGCCGACATCGCCCCTTCGCCTATTTATTCCCCGAGACGCGAAAACCCTAAAACACCGAGCCTTTCATCCAGAACATATTCGCTGCCGCCGCCGTCGTCAACCCTAACTCGGGGGGTTCTGAAGCTCTTCCCGGCACCCTGCCGGAGAGGGGAATCATCACCGGAGGGCTCTACATCGCCATGCCCGCCTCCGGAGTGATGCGTGAGTAGTTCATCCTTGGACTATGGGTCCATAGCAGTAGCTAGATGGTTGTCTTCTCCACTTGTGCCATCATGTTTAGATCTTGTGAGCTGCCTATCATGATCAAGATCATCTTATTGTAATGCTACATGTTGTGTTTGCTGGGATCTGACTTATATTGATACCTATGTGGAGCTGAATATTATATTATCATGTCTATGTCATTTGTGATCTTGCATGCTCTCCGTTACTTGTTGAAGCCTTGGCCAAGTGAATACTTGTAACTCCAAGAGGGGGTATTTATGCATGATAGTTGGGTTCAACCTCTATTTAACCTGGGATAGTGACAGCAAGTTCTAAGGTTGTAGATGTGTTGTTGCCACTAGGGGTAAAACAGCAATGCTTTATTCAAGGATGAATGTATTGTTTACATTACGCACATTACTTAATGCAATTGTCTGTTGCTTGCAACTTAATACTGGAAGGGGTACGGATGTTAACCGGAAAGTGGACTATTTAGGCATAGATGCATGCTGGATAGCGGTCTATGTACTTTGTCGTAATGCCCAAATGAATCTCATAGTAGACACCACAGCTCACACATGCATGTTATATGCACTTATCAATTGTCAATTGCCCAGCTGTAATTTGTTTACCCAGCATGTTAGTTATCTTATTGGAGAGACACCACTAGTGAACTGTGGACCCCGGTCCATTCTTTTACATCTGAAATACAATCTACTGCAATCATTGTTCTCTACTGTTTTATGCAAACAAACATCATTTCCATTCGATACGTTTAACCCTTTGTTTTCAGCAAGCCGGTGAGATTGACAACCTCACTGTTAAGTTGGGGCAAAGTAATTTGATTGTGTTGTGCAGGTTCCACGTTGGCACCGGAATCCCTGGTGTTGCGCCGCACTACACTCCTTCACCAACACCTTCGAAGCAAACCTCGTTTTCCTACTGGTTCGATTAAACCTTGGTTTCATACTGAGGGAAAACTTACTGCTGCACTCATCATACCTTCCTCTTGGGGTTCCCAACTGACGTGTGACGTACAAGCATTGTTTCTGGCACTATTGCCGGGGAGATATTCCCTCGTCAACTTAGAGCCACCACCGCATCTCCTTCCTCGCACTCAATTGCTTTTTCCCTATCTCCGTGCACAGTGATGACCCCTTTAGGTCCTGGTATCTTTAGCTGTAAGTACACATAGCAAGGCCTAGCCATAAACTTGGCGAATGCTGTCCGTCCAAAGAGAGCATGATATGGGCTTTGGAATTTGACCACCTCAAAGCATATGAACTCGCTCCGGAAGTTTTCTTCCGTCCCAAAGGTCACTCCCAAGGTTATCTTCCCCACTGGTTGAGCGGACTTCCCTAGGACAATGCCGTGAAATATGGTTGAGGTGTGCTGAAGGCTGGAGTCTGAGAGCCCCAGGCGTTTGAAGGTATCGTAATACATGATGTTTATGCTGCTTCCTCCATCCATGAGCACCTTGGTTAGCTTGTACCCCGCCACGTAAGGTGCCACCACCAATGCGAGTTTTCCTGGCTCTCGAACTTGTGGTGGGTGGTCCTCGCGGCCCCAAGTTATTGGGTGATCAGACCATCTCAGCCTTGGGGTTGCCGGCACCACTGCGTTCACCTGTTAGCTTCTGTGACTTAATTTTTCTTCACGCTTGGAGGTGTCAGTAACTATGATGTGGTACTGTCCTGTTTGGTTCGAGCTGCCGGCATTATTATTGTTATTAGGACCCATATTTTGAGTCGCGCAGGCGCGGTTTTCCCCGTTGTGAGTTTCGAGGTTTCCTCCCTGAGACTGACTTTCGTCTTTCCATCTCTTGTAGTAATTGCATTGTGCCTTTGTGTGGTCAACAGGTCGTCCATCGCCTCCCGTATGGAGATCGCAAGGCCTGTTGAAGACCTCTTCTAGATTGATTGGATGGAATCCCCTGCCACGACCCTTTCCTCGATGGTTCTTGGGTCTATCACTGGTATTGGCTACGAGCCCGGAGCTTGCTTCTTCATTCATCCTCTTGTTATTGCCGCTGCCTTCATTGGCATTGCTTGGGCGTTGGCTCCGGTTCTGTTTGCCCTTTGTGACGACACCTTCTACCTCGCCGTCGGAGGCATCCCGTGTTTTGTCTGAGCTGGCGTATCTATTAGCCGCGTCCATTAGTTCTCCATGTTTCTGACCTTATCCTTCATGCGTCCTAGCTTATGGATGAGGGGCTCGAATTTGCAGTTCTTCTCCAGCACCAATACCATGGAACTGGCTGGTATATTATCGGATGAATGGATTATTTCTGCGACTCGCCTCATCCAATGGCGACTTGACTCCCCTTCCTTCTGGACACATCTCTCTAGGTCTTCAATGGTACAGAGCCGCTTGCACGTTCCCTGAAAGTTTTTAACAAAGGCCTCCTTCATCTCCTCCCAAGTATGTATGGAACTGGGGGCAGGTTCTGCAGCCAAGTATGAGACGCGCCTTCTAGCATCATGTTCAGATATCTCGCGCAAATTTCTTCCGAGGTGTTTAGGATACTCATCCCCATCTCATAGTTATTCAGCCAGGTGGTAGGATCCATGCTGGCGTTGTAGTTTGCCACCTTGCGTGGCCCTTTGAAATCTGTTGTGAAGGGCTCTGATCTTATCCGCTTGCCGAAGCACACCGGCCCCTTAAGTCGCGGAGCCAGGGAGGTTGATGTTCTTATTGGCTGAACGGCTCTTGCGGGTTGCACCGGCTCTTCGCATGCTGCGGCTTGTATATCTGCGACCTGTGCCCTGGCTGGCGTGTTGGCCGGTGGTGGCTGTTGACGGGCTGCACTTGGAAGTCTACTGTGGACACTTCTTTCTGCTGCTCCATTATTTGAGGCGGCTCGTGCCTGCCTTTCGCGATCTGCCATGTTTGCTTGCTGCACTATGGCGGTGCTCAGCATCTCTATGGCGTGTCGTGCTTCAGCGTTAGCTGGATCGTTTCCGGTTGGCATTATTCTAGCCAGTATGCCGGTTGCTGCATACACATTGTCCACGGGGCTCGGGTAATGCCCTTGCGGAGTGTGAAACCTCCTAGGCCGCGATGATAGTGGTGGCCTGACTGCTTCGTCGCGCCGCTCCGGCGCTGCGGCTGTTGCTTCTACCGGGACCACTACGCCAGGGGTAGGTTGAAATTCCACCGTTGGTTGAGTCGCGGGAGTACGCGGTTGCGGGTTAGCCTCCTGGACGTGAGTCGCGACTCGTGCAGTGTTTGGTGTTATCCGCTGACGTTCCTCCTGGATCCTCCGGTTCTCTCGAGCGATTCGATCCCGCTCTTCTTCCATCCTTTGTACTTCATAGAGGAGTTCTTCCCTAGCCGCCTTGATCTCTGTGGCTCGCACGCAGCGTTTTCAGCTGTCACGGGAACAAGCAGCGGGTTGCTAGCCGCTGCCGGTCTCTCGATTTCTCCAGCTGTTCCAGACGTGTTTGGTCCTCCAGCCATATAGATCCCAATGGGTGCTTCTTGTGCATCTGACGTCAGGGATGTGTCTGGAAAGTAATCTTCATAATTTTCTTCAAAGAGGGAAACGAGAGATCCAAAACTTCGTGAATCCATGCTTCCCTCAGATCCTTCTTCTTCCGAGTCTCCAATCTGACTTGAACTCGGCGAGTTGAAGATGTAGCCGACGAAAACGTGGATGCCACCAAAAGGGATCACGTGGCCAGTTTGCACGTAATCCGTCTCCGGACCCTACTCTGTATCGTCGATCAAGGGGACGCCGTTGACCATCTTGACTTGGCCGGTGACGAAGTTCTCCGCTCCTGGCATTGATCCAACACGGAACGTGACGCATTTGACCGCAGGCCCCACGGTGGGCGCCAACTGTCGTGGGGTAATCTCGGCAGATGTCATTGTGATAACTTCATGGATGTGGGGTTGTGCGAATCAAGCGTCTCCGAGCTTAAGATCACAGGGCACGGGAAGACAATATTTACCCAGGTTCGACCCCTCAATGTGAGGTAAAGACCTACTTCCTGCCTATCCTAGATTGGAATTGATATGAATATGGTGTTACAAGGGTTGGCGATCGAGGTATCGAGTCGCCGACGATCGAGGTATTGAGTCGCCGTATTTCTAGGGTGTAGGGCTTGGATTCAATCCCTTCTACGTCCTGCGAGTCCTCCTTATATGCACGGAGGCTTGCTAGGTTACAAGGAAAGTCTATTCCCTTAGGAAAGTGTCGACCGGAGTACTTCTAAGAGACTACATATCTTTGTGTCGTCCAAGTTAAGTCATCTCTAAACTTCTAGATCTTTCTTGCGACGTCCTTGGCGCCGGCCCATCTTAGTACAAGCCCGTTAATGGTGCGGGCGTGGCTCACAGGATGAGTCGCACTTCTCTTGATGAGTCGCGGTTAAGTATTCCCCCGACAGCATCAAACGTCATATCTTACATAGTATGACAATAACGGTGTCCATCTCGGGTATCGGAAGGGAGTATGTTGAGATGAGGGATCAAGAGCGGGATTTGCCAATCCGCATAGCAGGATAGATACTCTGGGGCCCACTCGATGAGATTATGTCAAATAAGCTTGCAAGCATGTGACTAGGTCACGGGGACATATTATCACGGACGAGTAGAAGATAGTGTTGTCCATAACGAGATCAAGCTAGGTATCACGATATCTATGAACGAGTCTCGGACACGCTAAGTATCACCAGGCAAAAGGTTTAAGACTCGACGTCTAAGGTACGAACGACAAAAGTTATTCGTTATCTCATAGGGATTAATTCTGGGTATCCAAGGTCCACGAATTAGTCATTAATCAGAGAGCATGTCTCGATTATGTCTGGCGAGATCTCAAACCGCTAGGGTAACACACTTAAGGGAGGATGACATTTATAATAGATTGGAAATAGAAGAGAAAATAAAAGAGAGCACCAGAAGTGTTCTGGGAGAGTTTCGATGGAAATCGGAGAGCGACGAAATAGTTTTCGGAGCTGGAATTAATTAGATAAAATGTATTTGATATTAATTAGTTGAATTAATGATTAAATATATTTAATTTTAATTAAATTCGAATTTTAAAGGCTGCACACCTAGATGGGCCTAAAGAGGCCCATGAGGGGGGGAAGTCCCCCCTCTTGATGCGAGTTGGGAGGGGGCCAACCTAGGTGGGCTGAATGGGGCCCACCTAGGGCCGGCAGCCCCCCTTGGTGCGACTGCACCATGTGGGATTAGTCCCACATGGCTAAGCCAAGGGGAGTTGCACCCTCCCTCCTCTTTATATAGAGGTGCACCCATGCCTTTGAAATTGAACCACTCTCTCTCTCTCTCCCCGTTTAGTCGTGACTCCGCAATTGGGGTCGTGCACGGGTTGAGTGTTTCTCCACCATAAGCACACCGCCGTGCTGCTGATTTTCCGGTCCAAGTCTTCCGCTGCTCGTCCCTGGATCAGAGCCCGGAGGTCGACATCTTCGCCGTACGTGTGCGACTCCCTGCGAGGTGCCACGCCTCTGGCGCTCGGAGGTCTTCTTCCTCTACACGACCTTGAGGTCGGCTTCGTCGGCTTCATCAACAACGCTTGTGCGGGAGCGTGATCCCCGCTTTTCGGTCTACAAGGGTATGTATATCGATCTCCTGCGTATTACTATATCTGCATTGTATAGATCCTGGCTAGTTTAAGGTTATCGTTGTTAGGAATTTTTTTGTTTTCTGCATATCCCCTTCAGTGTATCAGAGCCGATCTATGCGTAGATATAGATGTACGCTTTTAGAACCCGTGTTTATCACGGGGCATCGTTCTTTTATTTGCTACCCTCTAGCGTGCACTTGCTTTTCCGGCGGCATTGAGTTGATGAAGCGGCCCGGACCGACCTTACGCGTACGCTTACGCGAGACTGGTTCCACAACTGACATACGGCTTGTACCGTATATGTGGCTGGCGGGTGTCTGTCTCTCTCTCTTTAGTTGGTCTTGCATTTTCAATGGAGGGCCCGAAAGGGATAAATAAACATGCAATTATTTGATCGTTGTTGTGGTCATAGGTTCGTAGGTATGAAGCGGTTCTATTTACGACAGCCCCTAGCCACGTAAAATATGCAAAAGATAAAGTAGAAAGCGTCTAACTTATTTTGCAGGGGCAATATGATATGGTCAAGGTAGGTTTATTAAATTGTTTATAAACTGTGGGCGCGAAGGAGACCATCGGCGCAAGACCATATCATGTCGCATTACATTTGATGTTTTTGAGTGCATCTTATATTGTGTGTATATATATTGTTATATATTAGTTACACGGCGGTAGTAATATAAGATGATCCCTCCAAAATACCATTAGTGTTCTCCCTTTGGCGTGCACCACCAAGAAAGTTCTACGTTATGAGGCAGGCCGTGACGATCGGGTGTCATACATATCGTCGTTCGCATACAGTGGGTGTAAGACATGTTTGCACAAGCGTTTACGCTGGAGGTTATAATGGCGAGCCTAGCATGTACAGACATGGCCTCGGAACACGGTGACCGAAAGGTCGAGCATGAGTCACAGAGTTGTTGTGATTGACATTCCGATGTCTACCTTTGAAGTTGTGTTGCCGGCTCTGACGATGAGGGGTTGCACAATGGATTAGGGTCGTGTAATCACTGAAGCGATTAGAGGGATATTCGTTTGAGTGGGAGTTCTTGTAGTTTATTTTCTAAAAACTTGAACTCAATTAAATTTATGAACAAAGTCTTATGTTTTTGCAAATTCCATTGTAGATGTCTCGCCCCACCTTTAACCTAGGCCTGTTCCTTGAGAAAGAAAAGCTTAAGACCAATGGGTCTAACTTCATGTCCTGGTTCCGCAACCTGAGGATCCTCCTCACTCCCCACAAGGTGGCTATGTCCTGGAAGCCGCCATTGGAGACCCCCTGCGATCACCGCCTCTGAGGATGAAAAGAAAGCCTATCTGACCAAGACGGATGATTCCGCCTTCGTGCAGAGTGGCATGCTCTACGCCATGGAAGCTGACCTGCAGAAGCGCTTTGAGAAGATGAGTGCCTTCGAGATAATCTCTGATCTCAAGGCTGTCTTTGCGCCGCAGGCCAAGGCTGAGAGGTATGAAGCTTCTGAGCTCTTCTTCTCAGCCAAGATGGAGGAGCACAGCAGTGTGAGCGAGCACGTGGTCAAGATGTCTGGCTACGTCAACGCCTGAACGCTCTGGAATGCAAGATTCCTGATGAGCTGGCGATTGATAGGGTGCTGCAATCGTTGCCCCTAGCTTCAAAGGCTTCGTCATGAACTACAACATGCAGGGCATGGCTAAGAGCCTGTCTGAGGTGTTCGTGATGCTGAAGACTGCTGAGGTGGAGATCAAGAAGGAGCACACGCTGTTGATGGTCAACAAGACCGTCGATTTTAAGAAATCCGGTGGGAAGGGAAAGAAGAACTGGAAGCCGAGGAAGGATGGCAAGCCTATTGCCCGATCCAAGGCCAACAAATCTGGTCCCAAACCTGGCGTGGAATGCTTCTACTGCAAGGGAGATGGTCACTGGAAGCGCAACTGCCCCAAGTACCTGGAAGACAAGAAGGCCGGCAAGATTGCCGGGAAAGAGAAAGGTATATGTGATATACATGTTATTGATGTTTACCTTACATGCGCCCGGAGTAATACCTGGGTATTTGATACCGGTTCTGTTGCTCACATTTGTAACTCTCAGGTGGAGTTGCAGAATAAACGGCGCCTGGCGAAGGATGAGGTGACGATGCGCGTCGGCAATGGATCAAAAGTTGACGTGGTGGCTGTCGGCACACTCCCTCTACATCTACCATCGGGATTAGTTTTGGTTTTAAATAAATGTTATTTTGTACCGTCCTGAGTGTAAACATTATCAGTGGGTCTTGCTTGTTGCAAGACGGATATTCGTTCAATTCAGTATCAAATGGTTGTACTATTTCGATGAATGATATCTTTTATGTTAATGCTCCGAGAGTAATGGTTTATTCTTGTTGAATCTCGATCGTAGTACTCACATTCATAACAGATGCCAAGAGGATTAAACTTAGTGGCGATACCGCCATGTATATGTGGCATTGCCGTCTCGGTCATATTGGTATAAAGCGCATGAAGAAACTCCATACTGATGGACTTTTAGACTCGTTGGATTTTGGATCCCTCGATACATGCGAACCGTGCCTCATGGGCAAGATGACCAAGACACCGTTCAATGGTTTCATGGAACGGGCGTCGGACTTGTTGGGAGTCATACATACAGATGTGTGTGGGCCAATGAGCGTGTCGACACGCAATGGTTATCGTTACTTTGTCACCTTCACCGATGACTTGAGTAGATATGGGTATATCTATTTGATGAAACACAAGTCTGAAACGTTTGAAAAGTTCAAAGAATTTCAAAGTGAAGTTGAAAATCAACTCAACAAGAAAATCAAGCACCTTCGATCCGATCGTGGTGGCGAATATTTGAGTTTTGAGTTTGGCACACATCTGAAGGCCTGTGGCATTGTGCCGCAACTTACGCCGGCTGGAACACCGCAACGCAACGGTGTGTCCGAGCGACGTAATCGTACCCTATTAGATAGCGTCCGGTCTATGATGTCTCTTACCGACTTGCCCGTATCGTTTTGGGGATATGCGTTAGAAACAGCCGCATTCATTTTAAATAGGGCTCCGTCCAAATCCGTAGAAACGACACCGTATGAGATATGGCATGGCAAGAAACCCAAGTTGTCGTTCCTGAAGGTCTGGGGTTGTGAGGCGTACGTTAAGAAACTACAGCCCGACAAACTCGAACCGAAATCGGAGAAAGTCGTCTTTGTAGGGTATCCGCGGGAAACCATAGGATACACCTTCTACAACCAAGCCGAGGGCAAAACGTTTGTCGCGAAGAACGACACCTTTCTCGAGAAGGAGTTTCTCGCCAAAGGAGTAAGTGGGAGGAAAATAGACCTCGACGAGATCGTTGATCCTGAACTCGAAATTCCGAGTGGCGCAACGGAAACTGTTCCGGAACCGTCCTCCACAGATGGAGTGGGAGCAAATGTCGAGGATGTATTCTACCTCGTAGGTCTGGAAGGACACGTACCACTCCAGATGGTACGGCAACTTTTGCACCGTCATGTTAATTGAACAAGACGAACCTACGAACTACAAAGAGGCTATGGAAGGGCCCGAGTCCGAGAAATGGCTTGAAGCCATGAAATCCGAAATAGGATCCATGTATGACAACAAAGTATGGACTTTGATGGAGATTCCCGAAGGGCGCAAGGCCGTCGAGAATAAATGGATTTTAAGAAGAAGACTGATGCTGACGGTAATGTGACCGTCTATAAAGCTCGGCTTGTCGCAAAGGGTTTCCGACAAGTTCATGGAATTGACTACGATGAAACGTTTTCACCGGTAGCGATGCTAAAGTCTATTCGGGTTTTGCTAGCACTTGCTGCATATTACGATTATGAAATATGGCAGATGGATGTCAAAACAGCGTTCCTAAATGGCAACATTGAGGAAGAGTTGTATATGGTACAACCTGAAGGTTTTGTCGATCCAGAAAATGCTGGCAAGGTATGAAACTTCAGCGTTCCATTTATGGACTGAAGCAAGCATCTCGGAGCTGGAATCTCGCTTTGATGAGGTGATCAAAGGTTTTGGATTTATCCAAAATGCGGAAGAGACCTGCATTTACAAGAAAATGAGTGGGAGCTCGTTGTGTTCCTAGTTCTATATGTGGATGATATATTACTAATTGGGGATAATGTGGATCTTCTGAATAGCGTGAAGAAATATTTAAACAGTAAATTTTCGATGAAGGACTTAGGAGAAGCTGCATACGTATTAGGCATTAAAATCTATCGTGATAGATCAAGGCGTCTATTAGCGTTAAGTCAGAGTACTTATCTTGATAAGATACTGAAACGGTTCGGTATGGAGACGGCAAAGAAAGGTTCTCTGCCTGTTATCAAGAATAAGGTATTGAGAAAGTCTCAGTGCCCTGTGACGGCACATGATAAAGCCGAGATGGCTAAACATCCCTATGCTCAGCCATAGGTTCGATCATGTATGCCATGTTAAGTACTCGACCCGATGTAGCGTTGGCTCTTAGTTTGACGAGTCGGTTCCAAAGTAATCCTGGAAAGGATCATTGGATAGCTGTTAAGAACATTCTTAAGCATCTCAAGAAGACAAAGGAAATGTTCCTTGTGTATGGAGACTGTGAAGAAGAACTTGGCGTAACAGGTTACGTTGATGCAAGTTTCTGCACAGATCCAGATGACTCAAAGTCACAGACAGGATATATTTTCAAGGTGAACGGTGGCGCTGTAAGCTGGAGAAGCGGGAAGCAACCCATAGTGGCCCAATCTACAATGGAATCGGAGTACATTGCTGCTTCGGAAGCCGCGAATGAAGCTGTCTGGCTGAGGAAGTTCATCATCGAGCTTGGAGTGTTCCCTAACGCGCAAGACCCCGTAAACATCTACTGCGACAATACGGGTGCTATTGCTAACGCGAAGGAACCAAGGTCTCACTCAACCGCCAAACACATTCTCCGACGCTTCCATGTGATACGACAGTATGTACAGGAAGGCGATGTGAAGATTTGCAAAGTGCATACGGATCTGAATGTGGCAGATCCCTGACAAAGCCTCTTCCACTAGACAAGCATGTAAAACACCAGTGCTATGGGTGTTAGGCTTTTACCAAGTTGTAATCTAGAATAAATTGTACTCTAGTGCAAGTGGGAGACTGAAGGAGATATGCCCTAGAGGCAATTAATAAAGTGTTTTATTTATCATATCTCATTTGTTCATAATACGTTTTTGTATCATGCTATAACTGTATTAAGCGGAAACATTAATACACGTGTGGTACGTAGACAACCAGGTCCCTAGTAGCCTCTACGTGACTAGTCATTGTGCAATCGATGATCGAGGTTTCCCGATTATGTGACAACGGTGTCAGTTGACAATGGAGTCATATCGTTGGTAGAATGATGTGATGGACATACCCAATATTTGTAGGACGTAGTCATTACGCCTTTGACCGTGAGATCAACTCTTATCGCTATTCCTGGAAGATGCTTTGATTGCATCAAACGTCATATCTTATATAGTATGACAATAACGGTGTCCCTCTCGGGTATCGGAAGGGAGTATGTTGAGATGAGGGATCAAGAGCGGGATTTGCCAATCCGCATAGCAGGATAGATACTCTGGGCCCACTCGGTGAGATTATGTCAAATAAGCTTGCAAGCATGTGACTAGGTCACGGGGACATATTATCACGGACGAGTAGAAGATAGTGTTGTCGATAACGAGATCAAGCTAGGTATCACGATATCTATGAACGAGTCTGGACACGCTAAGTATCGCCAGGCAAAAGGTTTAAGACTCGACGTCTAAGGTTCGAACGACAAAGTTATTCGTTATCTCACAGGGATTAATTTGGGTATCCAAGGTCCACGAATTAGTCATTAATCGAGAGCGTGTCTCGATTATGTCTGGCGAGATCTCGAACCGCTAGGGTAACACACTTAAGGGAGGATGACATTTATAATAGATTGGAAATAGAAGAGAAAATAAAAGAGAGCACCGGAAGTGTTCCGGGAGAGTTCCGATGGAAATCGGAGAGCGACGAAATAGTTTTCGGAGCTGGAATTAATTAGATAAAATGTATTTGATATTAATTAGTTGAATTAATGATTAAATATATTTTTATTTTTATTAAATTCGAATTTTAAAGGCTGCACACCTAGATGGGCCTAAAGAGGCCCATGAGGGGGGGGGGGGAAGTCCCCCTCTTGATGCTAGTTGGGAGGGGACCAACCTAGGTGGGCCAAATGGGGTCCACCTAGGGCCGGCAGCCCCCCTTGGTGCGGCTGCACCATGTGGAATTAGTCCCACATGGCTAAGCCAAGGGGAGTTGCACCCTCCCCTCCTCTTTATATAGAGGTGCACCCATGCCTTTGAAATTGAACCATTCTCTCTCTCCCGTTTAGTCGTGACTCCGCAATTGGGGTCGTGCACGGGTTGAGTGTTTCTCCACCATAAGCACACCGCCGTGCTGCTGGTTTTCCGGTCCAAGTCTTCCACTGCTCGTCCCTGGATCGGAGCCCGGAGGTCGTCATCTTCGCCGTACGTGTGCGACTCCCTGCGAGGTGCCACGCCTCTGGCGCTCGGAGGTCTTCTTCCTCTACACGACCTTGAGGTCGGCTTCATCGGCTTCATCAACAACGCTTGTGCGGGAGCGTGATCCCCGCTTTTTGGTCTACAAGGGTATGTATATCGATCTCCTGCGTATTACTACATCAGCATTGTATAGATCCTGGCTAGTTTAAGGTTATCGTTGTTAGGAATTTTTTTGTTTTCTGCATACGATCCCCTTCAGTTAATGGGTAAAAAATTCCACTCATACCCATACCCACGGGTATGAAACTTTACCCATACCCATTCCCGACGGGTACCCATACCCATTGGGTACCCAACGGGTAGATTAAATAGTACGCAAGTTATTCATAATTTTACATTAATCGATAACACATTTCACAAAAGAAAAACATTTATCTCAACTCAATGTGTACATGAAAATTATATCAACTCAAATTAACAATTGATAATAATTTTAACATAGGTTCACAAGCTCACGAGAAATAATGTTGGGACTCCACAATTAAGTTCCATATGTTAGTATAAACGGGTAAAGTATGCGTATACCCATGGGTACAAGGCTATACCCGTGCCCTACCCGCGACTTAACGGGTAGGGTACAGGTACTGCCCATGGTTATAAAATTATATCCATACCCTACCCATGCGGGTACGGTACCCGCGGGTACCCGTACCCATGGGTAAAATTGCCATCCTTAGGCTGGCCGATGGAAGCAAGGGTATCGACCATGGCTTTGACCTTGTTGAAGTAGGCGGTGACGGAGAGATCAAGCTTCTTGGTCTCACTGAGCAGGGTGCGGATGGCCATGGAGCGCGCCATAGACTGGGAGGAGAAACTCGAATTTAGCATGGACCAAGCATCACGCAATGTAGCAACAAACAACAGCAGGCCATCAACGCCCTCGGAAAGCGAAGAGTTGATGGCCGAGAGGTTGGCGTGATCTTGCACCTCATGAGAGGGAAAGAGAACTTGCGCGAGAGAGACAACAGTAGAGAAATGGGGTAAAGGGCTATTAAGGAGGGGCATGGATAAATCATCCAATACAAACTTAATAAAAATATATATGTAGCTAAGTATTTTTCATAGTTACTAGTAAGCGTGCACATGTAATGTACTTCTCAAAATCTATAATATAAACATATCTTTTGAATCCTATTTTCTTTCGGTGAGTTTTTTTTACCAAGTCACTTAAATACATCTCATGGTCCAACGGTGTAAGGGTGCATGCAACATACGGTTCAGACATGTCTTAAAGAATGGATCGACACGATTCCGACATGACATAAAAAGTTGAGTAGTTTGATATTTTGGTTTTCTTTTAGGTGGACTATCCACAATCAAAAAATCTCTGATTTATAAAAAAGATAATTATCAGAAAAACTCTAATACTACTAATTTGAAGGACTATCAGAAACAGCAAATTGTTACGAAGAAAACACTCACCTTCGGGTTTCCTTTTCTCTATTTCTCTATCTCTACTATATATATATCTCTATCTCTACTATCTAAAAAGAGAATTTGGTTCCTTAGCCTGCCGTCTGATTTTTCGTCCAACTCTCCCACTCTGATTTTTCTCCCGTCTGATTTTTTCTTTCCCAGTAATGACGCGCTCAATTATGACGTGCTCAATTAAAGATCAATCAGCAATAACCACACAATCAATCAGCAGCATGCAATCTCCAAAACTGCATCTACCCACCCTCGTGCACGCGACCCCGGCCAGATCGCGTCACGCACCTGGTTAGCCGCCTGCGGGCGCGGCAGCCGTGCGGAACGCGTCGGCCACGACCCGGAGGTGCGCGTGCCGCTGGCCAGCGCGGTGCTCTACCTCGCGTTCCAGCTCGTTCCCTCCACGTCCGCTGAAGGCGCAGGCACGGTGCTCTACCTCGTGTAGCTGTGGGACCCATGCAAGTCGAGGCGTAGACGAAGGCGCAGGCTTCACCAACATGCAAGAGGAAGAGAAAGGGCGCCGAAGAGAGGGCGTCGCAATCAACGGAATCGAGCGGACTGGGTGAGAACGGCGGTTTTGCGACGCGCTCCGCACTTACAGGAAACGCCTCAGCCACACCAACATGCCCTTCCTCTGCACTCGACGGGGACCGAGAGTCCGAGCCGCTGTCGAGTGTCGAGTGTCGACACCGCCCTTCCTCGGCATCGTATCTCCACGTCGCCACCAGCATCATACTCAGCGCAGGCGAAATCAACTGTCTCTTCGTCGCATCCCGACGGTGTCGCTGCTGGCGCCAACACGGGGTAGCCGCGGCTGCCTTGATCTGTCACGCTGCCGGCCGCTGCTGATAGGAGACCCGTACACTTACTTCTGCGGCCAGTCTGATGCGCCAGTCGAGAAGACGGAGTTCCATCGTTGCTGACGTGTTCGGAGCGTCTCACCCTGCACAATCTCACGCCTGCCGTGTTCTTGAGCGGCAACCTGGTAAGGTATCTGACCTGCGATCCTCCTTGTTCCGTGTTCACCATACTAATCATTTGTTGGTCTTATTATTTTACCATCGGTCGACAGTCCCTTAGTTAGCAAAGTTAAGGCGGATGGCCATATTATTTTGTCCAGCTACCATGCTTGCCTTTTCCTATGTAGGTGATGCGAACTGCATTGCTTTGTCTTGGAATTTCATTTCGCTCAGTGTTTGTGCGATTCACTTATGACATTACATTTCATCAACCTCTGATTTTCCGAGCTGCCGAATACTCCAACCATGGTATCTACACGGGAGGATGCGGTTATACAGCAGTGAGGATCGAGTGGATATATATGTGGAAGGTCTGGTTCTGGCTGAGTACATCCATGTAGGAAATTGCAGTGTTTTTGCTCCTGCAGATGATCTTGACAAGTAAGTAACGTGCTAGAGTCGCACTCCACAATGGTCCAACCAGGAAATTCATTAGTTGTTTTAGTGACAGGTTCATGATCCATCAAAGTTAAAATAATACTTCAATCCTTCATTTAGTACAATCAGTGTTCAAATTTACCGAGCACATGTCTGTCTCAATAAATATATAGTTTTTACTTTTTTTCCAGGGGAAGTTTTTACTCTCTACCTTGTTCTCACAATATTCATCCATTCAACATCGTTCTCACGGTGAAAGTAGAGTTGATACAGCTGTCTCGCTATGATTATGGCTGAAAAAATCCATATTTGTTCCTGTACTGTTCGTTGCAAATTGGACAAGAAATTCATTTTAACAAGTTATGGGAAGTGCAGAGATTGATGATTGGCAGGATAAGCTTTTGAATTTTGAAATTTTGCTTGCTAGATAGCTGTGTAATAGTGTAGAATCTATCTGCTTAGTTCCAATGTTGGTGAAGGCAAGGCTGGGATAACCACCTCCACTGAATTCCTAAACAACTATTTGCAAATTCTGACCAACATATGAAAGGCAAGAAACCGTTGTTTAAATCTAAGGAAATCCATCCGGAAAACAAAAGTATGGAGAGAACTTCTACATGGAGACCACCAGAAATTGTGCAAATGTTTAAATAAGGACGCTAGCTTTATCAAAGAATCAAACTTTGCATCCTGGATTCCTGGGGAGCTCTGGTTCGTAACCACCTAGGCCAGATCAAGACATCAAGTGGTCTCTCTGGGGTGTTCTGCCTGAATTTGACAGCGCAGAAATGGCTGAAGCACTAGCCTGTTTGGAAGGTCTGAAAACAAGCTCTGACTCCGGTCTCATAATTGAGAGTGACTGCGCATCAATAGTCCAAATATCAAAATCCCCTGAACGGGATCACTCTCATATCTCAAGAAACTTGGCATGACTCATCGCCATCTTGTATTCATGATCTTACCTCGCCTTGGTCACAAATGCATAGCATAGGATCGAGTGGATCGGCACCCAATAGGCCAGATATTCCTATCTTTGATGGGATATTTCATCGTGTTGTTTCCTTGTTGCCTGCCTATTAATTTCGGAAGATTGCTAGAGAGGACAACAGGACAGCGCATGAGCTCGCTAGGATTAGTCGTGTGGAGTGTACTGGTGGTATTTTTACAAGGCTCAGCTCCTTCCTGCGTGCTGGAGTTGGCTTTCAAGGATTGTAATCAGAACTCTTCCTCTTACAAGCACATGGAACTATGAATTTTTCGTTTATGATTTCATGATATTTGTTGAATTTGCAATTATGGAAAAAGATAGCAAATTCAGCTTCGTGCCATCAAATATATAAATATTTCACTAATAATTGTCCGTAGCAACGCACGGACATTTAGCTAGTATATTATATATATATATATACTATCTAAAAAGAAAATTTTGCTCCTTAGTCTGCCACTTCGTCGTTTCCCTTCGTCACACTTTTCCCTTCCTCGCGTGGCTCGCGCCCCCTCTTCTACACTTCGCTCTGGCCCACAACGACCCGATTCTCTCTCAGCCTGTCCAGCGAAAATGAGGCAGCCCGTCAATCCAAAATCCAACACGCGCGGAGCTAGGGTTCTTCCACCCCGCCGCCGCTGCCTCCGGCCGTGACGAGCCACACCTCCCTCCGCTCCCCCGTCTCCGTCAGGCCACATACGCCCTCCTTTCCTCCCATCAATCCAGTCACCCAGATCGCATCTTGAGCTACTTCAACATCAGCACCCGATCTTTAACAGATGTATGATGGCGTCGAAGCCATAGCGCCGCCGCACGTCGTCGTTGGAGAGCTGGAACGCCGCGCCGATCCACCGGAACGAGGTCAGTCGCCCAGTGCCGAGCGGCAACAGGCCACGGCCGCCGCCAGACGCGTCGGGTCGTCGCCGCTGCCGGCCGCGTCAGTGGCGCCACTTAGGAATCAGCAGCAGCGCCACAAGCTGGAGGTGTACGCGGAGGTGCCGAGGCGCCTCCACGATGCCGACATTCCCGGGTTCGACGACGAGCTCTGGAGCCACATCAACCGCATGCTCGCCCGGTACGGACCTCGCGCACGAGCCCTTGGAATGTGACGGCGTCACGCGGATGCGCGTGTCTGTGCGTGTTTGGACTTTGGACTGATTTCGGTTTGGTGTATTGGGTACGCGCAGGCTGCTACTCCTCGCCAACGACCACATCGGAAGGACAACGTTCCCTGCCGTGGGGACTGGGGATTAGGAGTCCCCACGACGCTCAAGCTCCGTGGACATCGTGTGTGCTCTATGATATGATTTTTTCACACTGCAAAGAGAGGAACTTCGATAAGAAGGTCCGTTATTCTGTTAGGAAGGAAGTTGCACATAGGTCAGTGCTAGCTTGGTAACATGAAAGTCAGCATCACCATTTGCATATTGTGTTATAATGCCAGACATACTTTGTTCATATTTGCAGGATGCAGCGCCATAAAGGTCAGTTTTTACATCGTCAAAAGGAAAGGCTGAAGATGCCACACATCTGCTCTGACTAATTCACATGGTTCAACAAATTGGGGTGCGGTGGAAGATCGGCCCCATCTGCTTCTGTGTAAGTCTGCAAACTGCTGTACTGTTTATACTATGTTTGATACTCTCTATCGGTGTATATATAGGTTCTTGAAATTGCTTTATTCAGATTCTATATGTTAAGAAGGAAGGATGATGTTTGAGTGCAAACAAGTGCTCTATTAAACTGTAAATGTATAATTGCCTTGTTGGAACTTAGCTTTGGTGTGATGTTCCATATGCCTGTGTAGGATAGCGCTCGTATGTGCAAGCGAAATTAAGGTGGCGGTAGACTGATCTCGTCTAATGTTGTTAGTTACATTAGATTTGGAGCAGGATACTAGCGTTGTTAGCACATGTGTTTCCATTTGTTCCAGGAAATGCAAAGCTACCGGAATTGCATCTTGCATAGCGATATAGTGATTGGCCGGGACAGACCACTTGGTTATTGTTTCATGTTAGCTTACAGGCTACCTCCAGAATTCTAAAATGCAGTTTTGATTGCTATACAAATAAAAGGAAATGCAACTAAATAATCAAGTATGATACTATAACACCGTACACTATGGCTGCAGGAAATAATCCGCGTCCAAGCAATTATGGCGTGACTCATCAAACGATGTGGTGTGCCAGAATTTTCGTTGTTCCACGCGCCTACTGACTTCTGTTCCACGTCCAGATGTCCGGCAGAATCGGTTCGCACACCATGGCCAGCGCCAACAAGGCCGTCAAGGGGAAGTTACCTGGTGACAAGGGCGAGCACTGCCGCCAACGGAGGGGGCAGCATCCCCCAGGCAGGAAAATGTGAGCGCTCTACTACCTAAATCTTTAAGATCTGGGTGTGCTTTTATCTGTTCATGTTTAAGTTATTCATTCTTTTCTTGAATTTTTATGCTTCCGTGTGAGTGTCAGTATGCAATCGCACCCAAAATCATATGTATATTGTTGGGGAACAATCTAAAGTTTGGTCAAAATTATGGGGAGTAAAACTCTATGAAGTCCTCAAAATTCATGCTGGCAAAATTATAGGGGCAATTTTCACCTTTTAACACGCTATGGAACTACGTTACTGCAATGGGTAAAGGAGTAAACCACATGAATCAGTTTCGGTCTATGCTGATGCAGTGTCAAGAACATGGAATTGCAACTAATTTTGTATGCTCGCAACGGACACTACATAAAAATTTTGTGCACGTTGTCATGTGAAATGTCACAAGTCACATGCATATGTCTAATTAACTTGGTTTTAGTTGACTTTGATTTGAACTTAGACTTAAGCTGTATTATTTCTTTGAATGTTGACTGTGTCTCACACTCTCACATGGGTTTTTCTGTTTTGTGCACTTTGGCATTTTATATATTGGGGCTGAATCTTTCTTGCCTAGCTAGATTTCTTCTTGCCTTGGGAACTTTAAGCATGCACAAGTCTGATTGTTGATACGTACACTGCATGTTCAGTCGTGGCATTAGCATAGAAGTTCTCTACCTTGGGAGTTATGTTGTAATAGAGAAATCAATCCTTCTTTAAATGAATTTTTAGTAAAGTTCATATTTATATAGATAGAAACAGAGCATACTATCAGGTTGGCAGTAATTTTATTAAAAATTCTCATTCTTCTTCTCCTGCAGACGCACGGAATTTTGAATGCTGTGAGGCATAGTTTGCTAGATATCTCAAGACATTCAAATCAGTCATGTGGTTTTACCTCCAGTATCATGCAGGATCTGATTGCTGAGGGTTACAACCAATCGGTGCAGCGAAGAGGTACCATCCATTTAGCATGGATGCACTTCCTTTTCATAATCTATAAACATAACCATTCGGAAAGCAATCATAACAGCCCAACTCTATGTTCTCAAGCAGATGCCACACCCAGCCGACGCCAAGTTCACCACAACGTTAAGAGGCAGCAGCGGCAAGCTTTCAAGATCCACTGCGTTAATGCCATAAAGAGGAGTTCAAGAAGCACTGAGTGAGGCCATTCAGTGATGGTTTTGGATGCAGGTGCTCGGCAGCAGGGAATAGCGAGACTGATGGGAGGCACGAAGAGAGCCCAAAACGTCCGTGGAATTGGGATTCTCGATTGGCCCGGAGAGTTTTCAATCCCCAAGGGGAAGAAATAATCATGTCTAAAGATGTCCTCGCCATAATGAACTTAATGTTATTTTGCAGTATTTTTTTACTTGTTTTTTGTTGTAATATCTCCGACTAGGAATATATGTTAATTTGTGCACGGTGAAGTTCAAATATCCAGTGAGAAAAATCACATGTTGTACATGCCAAATCTTTGTCTACTCTCAAATTTGAAATAGTTGATTTATTGTCAACCAGAAGCGGGAAATATGGTAAAACACACACAAAACGATTTATTTGACTTCTGGTTGACAATAAACACACAAAACGATTTATTTCCCGCTTCTGTGCTGTTGGCGCTAAAACACGCCGGTTTTGTGCCATGTTTGGCTATACCAACGAGATTACTTTGTAAGCCATCACAACGTTGATTTTTTCTTCACGCGTTGCAACGCACGGGCACTATGCTAGTTCTCAAAAAAAGAAAAAAACTCACTGCTTTTTTTTGTAAGGAAAATCACCCCCACTCACTCCATGTTTCTCGTCTCCGCTTCCCCTTTCTCCCACCGCCGGCGACCGGCAGCTCACGCTCCCGCCTCCCCGCTGCTGTACACGAATACTGCCCCCGCCCCTTCGCCGGCTTCGACGACTTCCCACCGCTGCCGCCAGTTACCTCGCGCCGGCGACACGCCCCTATTGTTCTCCGCCGTTCGTCGTCGATTGCGGTCGCCGAGGAGGAACCGGAGACCAGGAGGGAGGAGGAGGCTCACGGTATTCCAGGTGACGCAGAGCTAGGCGCCGACGGAGGCGGAAGGGGCACTAGGGCAGACCTTGTCTCCACCGGATTCAGGGACGCGCCTTCGATGGTTCCACAGCACCGGCCTCCTGCTCCCGCGGGTCTAGCCCGAGCGGGCGAAGAGGACGCCCCGCTCCGACGGGCCTCCCAACCTGTATCGCGACCGGTAAATTCTCACCCACCTTCGTCTTGATTCTGCTTCCTATTGATTTCTTTTCTCCATTTTGCACCTTTGTCTAGACGATTTTTTCGTCTTCTGCTGTGGGGTTCGTCTAGGCTTTCTGTTAAGTTACTAACAACTAACACAGCCATTGTCGTTTTTACTCAATATATCGTCTAAAACTGAACATTGACAATGTAACAGTAGAAAAAAACATAATGTTCAGTATACAAAAGGTTCAACATGCCATTATAATCCTGATGTGATACATCCCTGACTGTCATATTCAAAGGCACTTCCAGATTATGTTGGGCAGCTAAAATAGTGAATACGATGGGAAACCAATGGATATAAGCACAATCGATAGGCATGCACACCTGGAGTGTGCAGTACATCCTGCGAATGTGGGAGAGATGACGAATTTGTTGTTGCAAATGTCGCAGACCCTACAACAGCCCAATACCATCCCTTGCTGTTTGGTTCCTGTGGATCTAATCATCGTCATCATCAGCAGTCATAGTTGGCTCCATGCCCGGAGTAACAACTACACTCGGCGTCGATGCTGTTGTGCAATTGTCCTTATTGCTATGTGTCCTTTAGTTTCTCCATTCAATTCATAAATCATATTTTTATTAGCTGAAATCTTTAGGATGTTTGTGGCATTGCTATTTATACTTGTCCTTCTGTCTTATTACAACCCCTTCTATTTGCTGAATTGTGGAGACGGCTAAGGGAGTTACTTCGTGATATGTAGGTTTGGGCCATACTTCTGCCAACCAATTATTGCTGGGCTAGGAGAAAACGATCAACCATATATATGTACCATGGGCTGCATTGGTGCCAAGTATGTATTTCGTCTTTCTGCAACTTTTTGTGCATGTTCTCAAAAGTCTGATTGATTTGATGATTTCAATATGCCTGTGTGCTATGTTTGATTCACATACTTTCATGTATCTTCACGTGCATTTGTATCATAGTGAAGAGTATTCTATTTATCAGCTTTGGCTCAGTCATAATCGTCAGATTTAATTAGTCCTAGGTTAAGATTGATTATTTGTCAATTGTCAGCCATTTTCTCCCTATTTCTATCAAGCATAAACCAAGAACTAAACAAAGGGCAATGCTTACTGTAAGATATATGAAGAATGCCTAACCTGAGAAAACATGAATATTGAACCACCGCGTTCAGAAAACACCAAACTATGGTGTAAAATGCACTAAGAACAAATAAATGACTATCCCCATGGACGATTTGGAAAGTTTATCTTGTTTTAGGGTTGGCTAGGAGCCATGTAAAGTTGTATTGTTAATGTAAACATTATGCCAATATCCATTCCCACGTGATCTGTAGTATCCTGGAACCGCAGTGCTTTATGTTGTGTCTCTTGAAACATGATAGTATTGATTCTTGTGAACCCTAATACTGGCTTCTTGCCTGGCTATTATATCTGCAGCAGGTAGTCTGATAAAAATGTGCTTCCTTTATGCAGGGAACTGGCAAAAGATTTTGTGGTTTGTGGCCCTGCTTGGGAATCATTGTATGGTGCTTCTGAGTCCATGTATAAACCAGACATCGTTCGTTACTTACTTGACATATGTGTTACATCATGGGTATTTGAATTTTTTTCAGATAATGCGTTTCTTCTTTTACCCTCGCAAGGCCATGATTCTTGCTCTTGCTCGGCCAGATCCCAAGAAGAACATCACTATACTGGTCAAGGCATTTGGTGAACACCCTGGATTGAGAAATTTAGCAAATCTTGTATGTGCCAGTCCTGTGTAGTTTCTCTTGTTGCCTTGATTTATTTATTACTGTTCACTGGCGGTTTAGTTTGTAATAATCTTCTTCTATCACCAACTATCGCTGCCTGTTCTCCGTCTTGATAACTATTCTTTATCTGCAGACACTGATCATGGGTAACCTTGATGTTATTGATGAAATGTCAAGCACAAATGGAGCTTTTTGACATCAGTACTCAAGTTAATTGACAAATATGATCTATATGGCCAAGTGGCATATCCGAAGCACCATAAGCAATCTGAAGTTCCAGATATTTATCGTTTGGCGGCAAGAACAAAGGTAGCTAAGTACATCATGTTGACACATTTTCCTATAACTTCGGCCAAAATTAGATAAACCTAGAACATCAATTATTTTGGAACTGTGGGGGTATTCAGAAATAGCCTTTGAGAGCAATGGACCGTTCTCATTACTTTTGGCATATCTAATCATGTACCCCATTCATGAATTCAACTGTAACGTTCTTATCAATTGTAAGTTATGGGAAACTACTATTCCTATCATGTCCATCGGCTGACACCAACCAGCCATCAGTGTTGCATGTCGTATCCTGTATGTACATGTTTTACGTTGTGCTACTCAGCACAATCAGCTTACTGTGGACTTCCTTTCCTTTCGACATGTTTGTTTCAAAATCGAAAGACCCTTTCAATTTTTTTTGTCTGGTTGGCCCTTCAACCCCGGTTACCCCGCTGATGGACTGCAGATCAGCTGCACCAGCACAGCCTACCTAACAAAGTTATCTGCCCTCTCAGCTTTCAGCAAGGCGAGAATGCTTTTCATATTCTCATTTTTACGGGCCCTTAATAGGCATCGAGATGCCTCTTATACTTTTCCTTGTCATTTTTTGCACTGATTTCATCTGATGGCATGTCTTATTATTTTCTACTCCAGTTTAGGACCAACAGCTATTTAATGGTTGAAAATATGACCTCTGAAATTTGCTTCATGGCTGCACAGTATTATGATCTGAACTGTTTAATCATAAAACAATCTTACATTTTTTAATTTCGTTGAACAAAGAAAATTAGGATTGAGTTCTTAAAACTTGTCTAGACTTGTTTGCAGGGAACAGGCCACGTGCTGTTGGAAAAAGGACACCACGAGTGCCAGTTGCAAGCATGTACCACCGAGATGACAAGATAGGTCCAGCAAATAGACAAGCAAACCCAGATGCTACTAATGGTGATGATGAAGGTGCTCATGTAGCTGCTCTAGCTCTAGCAGAGGTCTGTCAAAGAGAGGCTCACCTCAGGTTTCTCAAACACCTGGAAGGTCGAGTGATCGTATGTTTCTGTCTCCTGTTAAAAGTGCTGACAGAAAAGTAAGAACCCAGAATCGATTTGTTCTTTATCTCTAGCACACTCAACTTCCAAAGTAATTGCATAATTGAATGTGCATTATGCTTGCAGAACGCGGATTCAGAGATGGGAAGCTCAGAGATGCATGGATTTCAAGTAGAAGCTGATTATCCGGAAGGTAGCTTAGGAAGCAGGGAAGCAGAGACTGGTGACCATTCGAAAGATGATTTTTATTTTATGAATAATGAAGGTTCGTCATCTGGCAAGTCTAAGAAGAAATTAAAGAGGCCTCAGAGAAGAAGAAAGAAAGCTGCACACAAAACAGACGATCAATTCGAGGATGACAGAGAGGCTTGCAGTGGCACCGAAGAAGGCAGAAGGGTACAGCGCCAAAAAGGCTAAATATGAATCAGAGGTGGACGCATTAGGAGTTAAAGCTTCATGGCCATCTAATAAATCACACAAAAGAAGTCGCCAGCTATTTTTTGGCGGTATGTCTGATCTAGCAAAATCTTTTATTTTAGACACGTAATGGAATTATTGAAATATGACCATAGCATATTTTCTCCTAGGCTTCTAGCACAGCTGAAACTATCAGTAAGGTGGTTTAATGAGTTGAGTCTCATCTTTTAAAAAGTTGTAACATGCAGTATTTTCTCAACTATTGAATACATTGTAGACATATTCATTTATCGAATGACAATAATATTCCAGCAGGAGGGACAATGGATTGAGCTTCTTTTTATATGTATGTACAGTACATTATTTTCTGGATTGTGTGCTGAAACATATGTATGTCCTATGCTGTGATGGTCCACCATCAGTTTTTATTTCCGAATATTTGTTGTCTTGTTGGGTTGTTGCATTTGTAAAATAAACTGTCCATCTCCCTATGTTGCTATACAGACTTCGTGAGGAGGATCTACTGTTCTTTGTAATACAGTCTGTTCGGCTTTGCTTTGCGCCTATTATTTATTTCGTGCGCAATGCTTGCAAAGTAGTAAGGATAATTTGTTGAAATTCTTGCTTTCGTATCTATATAGCACAAACCTTTGGTCCTGATTGCCTGATTGACTTTGTTTGGCAGATGAAATCTCAGCTCTGGATGCATTGCATACGTTAGCTGATATATCTGTGAATATTCTACAACCTTCTTCCAATGCTGAATCTGGTTAGTCTTATCTCATACTATGGTGCTAATTCCGATGTGGCAAGCTATATTTTCAGTATTTAATTTCCACGCACCTCATTGAATCTGTTACCATGTAATAGTATTTACCTTTGTAATGATTATGTGGTGCGGTGGCGAAACCATGCAATGGACAACTTAGCAGTTTAGTACTTGAGTTCTGGCAATTGCTGTACAGTGGTGGAGTCAGAGCTGATTATCTGTGGGGTCCAGTATGTAGTTCTAATCTTCTGTGGAGTTTAATCTTAAAGGAGTTCTGCATAAAATCCTATACATGCAAGGGCCATTATAGATCCCCACATCTCCAAGCATGCCTGCACAACTGGTGCTGCCTTATGTTATGTGTTTTAGATGAAATGGATGCAGTGAATCTGTGAATGTTTCTATTATTATTATTATTTTAATGCTATTGAGCACCTGCATACATCGTTGACTAGTTTCTGCGCAACGCTGTAATCTTGCTCTGCATTCCTTCCATCTGTTTTACCTGCAACAGGCCTAAGTCCATTCGTCGGCTTCTATTTGCAACCACAAAACTGTTAGATACTGTGCATACTGCTCAATAATAAGCTTACTAACTGAAGTCAACAAATTGTTTAGCCAGGTCCATAGGTAGACTTTTTTTTAAGTTTAAGCAGTCTGAGCATCATGTGAAAATCTCAGGAAAGGACGAAAGTGATTTTGCAGAATTAAGTTTGATTGATATGCTAAGTTTGTAATGTTTTGTGTTTGACTGTGCTATTGATACTGCCCATACTTGTTTCCAGAATCATCAGCACACATTAAGGATGAAAGCAAAGACAACGAATCTGATGAGAAGCCTAGTGTTCTTGCAGCATTACCATTTTTTGAGAAAAAAGATAACTCCAGAAAAACAAAGAAGATTAAAAGGCAGTCAGAACTTGCAAACATTGAGATGGTTACTAGGAAAAAAGCTAGAATTAAAAAAGATCCTTAGTCAGAAAGTGCTGTTTCTGAAGTAAAGTTGCACGATTGTAAATGCGGTGTTAGAACGGAGAAAAAGAAAAGAAAGTCTTCCACAGGAAAGGTACCTAAAAAATTGTTACCTGTTGTCTTGAACATGTCACGAGCCACATTATTGTTAGCTCTACACGTTGCTTATGATTTGCATATTTGCTTTATGTTTAGATCTCCAAAGATGAAAAGATTGCACTAAAGGATATTGAGAAAACTGAGGTATGCAGTCCTTTTAGTCTTGCCTTTAATTTTGTTGCTCCTAGTAAACATTTTTCATCTAGTAAGAACAAAATTAAGCTTTCTTTGATCCTTAATCTCTAAACCTCCATTTGGGACAACATACCTTCTCCCATTTGAGGAGACAATACTTTTTTGTTGTATGGCCTCCTTGTTATTCTCCTTCTCTTGTCCATGTGGCATATTTTTTGAAGTCAATGACATACAGCAAATGGGGAGACTACTATGACATACCTTAATCTAAATAACTCTTATTGCTGTTGCCAAAGTATTCACCTTCCAAACTTCCTGGCCTTTTTGTAAGTTTCTCCTGGGTGACCTACTACAGTACGTCACTCCAAAACACTCCAGAAGGGAGGTGGTCAGCACCCAACATCAACACCTTGGCCTTTTGAATTTTTAAAACTTGATAGCCAAGTTGACATTTCCCTTTTCTCCCATGTTCTTAAATGGCACTATATAATTTTGCTTGTATGTCTGCCTTTGCTATGTTTCTGCTGAAGAAGGGAATGTAGCTTCTAATAAGGGTAGGCATACTCGTGTTAGTCCAGTTTCATAACAAAAAGTCCAAAGCACAGGAAATTCTCCAGCACATGATGGTTTTGGAAAAGAAGCAATGGATAATATGGACACAACACAAAATGTAATAACTCAGCAATCTGACTCGACATCTAAGGCTAGAAGACGGCGCAAAGTAGGCATTTTGAAAGCACTTGCTCCAGAGTGTAAGCCTTCTGAGGGTGCTGATGATTCCTGCGATAATGCTACCTACCCAGTGAATAACGTTGTCGAGCTAAAGGTTTGATGTTTTGTCAAGAAAAATTTCTGATGAATTCATCTCATCATTTGCAAGGTATAGAAGTTACAACTTATATTTACCCTGACCTCTTGCAGCACAAGCTCTCTCACTGCTTATCGTCACGTTTTCTCCGGAGATGGTGCATGTCCGAATGGTTCTATAGTGAAACTGATTACCCATGGTTCGCGAAGAGTGAATTTGTTGAGTACCTGAATCATGTTAAGCTGGGTCATGTGCCAAGGCTGACTCGTGTTGAGTGGGGTGTTATAAGGAGGTCTGTCATCTTCAGTTGATGTTTTTTGCTTTAGTTTCGTTTGTTTTTTGAGTCAACTTTTTTTGCAGTTCTCTTGGAAAGCCACGTCGATTGTCGAAGCAGTTTTTACACGAGGAGAGAGAGAAGCTTTCTCAGTATCGTGAGTCAGTCAGACAACACTATGCTGAACTCCAGTCTGGTGTTCGAGAAGGTCTACCGACTGATCTTGCTCGGCCTTTAGCAGTTGGACAGCGTATTATAGCCTGTCATCCCAAAACAAGGGAACTTCATGATGGCAGTGTGTTTGGCTGTTGAACGTGATCGATGCCGGGTTCAATTTGATCGGCCGGAGCTGGGTGTTGAGTTTGTGATGGTAACCAATATCTATCTAATTTCTACTTTGATTATTTTGATGGCATGGTTTATTTTATGTCTTCTGATTTAAAACCTTTTCTGCCGATTGTTTTGATTTCTTGGAGTCTACTCTGCAATGCATGATTTCAGTAAACTGATTCTGTTCGTTTGTCCATGTGGATGAACCGAAAAACTGCAGAGAGTAACTAATGCTGAACTGAAAACTAGGATAAATATATTTTTGTCTGGCTTTCGTTTCATGTTTTTCACTCTTTACATTTTTAGAGGAAACGCAAATGACATTTGCGTTTCTTTACATTGGAAAGAGAGAGTTGCTAATTCCTCCGAGGAGGTACAGTGCCACGAAAAACTAAAAAAAATCAGTGTACATCCCAAGTGTTTGGGAGAATGGCGCGCAGACCCAATGCACCGGCTCTAGCCCAAAGTGCAGCTTCATCCTTGATCTTGCTCACCAAGGCGTTGGTTGATGGGGTTGCAGCGTTGAACACGCAGTCATTGCGGTGTTTCCATGTCATCCAAGGAATCAGCAACGCCGCGGAGGTAAGTCCTTTGCGCATAGGCTTTGCTGTGTTCTGACGTGCCTTACTCCACCATTCCGTCAAGTTTTCCTCGTCATCAGGCACACGGCAAGTGAGACGCAGCCACGATAGGATCTCAAGCCACACCTGCTTGGAGAAGGAGCATCCGAAGAACAGGTGCTGGATTGTTTCCGGTGCCTGGTCGCATAGCGGGCAGCAGGGTGGGTGTGGCAGTCCACGGCGAGCAAGCCGATCAGCCGTCCAGCAGCGTCCAAGATTGGCGAGCCAATGGAAGAACTTCACGCGTGGCGGTGCCCAAGCTTTCCAGGTTAGCTTCCACGCCGGGCAGGAGGCCGAGCCATGGAAGGTGGCGAGGTAGGCCGACTTGGCAGTGTATGTGCCTGTCGCCGTCAGTCTCCAATGCAGGCGATCGGGCTCAGTCGTGAGGACGACACTCTCGATTGCGTGCCACAGCAACAAGTATTGCCCGATTTCGTGGATGCCTAGGGTGCCTTGAATGTCCGTTGCCCAACGGTGGTCTAGTAGGCCGTCTGCCACCGTCCTGGACTTGCGTCGCCGCTTGGGGATGACGGCATAGAGCTGGGGCGCGATTTCGGAGATGGCACGCCCATGAAGCCATCGATCTTCCCAGAAGCGTGCTCGCTGACCATTGCCCAGGATTGTGAACGTGGACGCAAAGAAGAAGGCCTGTTCCTCTTGCGTAAACTGGAGGTCTAGTCCACTCCATGCTCTGCCATCGTCCATCTTGCTGAACCAGAGCCAGCGGATGCGCAAGGTGAGGCCAGTACGCTGCAGGTCCCGGACACCCAGTCCGCCCATCTGAATAGGGCGGCAGACTCTCCGCCAATTGACGTGGCAGTGGCCACCATTGGCGTCAGCGCGCGCAGCCCAAAGGAATCCTCTTTGGATCTTCTCGAGAAGCTTGAGGATCTTCTTTGATGGCGCGAGCACAAGCAGCTGATGTATGGGAATCGCGCTAAGGACCGCCTTGACGAAAGCTAGGCGGCCAGCACGATCCATGAGATGAGCCTTCCAAGTTGGTAGCTTCCCTGCAGTTTTGTCCACCAAAAACTGCAGCTGTGCGGCGGTGGGGCGCCGTATCGTCAGTGGGATGCCTAGGTAGGTGATCGGGAGATCAACCAGTGGGCAGCCCAGGTTGGCGATGGCGGGTGCCGCTGCGTCGGCATCGCATCTGATCAGCGTGGCGGTGCTCTTCTGGAAGTTGACACGCAAGCCTGATGCGCGTCCAAAGAGCTGCAGGATTTCTTTCACAGCAAGTGTATCCTCCGGCGACGAGTGGCAGAACAGGATGACGTCGTCGGCGGCATATAGCGAGATGACGGGGATGTCTCTGCGCGGGTGTAGCTGCTGGAGGACGTTGAGCTCTATCGCGCGGCGAAATAGGCGTCCCAGTGTGTCCACGGCGAGCACGAACAGCTGTGGCGACAGGGGGTCACCCTGGCGGAGGCCGCGGCGGTGCCAAATAGGCGGACCTGGCATGCCATTCAGGAGGATCCTTGTGTTTGCCGATGAGTGTAGCACAGCTAGCCATCCGAGGAACCGGTCGCTGAACCCATATCTTCGTAGCACCTCGTATAGGAACGGCCAAGAGACCAAGTCGAAGGCCTTTGCCAGGTCCAGCTTTACATTTGAGTATGCTTCGACCAAGTACACCCATGGCTTTGCTTTAGAGCCTGGTTGGCATCACGTTTTCGTGCTGTTAAATCTAATTTCTTTTGCTGGGAATCCTTAGCAGTTGCAAAGTAATGTCGTTTTGTACACTCAGATAGTCCCCCAAACGCAATTTTGATTTTGCAGTTGCAAAGTAATGTCGTCTTGTACACTCAGATAGTCCCTTAAACACAATTTGATCTTTGACCAGAAGTTTCTACTGTGTATTATAATTGTAAATCTTGAAACTCTATACATGACAGGAGTATCTTTGTAGACAATAATCTTCTGATATTTTCATATGTTCAATCTAAAATCATAAAAGGTTTATTGATCAAAGGTAGATTAGCTTGACCACACAAATTGTAGGACGACTCCTGTTTTATTCTGGAGGGAGAACAGTATACATTTTGTGTTATACCTATTCATTTGTCTTATACCCGAGGAATCATAGAAGTAATTTCTTATGTAGTTCGTTCTGTAGAATGCTATAGTAATTTCTGTTATCGGGTCTTGCATAGTTAATTTGACAATTTTTTTCCAATTTTTTGTTTGGTAAAGGAACCTGAAGAACTATTTGAGACAATATCACAAGCATTGCTGTCTTCTTCTGACCGTGATTGCCTGAGTGGCTGGGGAGGTTATGCTCTCACTGATTAAGTTCCACAATGGTCTCAAACTCTTGAATGTTACTATACCAAAAATATGCATGTGAGTATGTGACCATCTTGTTCAGTTCTTACTGAAGTAATCTGCACATGGGATTGTTGTACATAGAATACATATGTAACATAAATACCTTGAATGGACAACAAAAGCATATGGAGAACTCTAACTTGTTAGAGTCTATTGTTTTCAGGCTAAAAAAGAGTATTGTTTTCAGAAAATTAGGTTCAGTGTATCTCTACAAACATGACATGAACAATATCCAGTGAATAAATATGTAACCTTTCTGTTTTAATGCACAAGCGAATTGATCTAAGTTGCTGCACTCTCGCATTTATTCTTTGGAATTAACATGTAGCTCCTGCTTTTTGCCGTCCACAATATACCTATAATTTTCAGAGACATAATAAGGATTTCATCTAGCTGTTCCTGTCATCTAATCAAGTCTTTGTTTGGTTCAAAATGATTATTTACAGAGCTAGAAAAATGATTACTTTCTACTAATGGGACTTATTTGCAATGCCTGAAATACAAGATGCAAGAAGCCAAATCATATAGTGAATCTATGCAGCAGGTAATCTGATAAAAAAATGCTTCCTTTATGCAGGGAACTGGGAAAAGATCTTGTGGTTTCTGGCTCGGGAATCATTATATGGTGCTTGCGAGTCTTGTACAAGCATTGCTTTTTTCTGTTGACCGTGATTGCCTGAGTGGCTGGGGAGGTTATATTCTCATTGTGTAAGTTCCGCATGTCTCAAACTCTTACATATTGCTATACGGAAATATGCATGTGCATTTCTCTGCTTATTGAATACTTCTGTAATTCATTATTTGAGCACTTGGTGTGAAAAGGTGCACCTCTGACAGCTACAACAAGTGTTTGATATTTGAACATCAGATTTATTTAACCAGCATGGTTTTGTTATCACTCACCATAGGAGTAGTAATTTTCCAAGTAGCATATGCGGAGTTGAGAGAGGAAGGTGCTTGCCAATTCCTCTCAAGTCCTTCCTCATACTATGAAACCTTGCTATACTGTTTGCAAACACCCACTGAGCCTCAGGGGAGATTGCTCAAGTGAAGAATGGACTGAGTTCGTAGCTCCTGTAGCCCTAGATCACGTAGGAGATTGTTCCTTCACTCCACCTAAAACCTATGTGATCCATTTATTTCACTAACTAAGAGCATCTCCACCGACACCACCTAAATATGGTCCGGCACCACCCAAACCGGACACGATTTGGGTGGTGCCGGACACCTGTCCGGCCATTCCAAGGTCGCCTCCCCCACCGGCCCACCCAAACGGCGAACACTTAAACAATATTTTGCTCATTTCTTGACAAATTGCAACAAATCAACAATAAATCCGGGGAACACTTAAACGAAAATTAACAAGCTGACAATTTAAAACCTAAACGAAATTTAACAAGCCATATTTAAGTTTAAACTAAACTCTAGACCCTAGATCTAGCGGCGCTGCCGACTATGGCGAGAGAAGGAGGCCTATCCCGTCTCGCCAACCACTACACGAGGAAGATGCCTATCCTAGCGCCGCGGCCTTGAGGAACTTGCATGACTCAATGGTCTGCCGCCGGAAGTGTCATCTGCTATTGTCGGCGGCGGCCTTGAGGAATTTGCATAGCCTCGGCTGAAGTATCTAGTTTCGCCAGTGGAGTGTGGTGGGGTTTGATCTAGCGACGGCCGTCCTCTCTCTCTATGTCATGCGCCCCCTTCCTCGTTGTCAGAGTGCGCCCACTCGTCGTCCGACGCGAACCACTCGGGCGGTGGTTCCCGCATGCCGGCGGGGACGAAGAAGCCGCCGAGGCACGCCTGGTACTCCGCCTCCACGACTGTGCCTGTGCAGCGACGAAACGGAGTAGAAGGGGTCCATGCGCTGTGCAAACGGCAGGTCCCTCCACCTTTCCATGGTTTAGTGCAGGCACGACGTCCCACCAAGCCGCGCCGAGCCGACACCTTGACGAGGTTCCTCGCCCACCCCTCCGGCAGCTGACGGACGTCTTCCACTTGAATGTTGTTGTGGAGGTGGTGTTGCGCCTCCTCGACCGTCAACGCTGGTGGAGGCTCGTAGAAGGACGACAAAGGATATGCCCTTGCTCGGGGCAAGGTGGCCTCGCCTCCTCGCGTCGGATCTTGCGGTGCCACGCCTTGTCCATCTGCCACTCCATCGCCGTTGGGCCAATTGCTCGCGGCGTGGTGATGTGCACGCTCCGTGGACCGAGCGGCGTGGAGAAGGCGATGCTCATGTTCCTCCCGCTCCTCGTGGCTACTCACCATGCTTTGGAAGAGGGAGAAAGACTTGGAAGGGAGAAGGAGAGGCAGGCTGTGACGGGAAGAGGAGAGGTGTGCCGCGGCGTTTTAAAGACGGCCGGAGGAGCGGGGTTGGGTGGCGACCATTAACGCCGGTTCCTTGGCACTCATTGACGCCGACGACACGTGTTCGGCGGTGCTCGGTGGTGCCGGACAGATTTTGGGTTGAACTGGACCGTTGGTGGTGCCGGTGCGGCTGTTTTTCTGTGTCCGGCCCCAATGGACATTTGGGTGCTTTGGGTGCCGCCCGGTGGGGTTGCTCTAAAGAACCTTAAGCACTTGTGAATACTACGTTGTGAGCTACTCTTATATAAGAAATCAAAATTGTCTTATGGCAAAATTGGAAAATCTGGAGATGTTGGTACCAAGTCGAGAAACCCCAAACAGAGTAGTATTAGTTTGGATAGTCGTATGGCAAGAAAACTTCATATGTGAGAACACTTTGTGTGAGCTAAACAGTACAACAGATTCGTCTCATGATGACAAAAATGGTTTGCCAATAAACTCAAAAAAAAAAATGGTTTGCCAGCGTGGCAAGTAGTATTCCGTATTATTAGATTTGGAAAGTAGGAAGAAAATAAATACGCGTGAAATTGGCAGCTCGAATACGAGCTGGGGCCGAATTGCCAGTTGCCAGCGTGGCTAGTAGTAGCATTAGTATGGAAAGTCGAAGAAAAGAAATACGCGTGAAATTGGCAGGTCGGTCGAATACGCGTTGCCAGCCTGGCTGACTCGAGTTCGACTCTGGATTCGAACTGGTTGATTGCGTGAAACTCCCGCGATTCGATTCCATGTCCAATTCGATCCCAATTCCAACTCCCGACCATATTTGCTCCATCTCCCGCGAAGGCGAACCCCTCCTCTGTTCTCTCTGCAAATCCAACTGGAATTCGCGCGAGAACAAATCCGAGTCCCGCTCGCCCGAACCAAGAAAACATCCAGCTTTCCGTCATGCCGCACCACCGCCGCCGCCGCCGCCGCCGCAGCTGCCTCCTGTCCATGGCCGGCGGGGTTTCAGTGGGCGCCCTGCTCTTCTTCGCGGGCCGCCGCTCCTCGCCGGCCATCGGCATCTGGCAGCTGCAGCAGCAGCAGGGCTTCTTCCCGCCGCCGGAGCTGCTCCGCTCCCCGCCGCCGGAGCTGCTGCTCTCAGAGTCGCCCGCGCGACAGGAATCCCAAGCCGACCTCTCCTTCGCGCGGCGCCTACTGCCCGTCCGCCGTCAAGCCCCGCCGCCGCAGCTGCTTGAAGATGATGCGGTCCTACTCCCGGACGAGGAGGTTCTCGTCCTGGCCGCCGAGCCTCCCGTGGGGAACGCGATGTGCGTCTTCCCAGGCGAGGGTGCGTCGTCCCCGGCGCGTGCGCTCGGGAGGCTACCGGGGCCCGGCCGCCACGCCTATGTTTGCGTCATGCCCCGACTGCTGCTGCCCTCGTCGCCGTCGCCTGCACCTGCTGCCGCCCATCTCCTGGACTCAGCCCAGCAGCTCCAAGCACTGCCCCGACTGCTCCTGCCCTCGTCGCCGTCGCCTGCACCTGCTGCCGCCCATCTCCTGGACTCAGCCCAGCAGCTCCAAGCACCGCCCCGACTGCTGCCCTCCTCGCCTGCACCTACCGCTCATCTCCTGGACCGATTGCTTCCCTCCTCGCCTGCGCCTGCCTCTGCCGCTGATCGCACCTTACTAAGCTGGAGCAACAACAAGCTGGTCTTCCATTCAGCTCCCCTTGGTGGAGGAGACGTGCTGGTCTTTGCAAAGGGCAGCCGCCAAGGGATCAACATGTCCCCTGGCGACGTCCAATGCCTCTACAGCGGTGCCACCATGGTCGACGCCTCCTTCCGCGCCATCACATCAACCCAGCAGGTGACCAGGTGCCCTTCTCCACCTCAGTCTCTGAGTTACTGCCGCGTCACACTAGTGCTCCGAGGCCAGGAAACTTTACCTTCCATTGCAACATACGTTTCAAATCATTCTGGCCTATCAGTGACACATGACAAGAAGTTGATCTGCGCTTGTACAATGGTACGCAATGTAGCCAAGTTCATCTCAGAGTGGGTGCGGTATCATGCGGGAATAGGCATCGATCACTTTTACCTGTACGATAACGGCAGCGAAGACGACCTTGCAGACCAGGTGGCTAAGTTGAATGCAGCAGGATTCAAGGTATTGACCGTCGCCTGGCCGTGGACCAAGACCCAGGAGGCTGGATTCTCTCATTGCGCTGCTGTCTACCGCTCTTCCTGCCACTGGATGGCCTTCGTAGATGTGGATGAGTTTGTCTTTTCCCCAAAGTGGCACATCTTTGATAATCCTTCAAAATCAATGCTAGAAGAGGTGGTCTCCGTTGATCCGCAAGTCGGCCAGATTTACCTTGCCTGCTATGACTTTGGCCCCTCCGGACAAACAGCACATCCGAGTGAGGGCGTCTGCCAAGGCTACATATGCCGGATTGAGAAACGTGAGAGGCACAAGTCACTTGTCCGGCTTGACGCCGTTGACGATTCCTTAAAAAACTCAATCCATCACTTCCAACTGAAGGCTGGTTTTGACAGCAAGTGGACATGGCTCGCTCGCGTAAACCATTACAAGTACCAGGCCTGGCCGGAGTTTAAGCATAAATTTAAAAGGCGTGTCTCCACATATGTAACCGACTGGAAGGATCGCGCTAACCTCCAGTCCGGTGACCGGGCCCCCGGTCTTGGAGTCGAGGCTATTGAGCCAGATGGTGGCTGGGCAGGTAGATACTGTGAGCGCAATGACACTGATATGAAGGATACAAGCATAAAATGGTTTGGTGTTGGTTTGGGTGGTCGTGGAACAGGTGATATTTCCCCCTCCCCCTCCCCCTCCCCTCCCTCTCTCTTTGATAAGAGCATTTGTTTTCCGGTACTTTTGCTGTTTTTTGTTCTCGTTTTTCTTCTATTTGTGTAAGTTTAGGATCTGGCCAGTGATGATACATCTTTGCTAAACTGTTGCAGATTAGACTTTTCTTTGGAACTGCAACAATATGCGATGCACCAACTTGACGTTTTGATTTTATTGGTTTTTTGCCGCCTGATGCTCTTGCTTGCTGAAAGTGCGAGACAGGTCCATCAAATTTTGGTTTCTCTTTCGATTTGTATTTTAGCTTTTAGGTGGTGCAAATGATTAGAAACAATCAAAAATCTGAGATTTCATCTTTGCATGGTCTATTTAGCCCTAATTCTGTATGAATTCATCTTAGGCCTCCTTTTTTCTTGCATGCTTTTTATGGTGCAAATGATGTGTAATCTGAAACTGCAACAATATGCACTGATGCACCAACTTGACTTGACGTTTTGATTTTGTTGTTTTTGCCGCCTGATTCTTTTGCTCGCTGAAAGTGTGAGACAGGTCCATCAAATTTTGGTTTCTCTTTCGAATTGTAGTTTTAGCCTTTAGTTGGTGCAAATGATTATTGAAGCATAAGATCTGAGGCCAGATGTAGCTTTTTTTTTTGCATCAGGTCACTGCTTTGGCTGCTTTCAGGGGGTGTTTATTGTGCTTATATTGAACCATTTGAACTCACCTCGATCGAGGTAACTTCTTCAACGGTCCACTTTATGTGTGGATTGATAAAATCTGTAAGGCTGCTGCTTATGATCTACCGATGGTTGCTGCTTAAGGTCAGTCACTGTTTTTTGTGATTGATTTTTGTTGATACTCTTTTTATTTGCATGTTTTACAGTTGTGCTCATTTTGCTATCTGCAGGATGTTATATTACCCCGGATATTAGATGATGCCACTATGGCAAGTCACACAATGCTGCTGTTAGTGTTTCAGGCTTTCAGCCTTTACCTATGTTGATATTTCCTCATTAACATCAATCTATCGTCACATGTAACTTAATAATCTGTCTGTAGGTTATTTCGTTACTAGAGGACGATGCTTGCTTTATCCAAGAATTGTTCTCTAGGATGAGATCACCAAATATTTCTTTGGAATCAAAAAGAAAATTGGTGAGATACTATTATCTATTGTTATTGATGAGTTGATGGCTTCATCACATGAAATATCCTTTTCATTATTGGATCTGTTTACTGATAGAGATTATTATCAACCTTTAGCATCGCATCATTGCTACAATGGAATAGTTTGGGCAGTGTAATAATGTAGTTCACATATGTGGTTTTCCCCTCGACTAGTCAGAGAAATGCTATATTTATCATTGTTGCATGTGACTATTAAGGACAAAAATCTGTTGATTTGAGTTCTGTTGATGACTGGTGATGTTTTTGAACAGTGGGACTGCGGTTGACTGCTGGTTAAATTTGACCAGTTTCTTTTCTGTGGGGTGTTGGAGTAGGATTTAGAGGAATTTGACCAGTTAAATCTGTAGATTTGTCCTGTAATAGTATGCATCAACCTATGACCTATCTACTCTGCCAATCAATTTGAAGGCAAGCTGCTGCCTTTTTGCAAAGAAATTTGTTATTTAATTGCAAATTTTTTATTGAAGTACATGACTTCCGGCTAGAAATTTATTATCTCACTATCTATTTTCTTCAGGGATCTTTCAGCTGGAGGTGTATTTGAAATAATTGTGATGTGTTGCAGTCAAGACAGAAAAATTGTTTCAGCTGGGTGTGTATCAAGCTCTGTTGCTAAATCAACCTCTCATTGTTGATGTAGCTCGTTTTATTCTAACTTTTCTTTTATTTTATATGACCAATGCAGGACGGATATTGTTATACTTTTTCTCAATCAGGACCCTAACCTACTGAGGTCATATATTGTCCAGCAAGAAGGAAATTCTCTTCTTGCACTTTTGGTAAGTTGCAGCTTCTTTGAGGTCTGCAGTATTGTATCCAGCAATTAATATGCTCAGGGTGTTTCATGTTGTAGTTAGGTCTTGTTTGGTTCAAAGGAAAACTGGATAAATAACACAGGAATCGGAAGTTTTCCTACGGTGCCACTATTCATCCGTTTGGTTCAAAGGAATTGAGCAAAGGAGAAAATATAGGAAAATTTTCCTTTGATCCTAGTTTCAAAGGAAAAACACAGGAATCTGCAGTCCACTTGAACCTCCTTTTCAAATTCTTAGGCACGAAGTATGTATCGGGTTTCGTCGTCTTTCTGCGACTTTTTTTGCATATTACTTTCTCAAATGTCCAATTGATTTCAGTATTCCTGTGTGCTATGTTTGATTCACATACTCATGTATGTTCACGGGCATTTGTATCTTAGTGAGGCTTTGTTCGGTTCTGAGGGAGCTACCTCCCGCAGGGGTTGGGTGATCCTGGATCCATCGCCCTAATCCCTTCCACTCCTTTAACCCCTTCCACCATTCTAATCCCTTCCACTGTTCCACATATCTTGTTCGGTTAAACCACATAGTTAGCATGGTATGGTGGGGACTTCCATTAGCTCCAAATCAGATTAGCTAAGATATTATAGAGTAAACACGTATATATTAGTCTGCAAGTTTTGTACAGTCCGATTTAGATGTTGCCGCACTTGCCAATCATGCATTTTCAGTTTTTCACAGATATCGTGTCAATACAACACTAAAAATGTACAAACAGAAGGAAGACAATAAGCTATGCAATTTATGTCTCCTTTGGTCTTTATCTGGCACATAATCAAGCACTTCATGCAACAAGATCACACCAATCACTTGACTTATGGACTTGAATGATTGCTCTTTGACTAGTGACTCAGCTGAATCTGGCAAAAATAAATCAGGTGTAATAGGTAAATGAGTTTCCTAGATAAGATGCAACAAGTCCTTTTAGCATCTGATATGATAAACTGAAGTAATCAAAACTAAAAGAGAAAATTACTAGCAACATTAAACATACATGATGACTATCAGTATTCTACTATTCTGCATGACGCAGTGCTTAGTTGCAAACTAACAAATCAAAAACATAATTATCATTCAGTATCTCTCCTTTTGCAAAGCAAGCCTAAGAACTGGATAAACAAATGGAGAACCAGTTCTTACATCTACAAAGTTGCTGCACAAACTTTTGGTACTTAGAAATATTATGAACAAATATATGTGTAGAGAAAATCATTTGTTTGTAAGATGAAGCTTTGTTAGTTCCACTTATGAAGGAGGGAGGTTAGTTGTGATGCGTTTCATGTAATTGAAAGTGGTGATGCTAGTCCTGCATGCAGAGCTGACAAGATTTCATCTAGCTGTTCCTGTCATATAATCTAGTCTTTGTTGACTTGAAAATGATGTATCTTCAGGCCTATATATTATTTCAGAGACAGAAAACGATGCAAGAAGCCTAACCATATACTGCCGATTTCTTCGCTAGTGTAGAAGCAACTCGTTAAGTCTAGTTTATTTCCAAGAGTCCATCCTATTAACAAGTGACAGAACATAAAAGGAAAGTTGCTGCCGTATAACAAGGAAATATAGGATTTTAAGGGTACATCAAACAAGTATATAATGTAGGAGTTCATACCTTGACAAGTAAGAGTTTGCTTGCAAGTTTACTGAATTTACAAAGAGCATACATAGTGTACTGCAGGTCTACATAGATAATTTGGAAGGGTTATCTTGTTTTAGGACCGGCCAGGAGCCATACAAAGTTGTATTGTTAATATAGACAGTATGCATATCCATTCTCTCTGATCTGTAATTTTTCTGGAATTGCAGTGTTTCATGTCTAGTCCCTTGAAACATGATAATATTGATTCTTGTGAACCCTAATACTGGACTCGTTGCTTGCTATTATATCTGTACCAGGTAATCTGATTGTAGTTTCTGGCACTGCTTCGGAATCGTTATATAGTGCTTGTGACTCCATGTGTAAACCAGACATGGTTTGCTTACATCATGATATGTGATATCATAGAACTAATTTCTGGTATTTATTGGTCGGTTTAGTATAAGTTCGTGAAACTTTTGCTCGGTACATCAGAATGAACCCTTTTCTTGATTTCTAATTCGTTTGTCTGATCAGTGCATTCCAACCTTTCTGGCCCGATCATCGGCGCCAGCTTCCTGGACCACATCAAGAAGGCCTATGGCAGGAATCCTGAGCTTGCCAACCTTCTCATAGGCTGGGAGTTTGCACAGGAGATCATGGACAGGCAAGCTGCAGGGAGGAGGGTCGTCTGCCTCGCTATCAACAAGGGTGTTAGCACATTAGGCATGTCTGCAAGTCTGGGGTACTTTGACTCGTAGAGGAGGGACAGGCTGCCCGCGAACCTGGTGCAGACACAGAGGACATGCCAGGCTCCTTCCACACTTAGTGGTACAAGATGGCGAACTTGAAGATCTGAGCTGCTGCTGCTCCACTGGGGCATGGTTCCTTCTTGTCGGTACATTTGGTGTCCAGTTATGGGGTTCTTTCCTGTAGGGGAAGAACTGCTCTGTAATTTACTTGGGTAATGCATCATGTGTGTAATTTTGACTAGGAGGTTCCAGTGATAGTTTCATGTAATCAACCCTGGAGGAAAACATTGTTTTACTTGTGTTTCAGAGCCAATGATCCTGCTTCTGCTTTGTCAGCAGAACCATTGCTTGTCTGTATGATCCACACAAAAAAATATGTTGCTTTCCGTCAATGGTATTTGTGACAATGTCCTTTCTGTTTCGAAGAGGAGCCATAGTTGCCTACTCTTGTATGATTTACAGTACCTTGATTGTTCCGAGTTCTGAGTAGAGTACGGATGGATACCAAAAGTACCTTTCAAAATCAACATGTTTTGACTTAATTAGCACGATGTTTCGTGGGACATTGGCCCAACTTGTATTTTGCATTAATGTAAAATAAAAACTTGTATTTTGAACTGATTCTGTCTCTGGAGCAAAGATGTCGGACTGAACTGGTGATCGACCAGATTACTGATATCGTACTTCCACCCAGTTTCTATTAATTTTAAGTCATTGTACGACTCTTTTAACAGTTGCAGAGTGCTTTGTCGGGAAATTTATCATCGTAATTTTTTTCATGTCTTTGTCAATTGTCATCCTAATTTTTGAAGACCAATCTATTGATCATCAATAAAGGTATAAAGAATCCCACAAGTAATTAAAATTACAAATAAGTTTTCAGACCACTTAGCGATGACTACAAACACTGAAGCGAGCCGAAGGCACGGCGCCGTCATCACCCCTCCCTCACCGGATCGTAATTAAGCAAAGACAAACTGCTTAACATTTTTGGCGAAGTTGATGGCGTTAACTATCTTGCAGGTTGCATGCACGGCGCCGCCGCCAATCCACTCGCCTCTGGTATTAGGGCCATTGTGGTGCGGTGGATCCCGGTTCTTATCGGCAAGAGGCTCTGTTCCTAGATGTTTTTTGGTGTTTTGTTAGAATTTGTGTCCTATTAAGAAAGATGAAACGGCTGTGGCTTTCTGAAAATCGAATAAGGTTCTCCCTGTCTAGCCTCCGTTTTGGCGATCGGGTAGCATCGCCGGAGGGTGTGTGGAGATGTGTCTCCGGCATATCTCGTGGGATTCAGTCGGTTTTTGTCTTCGGTGGATCCAGTCTTTGTTCCTCTGCATTCATTTGTCTACATGTTGGATCCTTCTGATCTAGGCTTCTCTTCATCGGCGACGGGTGTTGTTCTAGTGCGTTGGTCCTATGGGGTCTTAGAAAAACGATTTCCCGAATGTCTACTACAATAAGATTTGCCCGGCTCTAGCATAGACGTGTGATGACAGCGACGCGCCTTCGGCTCGCTCTAATGCTTGTAGTCGTTGCTAGGTTGTCTACAAACCTGGATATAATTTTTGTTACTTCTTGTGTTCTTTGTACCGATTTGACAGTTGATTAATATATCAGAAGTTTTCTCGAAAAAAAATAAGTTGCATGCGGAACATTTCTTCCTCGGGCCTAAGCGTTGTCGATGTATGTAACTGCATAAATTTATAGATCGGTCTAAAAAAAAAAATCCAAGTATTGAACACAGTTTGGTGTAGATTATTCGTCATTTCCTCTTTTCAAGGAAAAGAGAAGAACACAAGAGAAAATTGAACTAGGAATTTGCCCTCTTCACAAATACATCAAGTAATAAAAAATCTACTCCAGGCCATCCACGTGATGCGCCATTCTGTAAAAGTATCTTTCTGGACAGGTGCATCACAGGTACAATACACAAGTCACGAGACGAGTTCAGCTGTTCAAGCTGTAAAACGTAATGTTTAGGGTTTTAGGGGAACTGCTTACACCCTAATCCGGGTGTGGCGTCTCAATGGTGTAAGTAATGCTCTTGGCACAAACCAACCTGTGCTCTGTTATGTGTGATCAATGGAGCCAATCGTTGCTAGCTTACTTGCTGCCTTTTCAGCGACATGGATGGTGAAAGTATCGGATGCTTAAACCAACAAATAAATTCATATTCTCATAAACAGAGCTACATCAACTCACTCCCATGAAATCAACTCACTCTCATAAACATGAATGTAATGACATCAGTGTCAGTTCACTCTTTGCTACTAGTGCAGACTCTCTCTTATTCTTTCTGCTGTACTACGTGGCATCAATTCTCCCACAGGACGGCCACGGGGCTCCTGACTCGGTGCTTCCTGTTCTCCCAAGTGATGTGGCCGAACTCCCATGCCCCGGCCGGCTTCGCCGCTTCGCTCCGAAACTCCACCGTGTAGCACTTCTTCTCATTCTGCCGCTTGAACACCAGCGTCGTCGGCGTCACGGTCACCTTGACCCCAGCCGGCGCCGCGACCGTCGCGTTGTACGTCTCGGGCTTCGTCGACACCTTGGTCGCGGTCCTCGTCAGAGTGCGGACGCGGGTGTGGCTGTCGAAGACTGCCACCAGCGACGGGTAGTTGAGGTTGGCCGCGCCGCCGGGGATCGTCCTCGCGCACCCGGTCATGCCGGGCACGAACAGGCGCATCTGCTCCGCAGTGTAGTTGAGGGTGCAGAGGAAGTCCACGTAGTCCTGCGTGCCGAGGTCGTACACAAGGCCCGGGTCCATGGCGAGCCGCGGGAGGACGAGCCCGGCGCCGGTTGCCAGCGGAGTCGCGTCCCTACAGTTGCCGTCGTCGAAGCCGTTGTTGCCTTCGCTGACGCCGTTGTCGAGGATGCGTCTGCCGTTCTTGTCGAGCGTCGTGGCGGTCGTCATCAGCGCCGACCGCACCATGGCAGGGGTCCAGTCGCCGTGCCTCTTCTTGATCAGCGCCGCGGCGCCGGCGACGTGCGGGCACGCCATGGACGTGCCGGAGATGATGCGGTACTCCACCCTCCTCACGTCCGTCTCCACCTCCGAAGGCGGCGCCTCGCCGGACCAGCCGAGGATGTTCACGCCAGGTGCGATGACGTCGGGCTTCAGGATCTCGGCCACAACCGAGTTCGGGCCGCGCGAAGAGAACCCCGCCATCATCGGTGACCGTGTCGAGGGAGAAGCCGAACGAGGCCACCGGGTACGGCACGGACGTCATGTACGCGTCCAGCTTCTCGCGTCCTATGTAGCTGAGGGTGAGTCCGGAGAGAGTGAACGCCTGGACGTCGACCGCGTCCCGGAACCGAGCGGTGTTTTGCACGCCGACTATGCCGGCTCCACCGGCGCTCTGCGCGTACATGCCGCTCTGGACGTCGTTGCCTTCATCTTCGCACACCACTATATTTCCCATGACTCTCCCGGGTGTCATGGCATCCTCCTCACAGGAGCTGTACACGAGCGGGACCATGTCCCTGCCGCCTTGAGCCTCCATGGCGTACAGGGACTGGCCTGTAAGCTCCTCCCCGTTGCCGAGCCCTAGCGTCGCCGGGAACACCCGGTCCGTGGTGGCCGCGCCTACAATGGTCATCCACGGAGCCACGTTCACGATGATGGACGCCTCTGGGCCGCTGTTGCCGCCCGCGAGGACGACGAAGACGCCCCTGCGCTCGACGCCGAACGTGGCGATAGCGACGACGTCGTCGTAGAAGGGCGGGTTGCTGAAGTCTCCGAGGGACATGGAGATGATATCCACGCCGTCGCTCACGGCGGCGTCAATCGCCGCGACAAGGCTGTCGTCGTCACATCCGTCCGTGTTGCATGCCTTGTACATGGCGATTCTTGCTCTGGGCGCCACGCCCCGAGCGTTCCCGCGCGCAAACCCGAATTGGCTGGCGCCACGTACCTCCGATCCGGCGGCTGTCCCGGACACGTGGGAGCCGTGCCCGACCTTGTCCCTCGGGCTCGGGGTGAGGGCGCCGTCAAGCTCGGTGGTGAAAGCCTTGGCACCGACCAGCTTGTTGTTGCACAAGCTGGCGTTGAAGCCCTTGGCGTCGACGCACGTGCCCTTCCAGGTGGACCGCACAGGGCCGAGCCCGGTGTCGTTGAAGCTGGCGCTCTCCGGCCATATGCCGGTGTCGATGAAGCCGATGATGATGCCGTCGCCGAACTCTGAGTCCAGCCAGGCGCCGAACTCCTCGTGGAGGCCCATGAACCCCGGCGATCTCGTCGTCTGTGTGTAGCGCACCCTGCTCTTGTACACGCCGGACACGCCAGGGGTGCTCGAAATGCGCCGTGCCTCGTCGTCTGTGAGGCGAACGGCAAAACCGTGCATCACCGTGTCGTACGTGTGCAGGATGCGGCTGGAGGAGTTCGTGGTGGCACGATGGGAGTGGGTGGCAACAATGGAAGCGTACCACCGCTCGAGGGTGGCGAACTGGGATGGCTTGGCGAGGTGGTTGGTTTGGACGATGTAGGTATGCGAGCTCCAAGGATAAGGCTTCTGCTCGGCAATGGCATTCTTGGGCTTCGGGATGGTGGATGAGTGTGTGGGCTGAACTAGGAGGAGGACTAGCAGCGAACAGTGCAAGAGGATGGAGATCGTGGAAGCCATTGTTGCTGTGTGTGTGTGAGCTTGTGGTGGACGAATGCATGTGTGTGGTCATGGGTTTTATAGAGAGCTTGAGCTCGGTTGGGCAACTCGTGACGCCACTCTACTGTAGTGCGGTCAAGAGTTCACATTTTCTATCCTTAATGCAATCTTAAGATGGCATTGTGGCAAGACTTTGCTAGGAGGAAATATTGACATCGCAAATTCACACACCTTTAGGGCTTGGGCCGATTCTTTTGCTGTCAAAGATGGAGTATATGATTGAACAGAAGTTTTCAGGGATATGTGTGTAACTAATGGACAACATACAATATAAATTCACCCATCACCCAGTTTTTTCATACTATTTAGTTTTGTTATTCATATGAAACACAACTTGCTAAGAGATATTTTTTTTTTTTGAGAAACACAGTACAGACGCAGACGCTCACAAACACGCACGTACAGACACCCCTATGAACGCACGCACGCAAACCCTACCCCTATGAGCACCTCCGAGAGACTGGTCCACTCAACAGCAAAATATATATTTGAAGCTTCCACTCCATGATTTCTTGCATTGACATATTTAGCTATCATCCTGAGTACAAATCGAAGCAAGGTGTGGCGTCTTTCCATCATCGCTCACAGCTAGTGGAAGCTAAATGTGGCCGTGAAAGAAAATTATTGAGAACTGATTCGGGTTTCGCCAGGAAGTATTTTTTGCATCTGTAGCAAAAAGGGTAAGAGGGCACATGAACACTGAATACAAACAAAATGAAACAGAATTCTAAAGATGAACAAGGGATGAAACGGCCTGCACTATCGTTCGTTTCTTTTCTTACATCTCAACTGACATTGTCCCCTGCTTGTCTCCTCTGAGATTCACCAATTAAAGACAGCATGAAACCAACTGCCTAAATCTGTCACTGGGTAGCACAGAAACTGTCGATTAGAACCAACAGTGCATAAGTATTCACTAGAGCTCCTTCCCAAATTTCAAAAAGGAAATATGATTTTTAGAGTGTCAGTGGCTGTAATACTGAACACTGCAGAGCAGCTGTTCATAGAATCTTTGCACACTCAGGTACAATGGAGAAACAAAAGGGAGGAGAGAAAGGAATCAAATGCCTTGCACATTCCAACGATTTCTTTGCTGTACACATATTACAGTCCTGCTGTTGCATGTCTATTCGCTCTTGGCGGATAATCTGTATTTAATTACCCTTCAATATTTCAGGCTCATCACTCTACATACATGATGACATACATACATACACTGACAACACAGAACTAATATACATTTACAGATCTCTTGCTGTGCCTTCTGTAATCCTTTTAACACTCCCAAAAAACTGGACGCACAGGCCTTGGCGATGGAGTTTGTCGTCGCCGCCATCTCACCGAACATACGGTTAAGAGAGAAAGAACCATGATCCTGCCCTTTCTTGATCTCTTCGCTCATACAATGGCACACAAATGTGGGGAAATGATCTAACCTTTTAGGTTCTGCATTCACTTGGTGCTCTTCTTCCCCACCATCTTTTTCGAGATTTCTCGTCCTGACTACTAACCTTCTGAAGGTTTACCTTTGTCTCCTTCAACCGAGATTTGTAAGCTTTCTTCCATGTAGCAAAGCGGTCCCTCAGCTTCCTGAGTTCATCATCCGGATTCATATTTGAGCCAATCTGCCCAGACTTAACGGCAACAAGGAAGCCAGCATCATCATCAAACACCTGCCGCCTATCCTCAAACTCCTTTGCTAGATGGTTCACAGCATTTACCCTCCTATCTGAGTTTCCTGTCACCACCCTAGCTTCAGGGTTGCGGTTTTGGTATTTCAACTCTGTCCCTTCCGGGGTATGGGTCCCTGTGGACATTGTATCTTCAGAGTCGTATTGAGCAAGCGTTGGAGTGGTATCAGTCCGGGCTGCTCGGGTGACCATGTCATCAGAAACTAGGCTCTTCTTAGCAGCCACAAGACTCAACTGAAAGGAATACAAGAGGATCATATCGAGATGAATGAGATGTCCCAAGGGTAATGCAAGAAAACACTATTGAATTGAAGATTATAAGCTACTCTTCTTTAACGTTCAAATATTAAAACGTCGACAATAGCTTGCTGAGAGTGACACATGATTTGACTCAATGCAACTATTCTCTAATTAAAGGATTGTTTGACACAACGTTCGTAATATTTCAAATTTCATCACATAATGCATGTTGAAGTATAGCAGTATATGTGGTTATTCTTCTTAACACATAAATTTCATGTTTTAGAAGATGTTGAGCAAGGGCATAAATGAAAGTACATGCTACAAGGAGATTTCGCCATAGATGGTTACCTGCAGAGAAGAGAGCTGTTTCTTCCATGCCTCTTCCATAGATTTCATTTTGACCTCATATTCAGACCATTTATTCTCATACTGTTCCAACTGTTGCTTCAGCATTGCATTTTCTTCCTCTTTGTCTCGCAATAAAGCCTCGGCTTTGGAAACGCGTCCCTGGAGTTCTGTGACAACTGGTTGGCGAGGATACTCACCATTCATATCCTGCTATGGGATGCAAACAATAAAAAAATTATCAACCCTTTAACAACTCAGCCATTAGAAAGTTGAATCAATTCAGTAGCGTGAAAACTTTAGGCCATAAAAAGTAGTTGGACAGTTCACTCAGTGGATATTTTCAGTAGCTCTTTGTTGGTGATTAGGTTATTGGGTAGAAGTGGTATGCGGCAGCAGCCAGGGTCCTGCGAGATTTAGAATTTATAAATATAGAAGTTTGATGAGATAGCACTCACATGGCATAACCCTGCTTGTGAAATCTTCATTGCATCCCTTTTAGCTTTGCTGCGAATAACCTTAGATTCCCTTTCTTCCTGCAGGCACTTAAATTTTCTCCTGGCCAGACACCCACGCATCACTGCACAAACATATGGAAGCAGATGGTTAGATGAATGCAATTATATATCCCAATATTGTGCTACTAGGCCTCTGTAAATTACCAGACTGTAGAAGAACAATATTTTTTAGTTGATCAGTAAACATGGTAGATGCAAGTCGACGCCTAGTGTACTTCTGTATGAGAACGGCTGCTCTCCATCTCTTGAAAAGATTATCAAATCGAACTCTTGCCTTTTCACCTCTTACAACTGTTCATTGGCAAAGTTAAAAAAGGTAAATAAAAATATCCAAGAATGAGCTGATTAACAGAGCAAGGAAAGAAACATCAAAGTCTGCACATGCTAGAAGGTGTTTTTGTTAGGAAAATTACATGACTGCAAAGCCGTTGCTCCTTTCTTCAGTCTGTGATATTCTTGTCGTGTATGCAACCCACGGAAGTTTTTCTGAATCCGAAGGGCTCCATGGAGCATCCTGTTTTTAGCATTTTCCAGCGCAGCAACCTACAAAATTATCAACAAGAATGACAAACAACATCCATATACACAAGTGGAAAATCATTACAAAGTACATTTGATTACGGTGTACCAAGAATTATCGATGTTGTATATTAAACTGGATACTTGAGTGCATGATGAAAAATGTTAGAATGCTTGTTATACCTGGCCCGTACGAAGAAACAATTTTGTGTAGCCAACTTGATACATTTCTGGGGGTATATTGAATTGTTGTAATACAGCAACTGAAATGCTAAGTGGATACTGAGACGCGATAGAATGAGAGAGGAGCAATCCATATCTGCAGGTTATTACATAAAGATGGAACTTGGAAGTCAGATGGTATGCTAGTATTGACCAAAATAAACTAGTATAATCATGAAGTCTAGCCCTATGTTCCTGGCAAAAGAGTATAGCTAAGCAAACTAGCAACCTTTCAGAAAACTGTTGGTGAGTCATCCGAGTTGGATAGCCTGCCCTTGATATCCTCACAACTTCGAGCACCCCACAGCACTTAAGCTGGTGCAAGACAAGATCATGTTCGAATTGCCTCGGGCGTTGTTTGTTATTTGGCTGGATGCATCGAATGAAGTGAGGAGTTGTATTCTCCAACTGCTGCATTAGCTTGAATAGTTGAGCCTGAATATAAAAGAGAGTATTAAAATTGTTAGATGTAACACCATCTTTACAGTAATGCAAGCAACATCATGCAAACCACATGTTACCAGAAAAAAGAGTGCAAATTATAAAACTGAAAGGAAATAAGTAGAGAACTAGAGGAACATTCTCAAACAAAATCATCTGATCAAATGAATAGATGATAAATACCTTAAATTTGCTCACAACGCTTTGTTTTTGTGAATCAACTACAAAGTGGCGTGATAAACTTGATTTACTCTGAGCATCAGCGATCATGACAGACGCAAAATCTTTTGGAAGATCACTTTTGCACGCAGATAGTAGTTGAATTGAGTCCGAGTGCAATGGATCTCTATTCTTCTCCAAGAACCCAGTTGTATCATATGTAACCTAGAATCACAGTGTGTAAAATTATCAAGTACTAGCATATAAAGAGCTTCCACACTAAATGAATTTACTGATGGCTACAACGGGCAAACTCGCAAAGTGAGAAAATGTTAGATATGTATTTGAGGACCACCAACCTCTCCAGCATAATGACAAATCTTAAAAGCGCCCTCTTGTTCACCCTTAAAGCCAGAGTTTCCACTCAACTGCTGCTTAAGCTTGTTAGCAAAGGAAAGATCTGTTGCCTTTGGGAACGTAGACTCTTCATCCAGCAAAGACAATAGGCCCAGAGGTTTCTGTAAAATAGTGCACATACAATTAGAGAAGATGTAAACCTGTGGAACTAATATCAAAATGTACTAATTGCACAACCATCAAGGTAGCACAATGTCTTTAACAATTGCAGCCAAACAATAATGTTTGCAACTGCGATATGATCTATAGAGTTCCCTTTTAGGAAAGCATGGAGACACTCTTATTAAAGATATTTCCATCTATTCAAAATTTCTATCGCTTTATCATGGATAATGTCGTCACTTGTCAGTCATTTATGCTGAAGTAGCACAAATATGAGGCACTTAGGTAACTCAGACATCTGAGCCACATGAGATTTGGATACAGGAGTGAACAATTTTCGCACTGCATGTAATTCATAGAGAGGAACTAAAAACAAGAAATTAAAAATGACCACAGAAAGAAAAGTTGACTAAAGCACATTCAGTTATATTTTTCTGCACTGTCAGCAATTGTAAGAGAAAAGCATATAAATGTTAAAGTTTGAAACATTATGGGTGTATGGACAGCGATGTTATGGACCTTATACATAAAGTGAGAGCATGAAAAAAACAGTATACCTTCTCAAAGAGGGATAAACAGTCAGTGTTGTCCACAAATTCCACACTGGCCCAGTCGATTCCATCATCCAGGTATTCCTGAAAGAATAGAATTAGTGTGCCTACACAGATATAGAGGAAAAGGTATAAAACTGGAAACAAGTGAATGCCTGAGCAGATAAATGAGAACCAAACGAATCAGCTTTACAGTTTCAAAATACAAAAAATAACACAAGCTACATAGATCCTAAAATAACTGAGTATCCACACAGTTGGATACAATCATTAGTGAAATGCAACTCCCAACCAGTGTTCTAATAATACTGGAAATGGTACCAGGTGCAATTGTTAGGTTGCAGAACTCCCTAGTTATCGCAAACACGAACAAGGGGGGTTAGATAAGGCTGTATCCTTTGAAGTGGGGATAGGATATCCGTTATGAATGTTAACCAGTCAAGTATAAGATTAGTGTATCAACCTGGTCCAAACACGTTCTTCGTCTCACCTATGATCTATCCCTCAATTCCCTACACTGGTGTCCTGACATCCTCATGGCGATAGTTACCCTGTTTACCACTATATATCCCAGAAGGCCAGAACTTGCAGGCCCAGCAGAAATCAGTTGTGTCCTGTGGTTTTCTAGCTTTTTGTGTTTCCTGAAATAAATCAAGTTTCTCTGTCTCCTAGTACATCTTCGATAATAACCAAATTTACCATTTCCTCACAATACCATAAAATAAGGCTCGGGGTTTACTATTTTCCTAATCAGAGTAGAGTACCAGTCACGGCCTGGTACTGCTTGGGTTGGTTGTTAGCCTAGCTTCAAGTACTTTGACAACACGTCTGTTCAGCGAAAAAGCATAGAGGCATTCTGAGTCTCAGAAGACATGACATAAAACAAAAAGTATCCGATGCTGCAACCGCACCAGAGGATGCATATCTAACTTGGCTTCGTAAAACTAACTTCAGCATGACCAAATGCTCTAGTTATGATTAAGTCAGGAAGTTTACAGCGTCATTTACATCTTTAGCGCACCAGCAATGAGAGCTCAATGTAACTAACACTGGTTTACAAGAAAGAATGTGTGTAATAATTTGCACCTATGAAATTCAAAAAAACAATTAACTGGGAGAAGTTTTAAAGTGTTACCTCCTGTTCTAGTTTGAATAGATGTCGGTTAAAATGCTGTTGCAGCCTTTCGTTGGCATAATTTATACAGAACTGCTCAAAGCCATTTTTCTGCAATTGGATAACTGAATGTCATATTGTCATCTGAGGAACTCCCAAGAAAAACATTGTGTTCAATAAAATGCAATAAACTTCATACATTGAAAGATTCAAAGCCATAAATATCTAAAATACTTATGGATCTTCGTGTACTTTGCCTTCCCGTTCCAACGAGTGGTTAATTTGCTCAACAATCCAGTCAAATAGATGGGCATAGATCGACTTTGCTAGAGCATCCCTTACATCAATGGCCTAGAGATAAAGCAAGAGGAAAAAACAATAAGCAACGGCTGACCCATAGTCCCAAGTAGATAATTTTCCCAAGTAATGCCCAACCTGGGTTAACGTTAGCCTTTGAACAATATCTTCCTTTCCAGCTTGAATTTTACGAGTTGAGAGAGCAATCACCAATTGAGAAACACTGCAGCCTAACAGCTTTGCTGCATTAGACAACCCTGTGAAGACATCAAACAATGAGAAACACTAGCCCTTCAGTGAGCCCCACGAAAATGAAATGACACCAATACCAATATACCCTTTTGGGATATTTCTAGGGGATGTACCCAAACAGAAAATTATGGAAGGGAAGGGAAATGGTTCTTTTTTACAGAGAGGAGTAGATCCGCGAATGAGAAATTGGTACCTTCGTTTGAATCAACTTCCACATGGTTTTCATTGTCTATCACAGAGAATGAAATGTTTCCCAGCCACAAGACAACTGCAAGCATAGAAAATAATTCCATTTGGTTTTCCCCAGATATTTGAATAATATCCAACGCACTCTGCAAAATAAAATAAAAAAGGCATAAGTAACACATCATGATAATAGCCAAAGTTTTGGCAGAAACATGGTTGATCTGTAGCAACATTACCAGTAACGATGAAAACCTTTTAGCATCATCAACACCATCAATTCTTAAGCAAGCGCTCTGCTTCAAGTAATTGTAGTAATCGGCATCTCTCAGAAACAATTTTTCTATAACAGCACATGCATATAACAGATTTAAAAAAATGACAGAGGAGATGCGAAGAAATTTAGCATGTATGTGCTCCTTGACAGGAACACCCTTATAGAACTCCAGTTATGGATGTGTGATTACTTCTATGAAGAGGAGAAGCTCCAGAGCACAGCTGATAGAAAATATGATATGATCTCTCTCCTGGTGCCCTTCGAACCACCCTCGACTGCACAAGCAAGATATAAGATATTACACCTTTAAGAAATACCCACATATGGAGTTTTATATGTCTGAAACTATTGTACCTTCTCAAGCAGGACTGGTCGATGAGATTCAGTTGGAGGAACATACATCATACATGCCCAAAGAAACAAGCCATCAAGAAATTGACGATATTTTCACTAGCCATGTCAACAACAAATGGTACAGAAAGGCTTACATGTTTGGATTTTTGCGCCACAAATCTTCCCGGTTTCAGAAAAGTGCATTTCAGTAAGCTTACCCTGTATCAGAATCATCAAGGTGTCAAAAAAATTACTTAACAAAGATGAATTGACAATAATGTTAGTTAAGGTGAACTCACAAATCGGCTCGAATTATCATTTCTTGATGTTTTTGCATTCCCTAATGCTTCCAGAATAACATTGGTCTGTAGAACCTCAGACTCCATACCATTAGCCCCTCCTAGAGCAGCCAAATACTGCATAGCAATTTTAGCCGTTTCAGTTTTTCCTGCTCCACTTTCACCGCTGAGACAAACATCACATAGATGATAGATCATGTTAAAAATTGGGCAACTCAGAGCTTTAAAATACTGTGATTACTACTAGGGAAGGCACCGTAGAACATTCTAACCTTATTATTATAGATTGGTTTATGCCATCTGCAGGTATCATCAGTTACATTAGAAGATAAATTTTGCAAATAAATCCTATTAAACTGCCTACTGTTTTAAACACATACCTCTTAGCATTTCGTTAAAAGCTAAATCAGCAATTGCATACACATGTGGATCATTCTTTAGCTTCTGCCTGTATTGCCTGATGACATCTTTCCCATAGAGTGGAACTTCTTTTAGTGGGTTGACAGCAATCAGAACAGGTCCTGCTTTTGTCTGCAATGACAAGAGAACACAAATGAAGATATATTGACTGGACCACGAACAATCGAATGAGCTTGCTGGACAGTGCGTACATAGATAAGATCGCGAGAGTATCGGAACTGCAGATTGTAAAGGACGGAAGGTTCATTCAGGTAGCTCATCTGGATTAAATCATCCACTCCATCTAGAATATCAGGGTTGGCGGGCAAAAGTCTCTCTGATGGCAGCGTCAAAACCTGCGCAGAGAACATAAGTAACAATGTTACAAAAGTTACTCAAATTTTACCATTAAAGCAACATGAAACTCACTTCTCCATTAACCAGGAGTATATCGACGTCATCTCCAGAAATTGATTGAACCTGTCCGAGTTCCCACTTTTTATCTGATGCAGAGCACCAAACGCGTAGCTTCTGAAAGAAAAAAAATCAAATATTATTACATTCTCTCATTTTCTACCATAACATCAGGTTCAAATCATCAAGCGGAAGGTGTAATATGAGAACTAATTCCAAGCATGTGTATAATTGCTCAGTTTGTCTAATATATCCATATTTCTGACTTCTGAGGAATAAAGTAACATGCCAAAGTACTTGACCCACAGGCCATGACAAGCATTAGAAAGAAACTAGCTGCGTCTACGGCTAATGCTCCAGGGTAAAAAGTTCTGTATACTTACAGAAATATAATAAATTCACACCAATTTTATATTGTACATACAGAAGCAAGTTGTAAGCCAATAAATTCAGCACACAAAATAAACAGGTGTAAGCACCAATGTGATAAGCATTTCTTGGTGTAGAATCCCGAGTGAGTTTTTGCCATCATAATAGGAGAAGTATTAAGCCTAACTCTCTGCTATAGAGACAAACTGAACTTTTTGCTCACATGACAATAAGATAAATCTCAAGGATTTCATGGTGAATGAGATTCTCACCTTCTGGAGGACATAGTCCATGGTATCAGTAAACACTGGCTTCCCATTTCTCTTTGCCCTTACTGAGGAACAATAAGGAGAGGGGGGCTCCTTACAGGCCATTGTATCTTTGCTCTCCGCATTGAAGTTCTCAAGATATGGAGACTCATCCAATGGTTCCACACTAGATAGCTTCCTCTTAGCCCTGAAGACGTGACTATTCGCAACCTTCCCCTCCTTGGCCTCCTGCCCACCAATCTCCTTCTTAACCTCTGGCGTTTTCTCCTTCTCAATTTCTGGCTTCTTCTCATTGGCAACTTCCGGCTTCTTGTCAGCCATCACGGTATCCACCACAGCACCTTCTTCTGTCAGTCCATTCTCAAGATGAACCCTAGGAGGCGTGGGCGACCGTCTTGCCCTGGGCAACCGGCCACGGCACGTCGGCCGGGCTGGCAATGCCGGCGGCTCATCCTTGGGCTGCTCGTCACGCTTCTTTATCGTCTCGAGCAAGACCTCGAGGGAGCTCTTGGGAACAGCTGGGACTGGTGCCATCAGGGCGGCTGCAGAGAGCATCACCGCCGAGAAATCAACAAGCCACCGGACCAAACCAGTGAGCCACGGGAAGGCTCACAGAGCAATACGCCAAATCCTACAGCAGAACGCCGTAGAGACCAGAAATTTCTCCATTTCTCATCAAATCAGCGCCAAACTCCAGCCCCTGACTCGACAAGGGCTCGAAAGCGACGCCCACCCAGACCCCAAATTCTGCAACCAGACACTAGAAAGCCTCAAAATTCCCCAACAAAAATCTCGGAATCTCAGGCTCACAGTCCCCCGAAATAGCAACAATCTCACGCGCCAAGGACAAAATTTGGCGGCGCCGCGCCGAGGGACGGGGTGAAGAAAATCAAACTCCGCGCGATTTTTGAAGGGGCGCCGGGGGACACGGCCAAGCTTTGGAATCGGCAAAGCGGCAGCAAAAGCTGCGATCTCTGCGAAAGAAGCCGAAACAAAAAGCAAAGCCTGCTCCGAATCAAAGGGCCGGGGGAACTACCACGAGCAGCAGCAGCAGAAATCAATCGAAGAAACGCATCAAACACGAGAGCACTACTGGAGGAAAACAGGATGATTTCTCCCCCCGCTAAGAACCGCTCTCGAATCGACAAAAACCAGAGGCGAACACGAAATTATTTTCTCTCCACTCCCTCGGGGGGCTTTGGTGTTGGCTTCTCCCTCACAATTTCAAACCTCCATCCCCTCCACCATACTCCGGTGTCTTTTTCCCCTTTCCCTTGATCCGTTACCACTGGCAAAATTATTAGGACGAAGAAAATCAAATTACCACTATACCCTTCCGCGAGGTCGTGGATCGCGGTGGCTGGCTGGTGGCATTCTTGTAGATATCGAGGGGACGCAAGGGTGGATGTGTGTGAGCTGTGGATTGGGGGTGCCAGTTTGGACCGTTGGATGCGAGCGGCTGGGCGTTCCGCTCCACGACTTCAGTTGGGCTGATGGAAGTTACGGAACTGCCCCCAGGAGATTAGTGCTCTCGCACCACTAGGTCTGACTGCTTTGGTCCCTGGAGGTTATTAATTTTTAATTATAGAGGCGTTTTACTTAATTCCAATCTTGCTCTGCCATGTCTAGAGGAACAAGTAATAAATGGATTATAAGTACTATCTCATGTTTGGCAGGTCTTATTTGTTTGTGGTGTTTGTGTATTATGGTCAATGGGCAGAATATCAGTGCATCATCATCTATTTGTCATATGTTTTTCCTAATGAAAATTGTGCTATGGTCAACGGGAGGTCGTGCAATGTGATGAGAAGATTTTAATTGTGTTTTCCGGACTTCGGTGAACCTAGATTAGTGTGCTTACTAGTAGGGCTACTGAGAGTAATAAACGGGTTCCTCAAGGTTTGTTGCTGATCACCACCTCGACTCGTATTTGTTTGGAGATCCATGTGGGTTCATTTTCTTAATGCAAAACAAACGACCGCCAAAAAATGACTATTCGTCTACATCTAAGCAAATAGGTCAAAATGAGCTGCAACCCAGTTGTCACACAATATTTACCTTGTTCTGTCTCGAAGAGTAGTCCTTGGTAATGTATTGTATTTTAGTGAGTTATTATGGGCAGTGATGAATTATAAGAGACAACCTCTTTAATGGGTTGTTTTTTGGCTGTGTACTTGCATTTAATGATTTTGGCCTTGTATTTGCATGTGATTGAGCTAGCAACTCTTTTGTCTATGATCTCGTGCATATATAATTAGGGCATGTGTCAATGCACATCTCTTAACACGTTATTATAGGAGTAATAAAAACATAGTACTCATATTTTCTAATCACGTTTTTCAAACTCAGGTGAACTTGGATTTGTGAGTTTCATAAAATCTGACAACAAATCTGGGTGTAGACAATAGTATCTTCCATGAACATGCAAAATACCAATTTAAAATATAAATATACAAAAAATGACAAAAGCGTGGATCTAAGTATGCATATTTTCAATCTCCAAATTTATCAGAACTTGTTATTTTGTAACCCATAACATACGGTATTTTGAATTGAAATTTGCACATATATGCGATACATCATTGGCCACATCCGGATTTTTAAAGAATTTTTTGAAGCTCACAAATATGATTTTTGAATTATTTTTTTAATCGGAAGGAGCACTGGAGCTCGAGACTCGGGAGTCAAAAGCACTTTCTGTGTATGCACACAATAAGAAGTGTTTAGCCTGAAACTTTGTTGTCGAACCACCTCGACTTTCTCATTATGATAGCCATATTTTCTGCATTGAGGTTTCAGACTTCTATGATCCTGGGTCGGTGTGCTTACAAGTTGTGTCTAAAACTAATAACTTAATCAGTGATATGTCTGCGTTCGTATTATGTTTTTTCTCAAAAGAAAAATGTGACTATACCCTTAAATTGTGTTCTCCATTGTCACCTCAACTCTCGCGCTTGCTTCAGATCCATGTTGGTTCATTTCCTCTCTTTTCTTTTGGTTAAAATTAGGGTCATCTTCTTTATGGGAAATAAAAGACTGAGTTCACCGAAAAAACGACGGTTGATCCATACTTGAATAAACTGGGCCAGAATATCCTTCGGCCGGTACAATGTGAGGTTGCATGAGCATGGATTACGATCTTTGCTCAAGAATATTTGGAAGTATAAGTGCATGTTTTGTTTTCCCCTGTTTATGAAAAAAATCAAATTGTTGTGCAACACAAAAAAAATGACTAAGAGAAGCAATTCATTCCAGAAAAATAGGCTTTGAAATAGGAGCCGTGAAAGAACGATGAACTGAAATATTTATATGTTTTGAGTTAAAAGTCATGAAATACTTTTGCATTGACATATTTTTTTATGTTGCATAAGAAAGACAAAATTCGAATCAAATTCTTGAGCCTTGAGTTCGTTTGACAGGCCATGCCCTACGAGCCGCTCGTACCGTCGTACCGTCGAGACATTAACCAAGACACGAGCGCTGGTCATTGTGAAATTCTGTGGCCATCAAAGGACGCTTCATCAAAAAAGTCCAGGATATACAGGATGTAATTGCAAGTACGGTTTACCTGCAACGCGGTATGGGAACAACTTAATAAATGACAGTACTTAATTACAGAGTTGCAAGAGTTATCTGGGCTTTTATGGCCACCAAACTGACGACACCGAACATCCCTGGCAGTAACATGGAATTCCTGTCAGTCACTGTACTGTACCTGGATTATGGAATTCCTGTCAGTCACTGTACTGTACCTGGGCTTTGTACAACTGAATAAACTGGGCCAAATATTCTTCGACCGGTACAATGTGAGATTGCATGATCATGGATTATGCTCTTTGCTCAAGTTGTCAGGCAGCTTTTATCTCGTTTATGTGGAAATTTTGGAAGTATAAGCGCATGTTTTCCCCGAGTTCACGAAATTTTTAAGTTGTTGCGCCACATACAAAAAAAGGACTAAGAGGAGAAATTCATTCCAGCTAAAATATGCAAGTTCCTACTTTTATCATCATTTTTTCATGGCTTTGAAATAGTAGTCATGAAAGAGTGTTGAATTGAAATATTTATATGTTTTCAAATAGGAGTCATAAAATAGTGTTGCATTGGAATTTTTGTTTCACAGTAGGGATGCAAAAACGGATCCATTTGTCGCACTTATTTCATTTTGCGTATGTCTAGTAGTATAAATTTTTGGTCCAAAACTTCGTACTAGACATGCACCAAATGGATCATAAGTGAGACAAGGTCCCGTTTTTGCATCTTATTTCGAAGCGTAAGAAAGACAAAATTCGAATCAAATTCATGAGCCTTGATTTTGTTTGACAGATAATGCCCTACTACGAGCCGCTCGTACATACGGCCGAGACATTAATCGAGAGACGAGCGCTGCTGCGCTGGTCATTGTGAAATTCTGTGGCCATCAAAAGGACGCTTCATCGAAAAGTCCAAGATATACAGGATGTAACTGCAAGTACGGTTTACCTGCAACGCGGTATAGAACAACTTAAATGACAGTACTTAATTACAGAGTTGCAAGAGTTATCCGGCTTTTATGGCCACCAAACGAACGACACCGAACATCCCTCGCAGTAACATGGCATTCCTGTCAGTCACAGTACTGTACTCCGGCAACGAAATGTCTATCGTACCCTCTGATGGCCTCAACTCGCTCGTTTCCGGTGATGCAGAATTACCACACACGGCTAAACAGATCCTACTGTAAATCCTACTATGCGGAATTGTGGATGCAGGCATGGTCACTGGTGCCACTGCACGATGGCCCGCGTGAGGGCGATCTGATCGTGGGGCCCGAGCCAGGTCGCACGTGGCAGACATGCAACGTGACAGCTAACAGCTGCGGCAGGCACGCACGCTCTTTCAGACAGAGTAGTTAAGTTTTGTTGGAGACCGTGATCGATCACTACGGACGGCCGGCCGGTGATCTGCTTTGTGCGTTCGCTTGCTTTGTTTTACGTACAAAGTAAAAAATAAGCAGTACTACTAATCACTGTAAAAGAAAGCAGTCGTACTAATCCTCAGGAGTCATGGTAATTGCATTCAGAAAAAAGTATTCAAAAAAAAAATCCTCATGGTAATTCTGCGGCTTCCTTTAGATTTGCATGATGATGAGTGTTTTGAGAGGCGGTGAGGGGGTTGGCTATGGTTACGGCAGAAGCAGTGGCTTCTGCAACTGCTGTGCAGCGGTGGGGAAACACGCGAGCGCGGATCTCCTGGCAGTTGCCTCGACGGCCGCCGACATCCACAGTCCGGCTTCCTATGATGATGCCCTGACGCGATCGGCCACTGAAGCGCGCAACGGTGGTGCGGTCTTCAGTTTCCAGATCTCCCCAGCCACGCGAACCATCGCCGGGTCGAAAAAGGGAAAGGTCAGGTGGGTGGGGCTATGGTGTTTGTTTGCCCGTCGTCCAGTCCGGGTCAAACTCGTTATTTACCATGTGCTTCACAAGCACGACAGCAGAATCAATCACTCGGGAGGCAGGTGAGGACCAGCAGGGCCCGGGCCCCCCCCCCCCCCCCCAACATGCAAACTTTTGTTGAGGACCAGCAGGGGCCCGGCCCCCCCCCCCCCCCCCCCCCCCCAACATGCAAACTTTTGTTTAGTACCAGCTGATTTCTTACCTACAGACTTGTGTATTTTACCCCTGTGTGGCTGTTGGTTACAGTGCGCAACAGCAATCGATGTCTCCAGTGAATCTTAACACTAGAGAATCCTTACTACTCCTAATATTCTATTCCAAATCAATGCACGACTAGGCAGCTAGCGCCCATTCTTCTATGCATGCACCACCGCATCATCTTCTTCCCCAGTTTCTTATGGTTTATGACAAGAAATGGTGGCATAATCAGTGAAAAACTGCATTTTTTTTCTACCGCTATTACATTTATTTTGGCAAATTTTTTAGCATGAGAGTTATCGTGTTTGGTCGGCCCCCCTCATAAAAAATTCTGGCTCCGCCCCTGGAATCAATGAGGAAAATCTGGTGGTTAACATTTATTTGAATTTTTAGCGATTAACATTTCGAAGATACGGTGCGGTGTCTGGACGCACTTTGGATATAGTGTGGTCCATGCGTCTCTCTCATCCGAATGATGGGCGATCAAGCGTACGTGCAGCAACGTTCCTACTCCAGCAAGCTAGTAGCCTTGCTTTTCTAGTCCAGCTAAAACGGTTGGCGACGTGACCATCTCAGCCGAATCTAGTACTCATCCGAGGATTGCTAGCTGTTGAGCGCGCGTTTGCTCGCGCGGTTCGCGCATAGACGGACGACGCGCAGCGTGTGCGTGGCCACGTGGTCAATCCTCAACCAATCCTCCACCGATTAGAACGGGTCAGGCCGAGCCGGAGCTGCGGAGGCGCGGCTGGCCGCGGCGGAGGCGGCTCCGGCGAGGAGCAAACTTCGGTGGGGGGTGCAGGTCGGGGGGGGGGGGGAAATCGAAGGAAGCGCCACCGCATCTTCTTCTCCGGCGAGTCGACGGCCAGGCCGAGCCGGAGTCGCCGAAGCAGCGGCTTGCCGCGGCGGAGGCGGCTCCGGCGAGGAGCAAACTTCGGTGGGGGGGGGGGGGGGTGCAGGTCGGGGGGGAAATCGAAGGAAGCGCTGCCGCATCTTCTTCTCCGGCGAGTCGCCGGAGCCGCCGCTTGCCGCGGCGGAGGCCACGACATCGAGGAGCAAACTTCAGTGGGGGGGGAGGGGTGCAGGTCGGGGGGGGGGGGGGGGAATCGAAGGAAGCGCCGCCGCATCTTCTTCTCCGGCGAGTCGACGGCCAGGCCGAGCCGGAGTCGCCGGAGCCACGGCTTGCCGCGGCGGAGGCGACGACGGCGAGGAGCAAACTTCGGTGGGGGGGTGCAGGTCGGGGGCGACCTTCTCTTCCTCCTCCGTGCGGTCTTCTTCCTCCTCCGTCCGCTGTGGGGCCCACCACGTGCGCTGTCGGAAACCGCGCGACGGGAGTCTTCCTTGCGCGCGCGCAAGCTAGCCTTGCCCTACTCATCCGGCGGAGCCTTTCTCCGTAGTAGCTTCATATCATTGCAATAGGCAATAGGCATTTAGCCTTTTAAATAGGATCTCTTTAATTAGATAACTGTAGTATTACGTAGTACTCCACTAGCGGATATGATGAAGACTTGCACCTAGTATCCCGGGTAGTACAAGATATTTTGCGCGTTGCATGGGCGATTAATTATATCTTTTGTGCCGTCTTAGTAGTATAACAAATGATTAGGTGTAACAAAGCTTAGTCAAGATCATGTGGGACGTGCCATCATTGCTTGCAAGCGAGGGTGCACCGGGACACGATCGATCGAGCTGAGGACAGGCGACCAACCGGAACCGGGCAAGGTAATGCGGCCAGCCACTGACGGATCATATGTTGGGAAAACTGGGCACACCAATTAACCCTTGATGGAGATTAGCACAAACTTAATCGTGGACTGAAAATACGCAGCGGAATAAATGTAAACTTCAACACCACTGATGTACTAACTCGCGGATCGTTGCTCGTGTCGGATGGAAACATGCATCAAGTATACATGGAGATGTCCTAGTTGCAAACAGCAGCCAGGTAGTACAAGTACTAGTTGCTCTCAGCCAGCAACTAGTACAAGTACTAGTTGTTCTCTGTCCAGAAATGCTGCAGCAATCAACACACAGAGACACCAGTCCTTTTACGTGGAAAACCTCTCAAGGTGAGAGGAAAAACCACGGGCCGAAGCCACCCAAATCTTCTTCCACTATATCAGAGCGGGATACAACAGGTTCTTCCCTAGAGAGCACTAGAGGATCTCTTACAACAAGATTTGGGGCACAAGATCTAGGGATTGGAACAATCTCACCAAAGATGGTGGAATCACAGCTTGAAGGAGACAAGGTAGTGGATCTGAACGTCACAACCTTGTGGGCAGGGCCCGTGCTTGATCTAAGCTTCTTCCTTCAACTTCTTCTTCTCCCTTTCTCTCTTGGTTTTCTTCTCCAATGGAGGCTATCCTGATTTTCGTCACCCTCTTGGTGGAGGCTGGTTGGGAGGGTTAACATCCCCCATCCATCTTGCACAATGCCCAAAATGACCCTTGGTCATAACCCTAATGGGCTTGGGCTTCTGCACCTGTTTGGGCTGCCTTAGAGGCTTCAAATGGCCATCTCCTCACAGCCCACATGAGGAGGATACCCAACAAATCTCCCCCTCCAACTCATGTGGGGAGCATCGCCATGCCCGCTACCTTGCAGCATACAAGTAGCTTCTCACTTGGCAATGTCTTGGTCATCATATCCGAGCCATTCTTGTCGGTATGGATCTTCTCAAGATGCACCATCTTGGAATTCACAACATCTCGAATCCAATGATATCTCACATCAATGTGCTTGGTTCGAGAGTGCAAGCTTGAATTCTTGGCAAGGTAGATAGCGCTCTGGCTATCACAAAACAGACCGTATTTCTCTTGCTTCATTCCCAACTCCTGCAAGAAGTTCTTCATCCAGAGCACTTCCTTGCAAGCATCAACCGCTGCGATGTACTCAGCATCTGTGGTTGACAGGGACACGCATTTCTGCAATCTTGATTGCCATGACACTGCTCCCCCTGCATAAGTCATCAGGTAACCAGAAGTAGACTTCCTAGAATCTGCATCACCAGCATAATCTGCATCTGTATAGGCTTGCAATACAGGATCACCGCTTCCAAAGCATAAGCACAATCTAGAAGTACCTTTGAGATACCTGAGAATCCACTTCACTGCATTCCAGTGAGCTTCACCTGGATTTGTCATGAACCGGCTAACAACTCCAACTGCATAGGCAATATCAGGCCTAGTGCACACCATGGCATACATCAAACTGCCCACAGCAGATTGGTACGGTACTTTACTCATCTCATCTTTCTCCTTCTTGCTGCTAGGACATTGTTCTGAACTCAGTTTGTGATGGCCTGCAAGTGGAGAGGTAACAGACTTTGCGTCTTTCATATTGAACCTTTCAAGTACCTTCTCAATGTATCTTTCCTGTGAGAGCCAAAGCAGCTTCTTTGATCTATCACGGGAGATCTTCATGCCAAGTATTTGCTTAGCTGGTCCTAAATCCTTCATGGCAAATGATTTACTCAATGCCTTCTTGAGGAGAGCAATCCTCTTTGTGCCATTTCCAACAATCAGCATGTCATCGACATATAGCAAGAGAATAATGAAGTCACCCTCGGCGTACCTCTTCGTAAACACACAATGATCAGGTTGTGCTTTACGGTATCCAAGCTCAGTCATGAATGACTCGAACTTCTTGTACCACTGCCGAGGAGCTTGCTTCAAGCCATACAAGCTCTTCTTCAATCTGCACACTTGGTGCTCCTTGCCGCAACCATGAATCCTTCTGGCTGCTCCATGTATATCTCCTCCTCTAGGTCACCATGCAAGAATGCTGTCTTCACATCAAGTTGTTCAACCTCCAAGTCCATGGAGGCAGCCATGCCAAGCACAACTCGGATCGAAGACATCTTGACCACCGGAGAGAATATTTCATCGAAGTCAATTCCCTTCTTCTGACTGAAACCTTTCACAACCAATCTTGCCTTGTATCTTGGATGTGAGCTATTTTCTTCAGTCTTCACTCTGTACACCCACTTGTTCTTGAGTGCTTTCTTGCCCTTCGGCAGAGACACCAAATCAAAGGTATCATTCTCATACAGGGATTTCATCTCGTCCTGCATGGCTTCTGACCATTCATTCTTGTGCTCATCAGACAGTGCCTCCTCATAGCATGAGGGCTCACCTGCATCAGTCATCAACACATATTGATGTGGTGGATACTTGCTGGAAGGTACACGGTCTCTCCCAGTTCTCCTCAACTGCTGCACTGGTGGTGGGGAATCAGGTGGATTATCATCACCGTGACTCTCATCATCATCATCATCAGATGGTTGTTCATGTCCCTGACTTGTACTGCCTTGATCAGTTGCATCATCATCTTCAACATCACCATCATCATCATCTCCCCCATGATTGTCATGGACTAGAGGAGGGTTCACTGGATCTAGGACAACCTGAGGTGTGGTAGTCTTCGGCTTCTCCGGTTTACCAATATCTTTTATTGTTTCATCTTCAATGAACACCACATCACGGCTGCGCACAGTCTTCTTCTTGACTGGATCCCACAATCTGTATCCAAACTCATCGGTTGGACTGTTGAGATAGATGCACTGCTTTGTCTTGCTATCAAGCTTGGCTCTTTCATCCCTCGGGATGTGCACAAATGCCTTGCACCCAAAGACCTTCAGATTCTTGTATGATACATCCTTCCCTGACCAAACTCTCTGAGGAATATCACCTGCAAGAGGAACTGAGGGGGACAGGTTTAGTATATGCATAGCATGAATCAAAGCTTCAGCCCAAAAACAGTTAGGTAACTTTGCATGAGAGAGCATAGCTGTGACCCTCTCCGTGAGAGTCCTGTTCATTCTCTCTGCAAGTCCATTGAGCTGAGGTGTCTTTGGTGGTGACTTCTCAAGCCTGATGCCACATTTCTGCAATACCTTTCAAAAGGACCTCGGTATTCACCACCATTGTCTGATCTGACGCACTTCAGTTTCCTGCCAGTTTCTCTCTCAACTTTGGCATGGAATTCCTTGAAGACGCCGAGCACTTGCCACTTGTTTCTCAACACATAGAGAAATATCTTTCTGGAGTGGTCATCAATGAATGTCACAAAGTATAATGCTCCACCGAGTGATTTTTCGGTCATGGAGCAAACATCAGTATGCACAATATCAAGAACATTCTCCGCACGTCTTGGCGGTCGTGTACGAAATGCAACCCTATGTTGTTTGCCAGCAAAACAATGTTCACAGGGTTTCAAGGTTATACCTTTCAACTCAGGGAGGAACTCCATGCGAGCAAGAGGTGCATGCCCTTCTCACTCATATGCCCAAGCCTCTTGTGCCACAACTCAGCCGAAGTGTCATTCTCGGCGACGTTCAGCATCTCATTGCATAGCTTGGTTTTAGTCACATAGAGGTTACCTTGCTTGCTTCCTCGAGCCACAATCAAAGAGCCTTTGGTGAGCTTCCATTTTCCATCACCAAAATAACTGCATGGCGAATGTCATCAAGCTTTCCCACTGACAACAAATTCAGCCGTATATCGGGAACATGCCTCACATCATCGAGCACCAAACTGCAACCTGTGGAAGTCTCAATGCATATAGTGCCCTTGCCAACAATGGTTGACGAACCGCTGTTTCCCATCCTCACTTGGCCGGTAACACCGCTGGTGTAGGAGAGAAATACTCCTTGTGTGATGTAATGTGGAAGGACGCACCTGAATCCACAACCCAACTCATGGCATCATCACGAACAGCACTATAGCATTCTTCATCTTCAATGACTAGATAGTCTTCACCTTCTTCACATTCTGCAACATTGGCGGCACCATTCTCTGCCTTTTGCTCGTTCTTGTTTGCAACTTTTCCCTCTGCAAGATCTTTCTTGTATTTCCTGCATTCGCTCTTTATGTGATTCGGCTTGCCACAGTAAAAGCAAGTAACATCTTTTCTATGTTTTGACTTTGATCTCCCCTGGATTTATCTTTGCCTTGCTGAAATCTGGCATGGCCACGTCCACGGTTTTCATTCTTCCCATGGGATTCAGCCACATACGCATCAGAAGAAGTGGCATCGCCCTTTTCCTTCTTTCTGGCTTCTTCATTCAGCATGCTATTCTTCACCATCTCCAAAGTCAGCTTCCCATCCGGAGCTGAATTGCTAATGGACACAACAAGCGTGTTCCAACTGTCGGGCATGGAACTCAGCAGCAACAATGCTTGCACCTCATCCTCGAAGTTGATCTTCATAGCTGAAAGTTGGTTTATATGGCACTGGAAAACATTCAAGTGTTCAATCACACTGCTGCCATCTCGGTACTCAAGTTTTGCAAGTCTCTTGATAACCGAGGCCTTGTTCATAGCTGTTTTCCTCTCATACATTGACTCCAACTTCGCCACATCTCATACGCATTTGTGTCATTTGCAACATGGTGGAATATATTGTGGTTGATGTACAATCGAATCATACCTACTGTCTTTCTGTTCAACACTCTCCAATCTTCATCCGTGACACCGGTCGGTATCTTGTCTTTCACAATTGGCTCATACAAATCCTTGCAGTAAAGGATGTCTTCCATCATGGGCTTCCATAATGAGAAATTGGAAGAATCAAGCTTTATCATGCCACTCGTAGCGGCGCCTTCTTCCAAAGCCATTGTGAGCAGCAACCTCGAACAACCTTGAGCTCTGATACCACTCTGTTGGGAAAACTGGGCACACCAATTAACCCTTAATGGAGATTAGCACAAACTTAATCGTGGACTGAAAATACGCAGCGGAATAAATGTAAACTTCAACACCACTGATGTACTAACTCGCGGATCGTTGCTCGTGTCGGATGGAGACATGCATCAAGTATACATGGAGATGTCCTAGTTGCAAACAGCAGCCAGGTAGTACAAGTACTAGTTGCTCTCAGCCAGCAACTAGTACAAGTACTAGTTGTTCTCTGTCCAGAAACTGCAGCAGCAATCAACACACAGAGACACCAGTCCTTTTACGTGGAAACCTCTCAAGGTGAGAGGAAAAACCACGGGCCGAAGCCACCCAAATCTTCTTCCACTATATCAGAGCGGGATACAACAGGTTCTTCCCTAGAGAGCACTAGAGGATCTCTTACAACAAGATTTGGGGCACAAGATCTAGGGATTGGAACAATCTCACCAAAGATGGTGGAATCACGGCTTGAAGGAGACAAGGTAGTGGATCTGAACGTCACAACCTTGTGGGCTGGGCCCGTGCTTGATCTAAGCTTCTTCCTTCAACTTCTTCTTCTTCCCTTTCTCTCTTGGTTTTCTTCTCCAATGGAGGCTATCCTGATTTTCGTCACCCTCTTTGGTGGAGGCTGGTTGGGAGGGTTAACATCCCCCATCCTTCTTGCACAATGCCCAAAATGACCCTTGGTCATAACCCTAATGGGCCTTGGGCTTCTGCACCTGTTTGGGCTGCCTTAGAGGCTTCAAATGGCCATCTCCTCACAGCCCACATGAGGAGGATACCCAACATCATACACATTGAAATTGGAGAATTATTAGTTTCGGGGAGGGACCACGTGTATCCGTAACATTCAGTACTCGTCCTAGCTTGCGTGGACAGTTCTCATCTACCGGTATCATTGCAAGTTTCGCTCGGTTCTAGAACTATACCGCTTTCCTGCCTTGAAATGAAGGATTTGCGTAATATGGTGCCAAAATTGTCGCCGGCCTTAGGTCATATGCAATGTGGTGATGTCAGTCTTTTCTTAGCATTGACACGTAGGATATTTGTCTAGTTGAATGAGAGAGAATAAAAAAATAGGAGGTTGCCTCCCCTTAGCAAATTGTCGCCGGCCTTCCTGCCTTGAAATGAAGGATTTACGTAATATGGTGCCGAAATTGTCGCCGGCCTTTTTTAAAATGTACTAAGCTGGTGTGTCGTTTTAGGATCTCTAGCATGTTCCGTGTATGCGCATTTATTAGCAGCGACAGGCCGGCCGGGCGAGAAATCAACCTATAGGTCCACATGTGGAGTCAGTTTAGTTTTTTAAGAACAAATAAAAGTGTTTAAATTTAACAATAATTTAATTCAACTTCTTTTTTCTCAGCTCCAAAATAATTTAACTCCTTTAAATGAAATTTATGTGACCTATAACATGAAATGTACATAAGAACCCTATAAAACCTGAAAACCGGCACTTCTCAAACATCCTCACGAGTTTTGGCAATGTCACCGGTTTGATCCTTGGTTTTGGTTACCGGTCGGTAACCGGACATCCCGAGCACCCTCGGAAAATGGTCATACCGGATGAAAAATCTCGAAATTTTGAATTTTAACGAAAACTTTCGGTGAATGGTTAAACTGGGAACCAAAAAATTTGAATTTTCGAATTTTAGATTTCAAATTCGTCCGGTAACCGGTCGGGATTTTCTGGTAACCGTGGTAACCGGAAATCCCGACCACCCTCGGGAATTTTTTTTCTACCGGTAACCAAAACCTTTGATCACAATTTTTTAAAAAAAAAAGGCAACTTGAGCTCCTTCCCGTCCATCCTCTCTAGTTTACTGATGCAATGCCTGGGCCTACCGCTCGATGACAACTTGAGCTCCTTCCCCTCCATCCTCTCTAGTTTACTGATGCAATGCCTGGGCCTACCGCTCTCCATTTTCTAGCTCAGACATGTCCACTTACTGCCTTTAGATAAAAAGGTTGTTGTGAGATATGCCACGAAGGGCAATGACATCACCATGGATGGTCGATGCACTTTGGTTAACTTATTAGTGTTAACCTCATAAGCCATCTACTCCCTCCATTTTTTAATATAAGATGTTTTAGTTGTTACACATGTTGTCTAGATACATATTAAAGTGAGTGAACATGCAAATTAATACATGTCTACATACATTTGTATACATGTGCATGTAGATAAATGCTAAAACATCTTATATTAAAAAATCGAGGAGTACCATATTACTCCTCTTGTGGTGTGCGCGGGGTAGTTTGAGATTTTAGAGAAACTGGAGAGGGCGTTACTTTAAGTTGGGACCAATAAGGTGACGAGTGGAAAGTGCAAAGTGAATTGGAAAAAAAGTATCAACAGAGGAACCTTGGGAGAACAGGCATCCTTGACATGATAAAGTTCTCGCATGCCCAACTTCGTTGACCATGGATGGCTTGGAAGGATCAACATGGATCTTGTATACGATGGAAATCGTGTCATGACAAATATAAGGATTTCTTATATGCGAATACTATCATCACGGTTAGGATGGTAGCATTGCAAAGTTTTAGCATGCCGCTTGGCTTAACGGTTGCAAGCCCAATGGTATTGCCCTGACCATTTTCGTCCTTTCCGAACACAACGTTAGACACATCAAACAATATGTGCACAATAATGAATGGATCAACCAATTAATTGTCGATAACAACCTCACCTTAGATTACTTACAGGAATTTGTCAACTTGTAGAGGGCACCAATGTCCATGCTAATAACTCCATAATCAGGGGGCAGGCATGTCCTCCTCGACACACTCCAACCACTAAACGCCCAAAACCCGTCCCCTACCTACAGTCACAGATGACAATCGACACGCCGGCGTGTCGGCGACAGCATGGCAACGCACTCACTCACTTCACTCAATCATCTATCTATTCGTGGCGCAAGAGGATGAGACGACAGATGAGAACGACACAAAACATCCTCATCCCGGGCCCTGCCGCCGCGGCCTGCTGCGTTCCATCCGAGGGGCTTTATCGTCCTCGCGCGTCGCCGCCGCTCGCTCCACTTGGAGCTCCAATCCAATCCAATCCGCGGATGACCGATCGCTTTGCGTGGTTTGCCGTTTACGTTTGTCGCGGCCGGCCGTTCAGTGCCTCAAACCCACCATGTTGCGTGCTCTTCTTCCCATCGTTCCTCTCTGCAGTCCACAGGCTGGTTGGTGAGCTCGCCCGATCGCCGATCACGAACGCGTTCTCCTCATCATCATACTGGTGGTAGTGGAAGAGCAGAGCACTAGCATACTAGCAGTTACGGTTGTTTTCCTGAAACAGAGCGGCAGCTATCTGAAGTGAACATCCAGAAAATGAAAAGCTATCCGGAAGGAAGACCACGTGCATGCACTGGACTGGATGGCGCCAAGTGTTCGTGCCAAGTGTCCGGAAGGAAGACCAGAAGTATATTGTTTTCGATGAAACCGTGTGAATTATGATATATATATATATATACCGGTGGCAGGGAAAGCTACTCATCTGCTGTGTTTTTTTTTTTGAAACGAGGAGCAAAAGCTTTGCCCCGTATATTAATTAAGGGAGAAGATTGCAAGAATGCAGGTTTTTAGTCACCGAAATATTACAACACAATTACTCTCGCGGCATCAAGTTGTCCAAACATTTGGCACCCGCAAGAACCCACAAGCGGGCCTCATTTTTAACTTTGCCTAAGACAACTAGAGGCGGCGCACTCTTATTTTTAAACACCCGAGCGTTGCGCTCATTCCGAACTTCCCAAGTGACAAGCAAGGTGAGGGACGCGACGGCCTTGCGGTTAGGGGGAAGGTTGGTCATCAAAAGCCACCACTCGTTGAAGTTGAGGTTAAGCCACCCACCGGTGTTGATGTTGGGGAGGCCGAGCCAATCCTTTGCAAGGTCCCAAATTCTTCTCGTGAAGCGACAATGCACAAGAAGGTGAACAAGAGACTCCCTCACCTTGCCCTTTTTGCAAGCAATCTGCTGCGTTTATCGGAAAGGAGAATGCCCGATGAAGCTGGTTTTAAGAATTAGGGGCTAGTCTTGGCATGTTATTATGGCAAAAAGGCTGATGAGCACAACAGTGTGCCTTTTTTCCTCACCTGCTCAATCAATTAAGAGAGCAACGTGTCAGATGACTTGCTAGAGCAAAGGATATAGTACCAACGGAACAGCCAGTGATGGGTTTGCTACAGTGACTAGACTGTTTTCAGAGTGAGGGTCCTGACTCCTGAATCCTGATCCAACAGCTGAGAAGTAAAGGCACGAAAAAAAAAGAAAGGTTTTGGGCTACAGACTTATGTCAGTTTCGAATAGAAATGGGTCAGCCTACAAGCATAACGGCCCAGAACTATATGGGCTTAACTAGCAGCAGGCCTCACCAGGCCCGTTTTCGTGCCCCCACTCTTCATCGCAATATACAAGTTCCGCCACCGAGACGGCGGCCGAAACACCACCGAACCAGACCCCCGGGGAAACCCTAGGACGAGCAGCCATGGCCAAGGGTCGCAACAAGAAGAACAGGGCCAAGAATGGCGACGGCCCCGCCTCCATGGACACCTCCGAGGGCGCGCCTGCAACATCCAGCGCCGCAGAAGCACCCGAGCGTAATTTTTTAGCTCCTCTGTTTTCTTTTCAGTGATTTGTTCATTGGTCTTCCACTCCTTGACCCGGATATTTTCGTTCCTTTTTTCCCAATTTGCAGCGATGGATACGTCCGAGGGGAAGCAGCAGTCTTCGGCGTCGACTGCTCTCAGGTGAGCAAAAAGATTACAACGACTGCTATTTTGATGAATTGGTATGAATTCCACCGGCTTCAGGCCAGTCTTTGTGAGTTGGCTGGCTTACAAGGTTATTACGACAACTGAAACTGGAAAATTCGACTTAACATTAGTAACATGTCGATGTGGGACGAGCCGATGTTATACTGATTAGTTTGTTTCAACTACGGAGTAGTTGGGAAACCTCTTGTTTCTTATAATGTGAAGAACTCTGCACGAATATTTAGTTAATTATTCGTTCAGCGTGTTCTGTTTATGCTTCATAGGGCACATGTGGTTAGAAGAATCTATAACCTGTGCTACTGTGAATACATGGGACATTACCTCTCATTTGCATGCGGTATTGCCTTAGCCATTGATTGTTTCTGAATGTTTCAACACTGAAGAGCCTCTCTTCGTTTTTTATTTATAATGAACTCCACCAGTGCTGTTGCTCTGGCTAAGTAGGAGTCTGTACTCTATACTTGTGGTCATCGTGATCTGATAATATATCTATGTTAACGGTTGCTTTCAAATATTGTATCCCAGATTACATTAAAATTGAGGCTTATCTTACAAAATACTTGGTATAATGGGTGCTGTACAGCAGTCATTTGGTTGCTGACATTCTGTGTTTCTATCTTTCAATGATAAATGGGTTGTATCGATTGAGAGAAAAAATTAGTGCGAATATATTGGGTGCTGCACAGATTATGTAGAAAATGTTATCAATTGCCTCTTTGACTCTTTGTCCTAGCCACATCTGCACTATAATATAAACCAGTTGGTGGGATTTGAAAAGTTTGTCACCATTCAGTCCACAACATCTTGTCCGCTTCTCATGAATGTGGACAGTTTATTTTACATTTGGGAGTTATGCAAATGTTGATGGGATTTATCAACCCATTGTTCGCTAAATTGTAAATTCCTTTCCTAGCATAACATTTAAAGAACATTTCATTGGTAGACCCTGGCAATTAGAATTAGCTTTGTAGCTGTGGTTTTACTTTACTATTTGTTTTGTTCACTAACCATTTATAGAGTAATAACAAAGAGTCTTTAGCGGAATTGCTACATATTCTTTTGTTGATTTGCATCACATATTTGCCAACCTATGTTTTCTGGGTTAGCATTTCCACAGGTACATAAAAGTTTATGATTAGGGTGGTTATTTTAACTGGCTACGACGCTCCTTAAATATGCCATTGGTGTTACATCTTCCTGATGCTCTAGAAATTTCAAGCAATTCAGTATCGTGACATTTATCTAAGCTATCGCTAAGGGATGAGATCTGGAGATATCATTCATTGTGATAATGAAATTGAATTAGTAAAATATGCGCTTGTGCTTTGCTTCTGATATGGCATATACCTGTTTTTCTTTGAGTGTTCTTGCTTTCTGGGCAGATATTCTTGGCTTATGAATATCTTGTTCTTACCCGATCACTTTCTCTTTAACCAGGAAAATAAAGAAGGGTGCGCAAACTAAAAGGACCAAAAATATGAGGAAAATGAAAGCAGTTGCCAGGGCAATCTCAAAAACTGAAAAGTCAGAAGAGAAGGTTCTGAAAGCCAAAAGCAAGAAGACGAGGATTCAATCTGCTAAGTCTTTGTATGATTAGAGTTCCAACGGTTAGAATTATTTTGGTTACCGGTATATTTCTGCTCTGTAGATCAACCAAATCTTTGTGTTTCAAAAAACATGCTTTGCCTCCAAAGATTGTCATTACTAGCTTCTTTACACCATGTTCTATGATGACACCTGGTATTAGTTGAGTGTAGTATGATTGATCGGCTTTCTCATTCTTTGATATCGATCTTTGCAAAGTATTATTTTGACCTTGCACCGCTGAGCAGATCATTTGGAACCGGAATGTGCAAAGACACTCCTGAGATATAAAGTTCTTTTAAAAAACACCATTCATTTATTAAAGGGCATATTCTCCTTTTTTTTCTGCACATGGTTCCAACAGTTCCACGGAAATACTGTTGCTTCAGGTCAAAATAGGTGCACCATTTTATTTCACCCCGGGCGTTCGGTTTGCTCGGTCCGGTATTTCGGTCATCCAAAATTTCGGTCATCTAGAAACGCTACCCGAATTACGGTCGGTCTTTATGTATTCGGTCTTCGGTCTTTTCGGTCCGGTCTTCGGTCATGACCAAATAGACCAAAAAAAAGGAAATAACAGCAACACAATCTCTTGTTATATTCAGCTCATCCTCATAGTTATATTCCTTCAGTTCATCCTCATGTTCAAATGTCATCTACAAAAAAACAGTAACACAATCTCTTGTTTAGATGCCAATACAGAAATATATAATCATAAGCATGCGTACCACTAGGCACTAGCAGTCTAGCACTAGCAGAGTAGTCTAGCACTAAGCTTGATCTAGCACAGTCCGGCAGCAAAATTATAGGGAAACAAGAACCAAGCTTGCCGTGTGCTTGGCATGCGTACCACAATCTCTTGTTCTAATAGGCAGGGGAGGTTCTCACTGTGTGCCTCGCAGGTTGCTGGTTCCAGGCGGCCAAGCTTGCCGCGGGGACGGGGATGGAGCTGCCGTCCGTGCAGCGGGGATGGTCGCGGCTCCCGGCGGCCGAGCTTACGGCGGGGATGGAGTGGCGGCCGGGATGTGCAGCGGGGATGGGCGCGGCTCCCGGTGGCCGAGCTTGCGGCGGGGATGGAGTTGCGGCGGGGATGGAGTCTTGGGCGCTGAGATGTGGGGGTGGCGGCGGCTAGGTCAGGTCTCGACCTACTCCCACCGAGATGTGGAGTAGAAAGCGAGAGGAGAGGGGAAATCCCGCGCCGAGGATGCGTTAATTTAGCAAGGAGAGCGTGTTCTGCCCAAAATCGTCGGTCATTTCGGTCGGATCGGTCTCCCGTGCCCCACAACCGAACAGACCGTAATTAATTCGGTCACCTGATTAGCAAGACCGAGGGCATGACCGAAGCCCAAAATACACAGTATTTCGGGTTCGGTTCCGGTTACTTCGGGTTTGGGGTTCGGTTTCGGTTTTTTGTGCCCGGGGTGAATTTTATTCCTCTCTTTTCGCCCTCTGCAATGGAAGAGCATTACTGCACAAGTCTTCGGAGATATTTTAGCTGATGGCATGCCCCTCCGCTTCACAAAAAGATGTCTCAAAACGGAACCTTAGGGCCTATTTGGTTGAGCTTACTTTTGTCTTTTGGATTTTGACTTATGAGCAGAAATTCAAAACGGCTTCCAAGCTCATATGCTCATGTTTCAATAAAAAAATCGAAAAACATAGTAAAACATTTCAAAAAATTCTGAATTTTTTTGGTGATGAACATATACAAGTTTTCTGCACACGTGCCAAATTTCAAGGTGAAATGACATTTTGGGTGCTCTGTAAAAAAGACAAATCACTAACCAAAATGGTGATCTAAAAAATTCCTTTTTGGAGCACTGGTTTTGTCTTTTTTGTGTAGAGCACAAGACATGTCATTTGACCATGAAATTTGGCACGTATGTAAGAAACTTGTATATGTTCATCACCAAATATTTCAGATTTAAAAAAAATGTTTTACTATTTTTTCTAAAAAAAATATTCAGGCAGGAGCATATGAGCTCGGGAGCCAAAACCCCCCTCTGCCACAAAGCACCTAAGTAGGTGTTTTTGATTTTGGCTTTTGGTTAACCATCATGTTACGATGTTCTGTCAGAAGCCAAAAGCCAAAACCAAAAACATCTAAGCCAAAATCTAAAAAAAAGAAATAAGCCCAACCAAACATTCAGGTTAGATCGTATAAGATCTTGCACGAAGCTACATCCTCGAGCAGTAGCTGCAGAATGAGCTCGGTAAACCGTGATGCGGAACGAAATTATGGGGTTTAGCCATCACCCGATCATTCAGTTTGGTGAATTACTCGTCAGGTGCACAATAGAGTACTACTCCCTCCGTTCACTTTTTTAAATCATTCTAGGTTTTTTGAATATATATGTAGATATATTTAGTATGTAGATTTACTCATTTCAATCCATATTTAGTCTATAATGAAATATTTAAAACTCCTTATAATAAAATTGAACAGAGGAAGTAGTAATATTCGCTGATAATCTAGTGCCATTGTGCAGTCAATTAATGCGTCGCTGGTCTTCCGATCGAACGGCAGGTTGCTCAGCCGCCAGATCTTCTACCGTTGGTATTTGATTCTTCGCGTGGTGACTTTCGGTCAGCATGTGACGGCGCCCTTTTTCGTGTCGATCGTCACAACCGGGTGTGGCGCTGGTCCTGGTTCTCAAATCTCAAATATGTGGTCTGATCTGCATCGCAGCCATGGTGCTCGTCTCCGATCCGATCAGTAATAGTCGAATTGCTGGCAAACCGAGTGGCGTGCATCTCCAGGTCTTTCTGTGATTCAACCGAAAGATTCTGTAGCTTAACAGTATCGAAGGAGGTAAACGGGGTGACCCCAAGGAGCTCTCACAGCGATTAGCAATTCTCGGCCGTCGGATCGACCAGTTACGTCGTGATCTAGACCGTCCATTTCCTCGCTTACTTTTTTACTGCCCAGATCACTCACTGCCAGTGGGCCCAAACGTCGCCGGTCCCATGTTGCAGACTCACAGCGGGTCGCTTCCTCGGTGCAACTTCGGAGGGTCTAATTTGGCAGCGGGCTAAATATCTGATCGGAGGGGTAGTTTCGGAATTTCGGCGCAGAGTGGACCGAGCGCGTCGCCGTCCTCCCTCGCTGTCGATCCCTCCATGGTCGCCGGGTACAGGCTCTACGCAGAGATGACGGTAGAGAGGAGCTCGCACGCCTCATCTCTGCCTCGCCTCCTCTCTCTCGCCCCTCGGTCTCCGCTCCCTCCTTCCGCCTACAGTAGACGGGTTTGAGATCCAGTTTCAAATCCGCCGCCGCCTCGCTGATCTCCGGCAGGACCTGACGCCATGCGCGTCGCCGACCTTCGGCCGGATCGGACGCTACGGTGGTGGTTTCGGTTGACCCACGCGGGGTTTCATTTCTTTGGCTTCTTTTTCTTTCTTTTGTCCGTGGGATCTGATTCGTTGGTCTTCTTTTTCTCTGTTTCCTTTTTGGCCGCATGCTTTCGTTCTCCTTCTGTTTGTTAAATTGCTTTTGGACCTTTCCTGTGCTTTGGCTTTCTTAGTCAGTTGCTTTTTGTTTTTTTGATTTGCTTGATTTGTTCAGTTCTTCGTTCTTTTTGGTCTCTTTCCGTTTTGCCCGTTCTTGATTTTATGGTGCTATTTGTTTCCTAAGATTTTTCCTCATTCGTTCCTTCTTTTTGGATCTGATCTTCTTTCTTTGGTTCTGATTTCTTCTCCTTTCTTCTCACGGTTTCTTTTGTTCTTTCCGTAATCTGTTTTTGGCTTGGTTTTAATTCTCTCCTTTGTGGGGAAATTGATGACCGTGACCCATCTCTTCTCCTCGGTCGAGATCCTCTCCCTTCTCCTCCGTGCCCGGCCGTCCCTCGCGACACCGCTGCAGTCGGCTTCTCCCTCCTCGGCCTCCAACGGGAGGTGCGGGACCATAGCCGCTCGTGCACTCCGTAAGCCGCCGCCACTCCCTTCTCAGGTCGAGCTCCCATCCTCGCGTTCGTCGGCAGCAGCTCATGTCGTCGCCATCGCTAGAAGGAGAGGAAGGATGCTGCTGCGTCAAGCCGACGCGAGATGCTGCTGGCCCTCACCCGGATTTGCCACCGCCTGGAGTAGCTCGCCGCCGGCTACAGTCCCCTCGGCTGCCGTGCCCTTCCCGAGCGCCCAGCAAGGTATCTTCCCAAAATTCAAATCCCTGTTTATCTCATGGTTGATTGTTGCCTGCTGCGCTGCTTGCTTGATGCGTGTGTGCTTGCTTGATGTAGGGCTGCATGCGTGCTTGACTGCATGTCTCCGTGCTCGCTTACTATTGTCCTGATGATGTTGATTTGCTTCCTACTTGCTAGATGCTGGGTGGATGATTGATGATGCTGCTGATGTTGCTGCCCTTTTGGAGTTGGAATGGGAAGTTGGGAGGTAGGGATGCATATAGCATTCGGTAAAGCAAGCTGCAAGCCAACCTCTTTACTTATTTTTTCGATTCTTCATGCTTATGTGTTCTGTTTATCTCAAATTGTAATACTACCATCTGATGTATTTACATGTACCACATGGATTTATAAAATTAATGACCGTTCAATTATTGATGACTTGGAGGCAACAAATGTGGTAGTATTTTGATCTCTGTTTGTCTTTATTAAAATAATTTTATTAATCATTTCTATATACTAGCCATACTGTTGTATGATTGTTTCTAAAAAATTACCGTGTCCAATGTCTCTGAATTCGTGTCATCGCATCGTAAATTTTCATCATTGTATTGGAATTTGCCTGAGGAGACTGAATTGCTTTTCTGTTTATCTCCCTCGACGCGCCGCCGCTGCTCTCCGACCCGCTGTCCAGCTGGTCCGCAGCTCGATCCACCAACGGGAAGGTTCCACTCTCTCTCTCTACTTCTCTTTCTCTCTAGATACCGTTCTTCCTGCATTAGATCGCAAGCTATCTAGGCCCTCTGCTCACGGTTTTGTTTTTTGCTTGATTTGCAGCACGATGTGTCGCTTCTCATGAACCAATTTGTCTTGCTGCAGTGGATCGACAACATGTATAGCTTCATCCCCCTCTTGCTCCTCGGTTTATTTCATTTCCCGTGAGTGATGTCTGATTGGTGTGTGATGGTATGTAAGCAAGTGTTAGAGCGAGTCGCATATGAGATATGCAGTTCTTGGTGTTGCTAATTTCTTGCCTGGTTGTGTTTCCTCAGTATATATTCGTTGGCTTACTTTGTGTATTTATATGTACTTGGCCAGAAACTTGATTTTTTTCCCACCCGCTCATGCATATGATGTACAGGTTAACTAGCTATTATCCAAAGGATGGAGATGGTGGATGAGAACAAAACATGGATTGCCGCTGCACTGATGGCACTCTCTTCTCAATGGCCTGGCGTTGTATTTTGCTGCAGCTCTTCATCATCAAAAGGGAGCTTTTCCTACCATTAGTTTAAAGCGTCATGTGCTAGCCCAATGACTATTGGTAAATTTGTTCTCTTTGTTAATTCTTCAGTGATATGCTGCACCGATTAGTGATAGGTCATTTCTTCTGTTACTACTCAGTATTGTTACCTCTGTTAAGGGTCCTACATATTGCTAATATTTGCATTCTATTACAACAGGATGCTACTGCAGTCACTGTTCCTCAAGACACCACCGTCAGTCCTGAACCCACGGGAGCTAGGTTCGTTTAGGCAAAATCAATGCTATCACATTATTTCATCTATACAATGCCCTCCTGGATTTTCCTGTGATCTGATACATTTGATCATCATCTTGTGCACCGATGGCAAAGATCTTAGCAATTCATCTGTCTTTTCTAGGCTTCGCCTCCTTAGACTAGCATTTATTAATTGTTACTCTAGGTTTCTATGCTGATAGCTATTGAGGCGTATCATTTTTTTTCTATTGTTCTGCTGTGTGAGCTAATCCAATTGTCGTTAGCTGATATTTATCTTGGGACTTGACCAATCTGTTACTTCAGGGACAACTCTCTTGGTATGCAGCGGCGATGCATTGTGTTTGGATTCCTAATGTATGTCGTTTCCTTCATGTCGCAATCCTTGAAGAAATTATGCAAAGACAGTGAGTTATCTCGTCTTGAGTTCACCTTTTCCTGTGATTTATGTTTTTCCTGAAGTTTGTTTACTTGGAGAAGAGTATGTCCATGTTAGATCTTATAGAAGCATGTACATGCACTTTCTTGCTAGGGCTGCACCTACTGTTTTTTCAAGTAGTTCAGCTCATTTCTTTTGCGACTTGGTTGCAATCTCTATGTGTAGTGATACTTCTACTTTTCATCGTTAATTCCTCTTATTGCCTCGCCTGTGCTGATATTGAATTTATCGATGTAGAGAACAAACCCATGCGTGCACAAAATAAAGAAGAGAGGGCAGATGGATTTCAGAAATCTCATTTGTGTGTTCATGTATTTTGCATCTTATAGCTTCAAGTTGTTATGCAGTTTCATCTTCGTGGTGAGATTACAATCCACAAAAGATTATTGTCAGTGGTGTTTGATTTATATTTGATACCCACAAATCTACAGGTTGGAGGACTTTCAATACATTTACTTATTGCCGTTTGTGAATTTTTCTTTACTTTTTCTTAAAAGGTAACTGCTTTTGACTTTAACCAAGGAGTTTTTTTGTCCCCCTAATTGCACACATCATGGATTTTCTGCTCAATATGGATTTACTTTCCAGGTTCCTTCTCTTACTCTAGACTCTCATCTCTGTAACCACTATGTTGAGGTAAAGGTCGATTCTCCTATTTTTCCCTCATGTCTGTCAGCTCTTTTGAGAGATAATGGCTATTAGTTATGATGCACTACATGGTTTCTCTTGATGTCGTGATGTTCAATATAATTTGCTTGCTCTCATTTGTGTTTAAGATTTATCAGTTCAATTATCTGCATTTGTGTAATATTGTATAACCTTCTCTATGTGCGAGCATTGTGCCTAAACAGTCAGTCACTGATATGTCTAATATACTTGCTTATATGATATAGGCTATATTCTCTACATTTGCTTAGTAGATGAGTATCATTTTTATCGGGTTATATTGTTAGGCATGTCAATACTAATGACGTTTCACATATCACTGATTTGCATGTTGATCAATAGTGCGACCATTATGGATGTCAGTATCATCTTTATGTATGAAAAATCTTTTTCCTTAGTGCGAACATTTGCTTAGTAGATGAGTATCATCTTTATGTATGAAAAATCTTTTTCCTTTCCCCCCCTTAAATCTAAATACTGTCGTTGTGATGTCAGTCCAGTAGCGTAAATATTTTCCTTTGTTACTTATATAGTCATGGTACTTTCTACATATGGAAGTGTGTTGTTGTATTATGTGCTCTCCTACATCCTCTACTCATCTCTGCTCTGACTATTTCTTGATTTAATCCCCACACATTCTCATCTCTATTTGTTTAGATGCTGACGAGGAAGCCCAGGGATTCACGCCGTCGCCATCCTTGCCATCAGTCACGCCTTGGTGAGCCTCCTGTCCTAAATCTGACATTGCAAGACGATCAAATAATCGATGCCCTTGATTTTAATCTTATGCCTGAAACCTCTCAGGTATCATGTGCACTTTAATTCTTGGTCTGGATTTATTTAGATCCAGTCTCAAATATTCTTGGAGCTATGAGAGACATGTGCGATTCATGTCACAGAGGAAAGACGGGGACATTAAAGATCTGTTGTGTGTAATATGAGGTAAACACGATTTAGGTTAACCACTCAGGTTATTTTCTTTAAATGCCATGATACAATAATCTTAATTTTTTTTGTCCATGCAGTGCTTTTTGGTCGCTTGCAATATTGTTTGATTTTGTGTTTCATACATAAGTACATGCCGACCCTTTTAGTTAACTCATATGGCATTTGCACGGCAAAGAATAGTCGAGTGTGATTGATTCGCCATGGCTAGGATTTTGCTTTATGTTTAGTTTTGAAAGATAAAGATGAGGCAGATATTTGGTTTTTCCACCAGAAGCACAAAATATGTCCCTTCGGACATTTCTTTCTGACCTTTGTGTTTATTGTTGCAGACTCATGCTCTGGATGGTGGATTTAAATGCACTAAGAAGGTATAACAACTTTGTTGTCTGAATGTATAGGAACGGGTAATCTGTGAGATTGTTTGTGTTTGCTCAATATTGTTTCTTTGTATGTGCACATACTGCAGTTTGCTCTAACATAATCACAATTTTCAGAGACAGTTTTTTAATTATGACCATTCTCCTGTTTTTCCATCAGGCTTCCTTTTACAATACTGCATATCAACATATGTGACATCAGGACATGAAATAGGGGTCTGTAGGTTGGGTAATCCAAGGCACCATGGGCAGTGCAGATTACATCTCTCTCTTGATATGTTCTCCAATCAATTATGTTGATGTTGCTTCTACTATTTTGCCATGCTTGCCGTTTATAGCTTTCTTTTGGATATCAGTTGTTTAGTTAATCACGTTGTTGGACTCTTGGTTCACTTCACTTACATTATCTGGTTAAGTATAGACCTGGTTTTACTTATGCTTGCTAAATGCAGTGTTAGGTCTTTAGTTCTGCCTTTGAATGGTCATTTTTCGGAAAAGGAATTTTACTTCACTTTCAGACATACTGGAGAAAAATACATCGCACTGGACTGGAATTTTCTTGCGATCCTCCTGTTCGAGGGACATACCACCCCTTCGCATAGATTGAGCTTAGCTGATGAGTATTATTTTCAACTCTTTATATTGTAAGACATGTCAATACAGATGATGTTTCATATAGCGGTTTACCCTTATCCAGAGCTCAACAATGCAAAAGGCATGTAATAGTTTGTGATGTTGTAATAAAATACCTATCTATCATGAAGACTCATGGTTTTAAACTTTCTGTTTGTAAGAGCATTCTGCTTTGCTCTACAATTACACTGTAATAGTATTGTAGTATTTGTTTGATTGGCACATCATTTTAACGATTCTTACCATAACGTTTTACAAAATGATTACCACCGTCCAAAGGCGGGTGGCGCGCGGCAAGCCGCGCTAGGGGATCTATACATGTGAATAGATTAGTGTCCCAAAATATAAGACATGTTGCAGCAGGAACGTTGTTAATAGTGTTTATCATACCGTTTTTCAAACTGAATACCAGTGTCATCGGCGGGTGGCGCGCGGCGAAGCCGCGCCGGGGGATCTAGTAATAGTGAAGCCTGCCTATCTGCCGTGATTAAACCGAAGCAGTATTTTTCTGTCCATAGCTCGTACCGCGTAGCTCGAGGGAATATCTAGTGCTATTACCCATTTAAAATGGTGCTACGATTAGAAAACAATTTTAAATGATTAAAAAAATCTATGAAAAAGTGTGAGTGTTCGCAAGGTATGTGTCTACCTAACGGTGGTAGCACTAAATATTCCGTCTGTGTAGCTCAAGATGCGGGCGACTAGGTACTCGGAGGAATGTACGAGAGATTTATTTCCGTATTTATTCTATTCCTTCCAAATGTATACCCTTCTCTCCAAAATGTAGCTCATTTAGGACGTGATACAATTTTGAAGAAGGTAATTTGACCATTAATTTCTATGCAAACGTCTTCTGCTTCGCGTAAATAATAATTGGCGAAAAGTATATTGCACGGTAAATATAATGTAATTATCATCAATAGTTCAGAAGTTAGTAATTGTTTTTCTTTTTGTAGATCGTCAAACTTAGAAATGGCTACTTGTAAATTCCACTTCTCCTGTGAACTTTTGGAACAATGTTTATGCATGCCAACAAAAGTGAATTCTCCTACCCCGTGACGAATCACAATTCCCTTAGTTATGTATTTAGTATTATTATTTTGTTGTCATCTAACTCGTCTACCTAGAGCTGAACAACCATTTACGTGCATTTAGTTATTAGTACCATGTTTCGTCTATCCACGTATTTCAGAAATTAGTCACATTGTTTCGGGATTGTCTATTTATAAGCTCATTTTTGTTTTTAGGTACATATTCATGTTTGATCGAATAGAAAGAAAATCGAGCCAACTTTATACATGAAATGTTTTATGTATTTATTCCACACTGAACCGCATATGCGGTATCCGATCAGGAGATCAGACTGTCACTTTTTTTTATCGAATATTGACGTACCATCACCACCTATTTTGGAACTTACCAGTGAATTTTTTTTGGTTGATTAGTTTTTTTATAGCTGAATTAATCGGGCAAATTATTAGTTGTAGCTTTTTCTTGATATAATTATTAGCCGTACCTACTCCTAGCAACTGCGCAAGTTGCCGTGAGTATCATCTGCCCTATACAATTTCGCCTTTAGTTGGATTTTTTGGTTGTATAGTGTGATTTCATCTATTTAATTTCGTCAATAATTAGAATTTTTTTCATGCAATGGGATTAATTCAGAAAGGAAGTAATTATGTCTATTTAATTTCACCTTTAATTAGATTTTTTGTCATATATATTGGAATTAGTTGGGAAAGGTAATTATCCCTACTAATTACGCATATATTTTTGATTTTTGGTTTCTTTGGTGTTCTTTTAGATCTTGCCATTTTTAGTTGTGAAAGCCGTGTGATATCAGATGCAGATCATACGGTTTGGATGCGTTTGTTGATTATCGTTGAGTTTGTTACCGACTCCCATTTAATAATAAAGATGACGTAAATTTATTATTTTACGTAAGGTGCGAATTTTATTTTACTAGGATTCATAAGAATCTTTTTTATAGTACTCCCTCCGTCCATAAAAGGATGTGTGTAGATGCATGCAAATTTGGAAAAAGTTGAGACATCTTTTTGTGTACGGAGGGAGTAGGATTTATAAGAATCTCTGCCACCAAGAATTGAACAAGGACAGTTTCTCGTAGATCTCATTTACCATTGAGATGTCAACAACCAAGGGCCTTCGGGTGATCACGACAGTTGATCCGAGGACCAGTTACTAAGAGCAACTCTAACAGCTGCCCTATATTAGGCTTGGTGCTCAATAAACCATTTTTTAGGGCACGAAAGGGCAAAAATGCGTCTCCAACAGATGCCCTATCATGTGCCCTAAAATAGGGGCAGAGAGGGCAGCACGCCCCGTGCCCTTTCCCAATTCCGCGCGCGCGACCCAACCGACACGCTGAAACACGTTCCCGCCCCCGCGCCGCGCCCGTCCCGCCGCGATTTCGCCGCCGCCGACGAGCTCCGCGCCATGGACGAAGACGGCGGAGCCCACCCCGACCTCCGCACCCCTCCCGCTGTCCATTCCGGTGGTTCCCCGGCCCCGAGCGCCGCCGCCGCGGAAAACCCTAGGGTTCCGCCCCTCCGCCAGCAGGTCTTCGCCGTGCCCCGTTGAAAGGATCGAGTAGGTTGACTAGGGGGGGTGAATAGGCAACTACAAATTTTCTTTTTCTTTTGATACAAATTTGGGAATTGCTCAAATATAAGTTCTCTAGATATGCAACTAGGTGAACAATCCTATATGATGAGCAATAAACAAGCTAGCAAGATATTCTACACAAGATAAGCTAGCAATACAAGTAAAGGAAGGTTAAGAGATAACCACACGGTGACGCGGAGATGTTCTACCGAAGTTCACTTCCCAATGGAAGCTACGTCTCCGTTGGAGCGGTGCGGAGTCACAAAGTGAACTCCGAATAGCCTTGATATGGCACACCGTATCTCCCTCGTGTTATCCTCCGATGAGGAGTTCCACGAGCCACTATATGATGCCCTCGAGGTCGGCAACAAACCTTTACAAGGATGAGGCACACTCCACAACCGAATTGGAGGCTCTCACCAAATTCCCGCGGCTCCCAAAGCCACAAGAATCACAAGGCCGGGGCACGACTCCACAACTTAATTGGAGGCTCCCGGCTAGTCCCCGCGGCTCCCAAAGCCACAAGAACGACCAACGACAATCCAAAGTATCAACGAACTTACAAGCTTCAAGCCCTCTCAAGAACGGAGGGGAAAATCAAATCGCTTGGGTGGAAGTGTAGATCTAGGCCATCTCTCCCAAGTCCTAGAAGGACAAGGTGTTTGAGTGGGTAGGGAGAGAGATCTAGGGAGTTGAAGCTTTCAACAATGGTGGGGATTAGTTCTGGTCGTGGTACCCTCTCCAAGGTAGGAGAAGGCCTTTATATACTGCTCCCAGAATCTAGCCGTTGCAGACAGGTAAATCGGATAATCCGATCCAAGTCAACATCGGATTATCCGATGGAATCGGATAATCCGATCAGACTACATCGGATAATCCGAGAACCTCAGTGTGAAGTTTCTTCTAGTCCTTAGCAGATTTCGAGCAAATCCTGATCATCGGATAATCCGATACTTCCCAACTCGGATAATCCGAATATCTTCAGTGTGAGTTTCTTCTAGTCCTTAGCAGTTTCGAGCAAATCCTGATCATCGGATAATCCGATACTTCCCAACTCGGATAATCCGAATATCTTCAGTGTGAAGTTTCTTCTAGTCCTTAGCAGAATTTCAGCAGACTTTGCAAATCGGATAATCCGAATCTTCCAACATCGGATAATCCGATTTTCTTCAGCAACAAAACTGGCTCTTTTCAACTCCCTTTTTGGATTTGATGCAAAGATGTTTTACACACTTAAAACCTGCATCACTTGATTCACATGTTAAATCATCACTAGTGTTGTTGCCTAACACACAAAACACAAGGGATTAAGAAATGTCCTTTCAATCTCCCCCTTTTTGGTGTTAGATGACAACACTAGGATTTGCAAGGAAAGCATAATTATATTATCTAGATTCCCGAGCTTAAGACATGAGAAGCTCCCCCTGAATGTGTGCATATAATTAAATTGCATTTGAATACAAATGCAACACATATAGGAAGAGGGCACCTCCAAATAGTAAGGAAACTAGATAGGAAATTTCATGGGAGACATATCAAAATAGAGAACTATACCTTGTGCACAATAGAGTTGAAATAAACCATAGCACAAGAATACACCGCATAACCATATTAGAAATCCATATGTCTCATAACTTAAGCACAAAGGTTCACACACATAAGTTCCACATGAAAACACAACACGAATAAGTTCGACATAAATGGACACAAGCGCAACAAGAATGGTAAAAGCATATGCTTGTGCCCGAAACCCATGCAAATCCCACACGGAGACCTAATAGAACTACTTCTCCCCCTTTGGCATCGAAACGCCAAAAAGGGAAAAGAGCGATGCTACGGCCCAAGTAGATCACTCCGACTCAGAGGCATCATCATCATCATCACCAACACCCACCGCCATCAGCACATCATCATCATTTTCCTCAGACTCCTCTTCTGAAGACTCATAAGTACGGGCACGAGTGTAGGATGGCCGGGAAGGGCCAGCAGAAGCTGTCTCTAGAAGATGAGACTCAAGCTGAGTCCATGGAAACTGAGAGCCCTTGTTCCACTGATCATAAGAGAGAGGAGCAGACTCTGGGGGTCATCTGCGAGGCGAGGAAGGTGCTTGAGAATGTTCTCCTGCCTAAGATAAGTGTCATACTGTCCCCTCCGGATGTCCGCATTCATGCACAGGATGTTCCGCTGGAACCAGTTCAGTTTCTTGGGCGGAGCAAAGGAAGGAACCGGAGACGGACGGGTGGCGCCACGACGAGCATCACCCATGAAGGAACCTCGGGCAGGAGCTGCAGCAGCAGAAGATGGAATAACCTCTTTCCTCTTCTGATAAACCCTCTTGTACGAATGGGGCTCCATATCATACCGTTGAAGTTGTGGTTCTTCAAGTGTCCTTGATGAGCATCATGATGTAAGGAGCATAAGGAATAGTGAGCCCACTGACCATAGAGTCAAACAACTCACGAAAGATGAAATGCATCACATCCACTTTAAACTCAGCTTCAGGGTCTTCATTCTCAACAATTTTTTAGCAAGGCAAAGCAGATTTGCAAGAGGAGCAACTATATTGTCATTGTTACCTCCACTGGGAGCAATAGTTGAGCGGAAGATGATCACAAGCTGGTCATAGAGGGGCAGGAGGCCCTGTTTTTGGCCAATAATTCCATTAGCCCCATACATGTCCTTCATATGTTTTTATTTGCTTCTCAACAGTGTGCATACGGTAACCACTAGGAGGAAGGTTGCTGCGGTAGGATGAATAGCCAAGAAGAGTAGACAACCGAGCAAAGGAGGATGTACACTGAGTGCGACCCGTCATCCATTTCATGGTCTTTTTATGGTCAGTCTCGATCACCAAGGTGGAGAAAAACTGCAGAATCATTGGCACATGGTAGGGACATTGCTTTTCAATGAGAGAAACCATGCCCATCTGTTCAATCACATCTGCAGCTTGAGCATAACTGGCCTTGGCCTTGATATCTCGCATTCTGTAGGGCTGCATCGGGCGAATAGGGTGGAGATAATGCTTATAGATGTCATTGTATATATATATCTGCTCCATGCACCAGAAGTTGGGATCTTCAATATCTTCATCTCTTGGCACATTCATACCAGTTGGACTGACGGACTTGGGCATAGTCAACGGGGTTCATGGTCAAGTAGTTGGGGCGAGTTTCCTTGCCCTTCTTCGAAGGTTTATGGCAACTTGCTTCTTCTTGGATGGCAGTTTGTCTTTTCTAGCATGCTTCTTCGGAGGACTACCCGAACCACGACTACCGGAACCACCTGTGAGATAGAGCAATAGATGGATAGCATAGATGAGTACACACAAGTCACAGAGCAAGGAATGGTACAATGTACACTAGGAGAGCATCCCTAAGTTGAGTCTACTAAGTCCTGGACAAATCAAAATGTGGCTGAAAAATACCACTGAGCAATTTCGGATAATCCGATTAAGTATGAATCGGATAATCCGACTGGTCGGAATATCCGGTTCAGACTGAATCGGAATATCCGATCTGAATCTGGCAGCAACAAATTGATTCAAGTCCTAGGTCTAGCAGTAGATCGACAAAAGGGGGGCTAGCCTAGTGTTCTAAGTACCAAGGGGAACCACTACCACCAGCCAAAACAACTTCTTACAAAGATCTAGGTGAGAACACCTAGGAGATGAGAGAGAAGAAGTTACCCTCGTCCATTGAGGAAAAAGCTTGGGTGAATGGTTCCCGGGGAGGAGGAGCACCAATCCGGCCAAATGCCGGAGTTGGGGACGGCCGGAGATGCCGGGGAGGCGCGGGGAGAGCAGGCGGCGGCGCTGGAGGAGAGAGAGGGTCGGGGGTGGAAGAAACGCTCGACTGAGCCCTTCACCCCGACCCCTGCTCTATTTAGGCGACGAACCGCCAAATCGGATAATCCGATCTTGACTTGATCGGATAATCCGATAGTCGGATAATCCGAGCAAGTCTGATCGGATAATCCGATTGTCAGGATTTCGTTAGAAATTCTGGCCTGCTAAACCCTTTCTCCTCAGTTTCAAAATAAGACTTGTGTGCATAAGATGGAGTGTTTTTAGGAAAGATAGGCTTGGGATAAGATTGCCAAACTGACATTGGTACTCCACACTCAAACTTGCAAAAATCGAACAAGGAAATGCCAAGATGAGTGGGTTTCCCATAAAACCAACAATAGGACCAAAATTCCAAATGATTTTCAATTAAGACCGAAAAGAACCAACTCTTCATAAAGAAGAGGGCGGTGGCCAAGGCCACCATGTATGAGTTTGTGGTGTGACACCGCGAAGATGTATCTCGGGTTCACGGCCACTACTCGTCATTTAAGCTCACAATTCATGAAATGAAAATATAGAGACAAAATGAGTTCTTACTATCGGCATAATGGGGGGAGGGATAGTCCAATGGATTAGGACCGCACTCCCCCTATGTCCATGCCTACATCCAAACCAAATGAATATCGTCTAATATGGGTAGGTATGCAAGAAGTCCACTAAATCCAATTGCTTATGTCCACCACATTAAGTTCTCCTCTCAACTCCTTGAATCTTGCTTCACCAAGAGGCTTTGTGAACATATCGGCGAGTTGAAGCTTGGTGTTGACATACTTGATTGCAATATCACCCTTCTCAACATGATCTCGAATAAAATGATACCGGATCTCAATATGCTTGGTCTTCCCATGAAGAACCGGATTGTGAGCAATTTTGATGGCACTTTCATTATCACATAAAAGAGGCACTTTGTCACAAATGACACCATAATCCTTTAAAGTTTGCCTCATCCATAATAGTTGTGCACAACAACTTCCGGCGGCAATGTATTCGGCTTCGGTGGAGGACGAGGCCACACAATTTTGCTTCTTAGAAGACCAACTCACAAGGGACCTACCAAGGAATTGGCAAGTACCCGAAGTTGATTTTCTATCCATTTTGCAACCCGCCCAATCCGCATCCGAATAACCTACAAGATCAAAGCTTGTGCCTTGGGGATACCAAAGACCAAAGTTAGGAGTATCCATCAAGTATCTTAGAATCCTTTTAACCGCGGTTTCATGACTTTCCCTAGGACTTGATTGGAATCTTGCACACATACCCACACTAAACATAATATCCGGTCTAGATGCACAAAGGTAAAGCAAAGATCCAATCATAGAACGATAAAGCTTTTGATCAACTTCCTTACCATCCGGATCTAAGTGAAGATCCGCCTTGGAGTCCATGGGAAACTTATAAGGCTTGGCATTGTTCATGTCAAATTTCTTGAGCATGTCCTTAATATACTTGGCTTGACATAAGAATGTTCCTTCTCGAAATTGGTGGATTTCAAAGCCAAGAAAATAATTCAACTTTCCCATCATGGACATCTCAAATTCCTTGGTCATTAGCTTGCCAAATTGATCACTAAATTCACGGTTAGTGGAACCAAAGATAATATCATCAACATATATTTGGCATACGAAAAAATCTCCATTTACCCTTTTTGTAAAAAGAGTGGGATCTATTACCCCAATTTCAAAGCCACGGTCTACTAAGAACTCCTTGAGATGATCATACCAAGCACGTGGAGCTTGCTTGAGCCCATAAAGAGCCTTATGTAGTAAGTAGACGTGGTTAGGAAATTTAGGGTCTTCGAAACCCGGAGGTTGTTTAACATACACCAACTCATTTAGTGGACCATTTAAGAAAGCACTTTTAACATCCATTTGATATAAGACAATATTATGAGTAGATGCATAAGCAATTAGTAAGCGAATGGATTCAAGTCTAGCAACGGGGGCATAGGTTTCACCGTAGTCGACTCCTTCGATTTGGGTGTAGCCTTGTGCAACCAATCTTGCTTTGTTGCGGATGACTTGACCATGAGAGTCTTGCTTGTTCTTAAATATCCACTTGGTTCCAATGACATTATGGCATGTGTCTTTGGGTTTTTCAACTAATGACCATACTTTGTTGCGCTCGAAGTTGTTCAACTCTTCATGCATAGCCGCAACCCAATCCATATCTTCAAGAGCATCATATACCTTGAGAGGTTCTAAGCTAGACAAACAAGAGACATGACCACAAAAGTTAGATAATTGTTTGCGTGTGGACACACCCCTACGAATACTCCCAAGGATATTTTCTTTGAAGTGGGAAAGATGATCCAATTTTGATGCACGCCGGATGACCCGGCGTTCCATGGCTTGACCAATTGTTTCACCAACACAAATATCTTCATCATTGCCTTCATCTTGCTCATGGTCAACCCGAAGTGGAGTTCTTGGGTTGTGGGTTCATTATGTTCTTGTTCACCACTAGAGTTGGGTGGGTCTTGACCATCTTCTTGATCATTGAATGAATATCATGTTCTTGTTCTTGGATAGTTTCTTGATCAACTATTGAGGTGGATGGCTCAACTTGAGTAGAACTTGTTCCTTCTTCTTGAGTATCATCAATAGGTCCTTCAATAGGAATTAGTTCTCCAATCCCCATAGTTCTTATGGCTTGAGATGGAGCATCATCACCTACATCATCATGATCAATATGCTCCGCTTGGGAGCCATTATCCTCGACAAACTCCACGTTCATAGATTCTTCAACACACCCGGTGGATATGTTGTAGACCCTATAAGCATGAGACTTTGCGGCATATCCAACAAGTATACCATCAAAAGATCTAGATTCAAATTTAGCAATTTTGCAACCTTTAATGTAAACATGGCATTTGCAACCAAAGACTCGAAAGTAAGATACATTTGGCTTTTTACCGGTGAGGAGTTCATATGGTGTCTTTTCCATGAGAGGACGGAAGAAGAGCCGGTTTGAGTAGTGACAAGCGGTGTTGATGGCTTCGGCCCAAAAGTTGTATGGGGAATGAAATTCGGCCATCATAGTTCTTGCCATATCAATAAGAGTGCGGTTCTTCCTTTCGGCGACACCATTTTGTTGGGGAGTATATGCAGCGGAATATTGGTGTTGAATGCCCTCCCCACTTAGGAAATCATCCATAGTGTAATTCTTGAACTCCGTACCATTGTCACTTCTAATTGCCAAAATCTTGGAGTCATATTGGCGTTGAACTAGGGTTGCAAAGTCAATGAATATCTTTTGAGTTTCACTCTTCTTCTTGATGTAGAAAGTCCAACAATATCTTGAATAATCATCCACAATCACCAAACAATATTTCTTGCCACCAAGACTATCATATGTGGGAGGCCCAAAGAGATCCATATGAAGGAGCTCCAAAGGCCTCTTAGTGGAGATAATGGTCTTCTTGGGGTGATTCTTTTCATGCATCTTTCCGGCTATGCAAGCACTACAAGGACGATCTTTGGAAAAATTAACATCGGTTAGTCCTACCACGTGTCCACCCTTTACAAGAGTTTGTAAATTTCTCATACCGACATGGCCTAGCCGGCGATGCCAAAGCCAACCCTTGTCGGATTTAGCCATTAGACACGTGGCAATTTGAGTGGTCTCTTTCGAGAAATCGACCACATACAAACCGTTCTCACGAAATCCAACAAAGGCTACTTTAAGAGATTTTGTGAAAAGGATGGTCACGTGGTATTTATTAAAGATAACGGTGTAACCGGCATCGCATAATTGACCAACGGAAAGTAGATTATATGAAAGGGATTCAACAAGGAGGACCTTCTCAATTGATAACTCCGGTGTGATCACCACCTTGCCATATCCCAATACCTTAAGTCTTGTATTGTTCCCAATGGTGACATGAGAGAATGAGAGTAATTGTTTCAATAAGCCCTTTACTACTTCTTTGCTTCCGGTCATGTGAGATGAACACCCACTATCAATGAGCCATGAAGATCCACCGGAAGAAAAGCCCTACAATAAATCAAGTCTTTGATTTAGGTACCCATTTTGGAATGGGTCCTCTTTTGTTAGTCACAAGGGTCTTTGGAACCCAAATAGCATAGTGATAATCATCTCCATATGAGGTACCAACATATTTAGCAAAAACATAACCATTTCTAGATTTCATAAGCACATATGAGGGGTTATATTTTCCGGCAAAGTCATTGTGAGTGGCATTGCCCCTTGTGGCTTTACCACCCACAATGGGTTCAACATTCTTCTTGCCCAACTCCCCCTCCTTCACAAAAATAATATCTTTTGAAGGGGAGGTAGGCATCTTCTTCTTGTTTGCCTTCTTGGACTTGGGAGCAAACCCAAGCCCTTCCTTGCTAACCACTCCCTTTTGATTGGTCAAAAGATCATTGAGGTTCTTTTCCCCTTGGATACAAGTGGCTAGACCCTTTTCAAGTTGGGCCTTCAACCTAGTGTTCTCCTCCATGAGAGATGCTTTAAGACATAAAGGGTTAGTAGCACAAGCATTGGCATCTTTATCATTATGAGGAGTGGTGAAGCTAGCATATATAAATTGAGCTTGTAATTTAGCATATGACCCCTTGAGCTTGGTGAGCTCACTTGAGGTCACCTTGTGGGTTTCCCTAAGTTGCTCAAAATTCTCAAGGAGTTTGTTATGACTCTCTACAAGCTCATCATTTTTAATTTTTAGATCACTAGCAACTTGAATAGAGGTTTCACGGGTTTCTTTTGCCTTGGATAAATCCTTGGCTTGGGTCTCCTCAAGTTGCTCCCGGAACACTTGTTCCTCAACAAGTTGCTCTTCTAGCTCACCAATTTTATCGGCATGATCACGTGCATGCCCCTCAAGCTCATAAATCCTATTCTCCTTCTCCTCAAGGAGGTGTTTGGCTTCTCCATATTGGTACATGAGAGCCTCAACCATTTTCTTGGTTGGACCTTGGAGCTTGTTTATAAAGAGGGTAATTGTATCCTCTTTCTCCTCATTTTTCCCTACATCCTCAACACAATCCAAGAGAGATGGTTTAGAGGAGATAGTAATTTTAGGTGGGGAATTCACCTTGGTTTCCTTGGCCATGAGGCACATAGGCTTGGGATCTTGTTGTCATTTGGAGCGGTGAAAAGGGGTGCCAATGAAGGAGGAAGGTTGCCCATTGCAAGAGCCGCCATCCCCACTTCCTCACTTGTATCATCATCCTCCTCTTCGCCACCGGACTCATACTCTTCTTCATGTGTTGCGGTGACAAGAGCCTTTTGAGGTTCTCTCTTGATGAGGTACTTGATGGGCTTGGTGAAGAACTTCTTCTTCTTTAAGATGAGTTGGCCTCCAAAATCTTCTCTTCTCTCATAGGGGCAATCCTTCACAAGGTGATTCTCCTTTCCACAATTAAAGCACATTCTTTTCATTTGTGGGGAGAAGTTGCTTCTAGGGGAGAAGTTGCTCTTGATATTCTTTTTGTTCCAATACTTGGTGGCGGCAAGAGCAAGCACCTCATTGAGTTCACCCACAAAATCTTCTTCATGATGACCACTTGTGCTTTCTTCATATCTTGGATGTTCTTCCACATGAGCCTTCAAGGCAAGGTTCTTTGTGCCACGAATTTGGTTGATGGAAGACTTGGAAGTGGCCTTCAAGGTATCATAAGTGACGAATTGTGCCAATATGTCATTGGGAGACATTGTTTTGTAGTCCGCTCTCGTATGGAGATTCATCACCATATTTTCATTGTATGGAACAATGGTCTTGAGGAACTTGGCTTTGACCCATTCATCATCCATATCTTTCTTTCCATTTTCCCTACATGCCACACAAGCTTGGTGAGTCTTCGGAAGAGATCCGATGGTGTCTCTTCTTCTAGCATGATGAAGTTGTCCACTTGATGTTGAAGGATGGCGTCGTTGGAGCGTTGAAGGCCCTCATTTCCTTCATATACCGATGCGAGAAAATCCCAAGCTCCTTGGTGGTTTTGAGATTCCGCACTTGATCTTCATCATGGGCGGTCATGGCACTCTCAAGGATGTACTTGGCATTGGCATCAAGTTGTTCATCAATCTCTTCTTGCCTTGTCAAGTTGGAGGGATCAACCGGAGTATAACCATTTAGAACCACCCTCCAAAGATGCACCGATGAGCTGCGAAAATAAGACTCCATAGATTTCTTCCAAGTGAAATAACGAGTATTATCAAGCTTAGGAGGTGGCCTACTTAGGTTGGTTATATGAGGTTGAGTGAGTGGAACTTGAGTGAGATATGAAGTAGGTGGAGCAAAGTTATGAGGAGGCTTCTCACCAGTTTTAGGTTGATCTTTGTTATCCTTAACAACCAAGGCCTCAACGTTAGAAACACCGGTTGATGAGGAGGCATTTTGATTATTAATGACCCGAGTAAACACCTCGTCCACCATTTTGCCTTTCATGAACCCAAAGAGTTCAATCATGGCTTTCATGGTGACCGGGGCATTATCATCGGGAGGGGTTATCCCCGCTTCACTTAGTTCTTTCTCAAGTTGTTCTCTATCATTTTTCTCTTGTTGTTCCTTAGCAAGTTTTAACTCCTCGTCGCTAGTCATCCTCCTCTTTAGGCTGTTAAGCCCTTAATAAAGAGACCTTGCTCTGATACCAATTGAAAGGATCGAGTAGGTTGACTAGAGGGGGGGGGTGAATAGGCAACTACAAATTTTCTTTTTCTTTTGATACAAATTTGGGAATTGCTCAAATATAAGTTCTCTAGATATGCAACTAGGTGAACAATCCTATATGATGAGCAATAAACAAGCTAGCAAGATATTCTACACAAGATAAGCTAGCAATACAAGTAAAGGAAGGTTAAGAGATAACCACACGGTGACGCGGAGATGTTCTACCGAAGTTCACTTCCCAATGGAAGCTACGTCTCCGTTGGAGCGGTGCGGAGTCACAAAGTGAACTCCGAATAGCCTTGATATGGCACACCGTATCTCCCTCGTGTTATCCTCCGATGAGGAGTTCCACGAGCCACTATATGATGCCCTCGAGGTCGGCAACAAACCTTTACAAGGATGAGGCACACTCCACAACCGAATTGGAGGCTCTCACCAAATTCCCGCGGCTCCCAAAGCCACAAGAATCACAAGGCCGGGGCACGACTCCACAACTTAATTGGAGGCTCCCGGCTAGTCCCCGCGGCTCCCAAAGCCACAAGAACGACCAACGACAATCCAAAGTATCAACGAACTTACAAGCTTCAAGCCCTCTCAAGAACGGAGGGGAAAATCAAATCGCTTGGGTGGAAGTGTAGATCTAGGCCATCTCTCCCAAGTCCTAGAAGGACAAGGTGTTTGAGTGGGTAGGGAGAGAGATCTAGGGAGTTGAAGCTTTCAACAATGGTGGGGATTTAGTTCTGGTCGTGGTACCCTCTCCAAGGTAGGAGAAGGCCTTTATATACTGCCCCAGATCTAGCCGTTGCAGACAGGTAAATCGGATAATCCGATCAAGTCAACATCGGATTATCCGATGGAATCGGATAATCCGATCAGACTATCATCGGATAATCCGAAGAACCTCAGTGTGAATTTCTTCTAGTCCTTAGCAGATTTCGAGCAAATCCTGACATCGGATAATCCGATACTTCCCAACTCGGATAATCCGAATATCTTCAGTGTGAAGTTTCTTCTAGTCCTTAGCAGTTTCGAGCAAATCCTGATCATCGGATAATCCGATACTTCCAACTCGGATAATCCGAATATCTTCAGTGTGAAGTTTCTTCTAGTCCTTAGCAGAATTTCAGCAGACTTTGCAAATCGGATAATCCGAATTTCCAACATCGGATAATCCGATTTTCTTCAGCAAAAACTGGCTCTTTTCAACTCCCTTTTTGGATTTGATGCAAAGATGTTTTACACACTTAAAACCTGCATCACTTGATTCACATGTTAAATCATCACTAGTGTTGTTGCCTAACACACAAAACTCAAAGGATTAAGAAATGTCCTTTCACCCGTCCCGTCTCCGGCAACCAATCTCCGGCCGTGGAGCCCGTCCCGGTGGTGCATTGATACGTCTCAAACGTATCTATAATTTTTGATGTTCCATGCTTGTTTTATACCAATTGCTACATGTTTTGCATCTACTTTATATCACTTTTATACATTTTTTGGGACTAACCTATTAACAAGATGCCGAAGTGCCAGTTCCTGTTTTCTGCTGTTTTTGTATTCCAGAAAAGCTAGTCTGGAAATATTCTCGGAATTGGACGAAACTACACGGGGTGCCTATTTTTCCAGAACACACCTGACGGAGCGAAGGAGCAGCAGAGGAGGGCCACCAGGAGGCCACACGCACCTAGGGCGCGGGCCCCCCTCTGCCGCGCCCTAGGGTGGTGTGGGCCCCTCGGGGTCCGCAGCCGCTGCCCTTTCGCCTACTTATTCCCGCCGACGCGAAAACCCTAAGTACCTGAGCAAATATCCACGAAAAGATCCAGAGACGCCGCCGTCATCAACCCTAGCTCGGGAGTGTTCAGAACCTCTTCCCGACACCCTGCCGGAGAGGGGAATCGTCACCGGAGGCTTCTACATCGCCATGCCTGCCTCCGGAGTGATGCGTGAGTAGTTCATCCTTGGACTACGGGTCCATAGCAGTAGCTAGATGGTTGTCTCTCCACTTTGTGCCATCATGTTTAGATCTTGTGAGCTGCCCTACATGATCAAGATCATATTATTGTAATGCTACATGTTGTGTTTGCTGGGATCCGATGAATATTGAATATTATGTCAAGTTGATTATCAATCTATCTCATATGTTATTTAAGATCTTGCATGCTTTCCGTTACTCGTAGATGCTTTGGCCAAGTAGATGCTTGTAACTCCAAGAGAGAGTATTTATGCTAGATAGTGGGTTCATGTCTCCGTTTAACCTGGGAGAGTGACAGAAAGTTCTAAGGTTGTGGATGTGCTGTTGCCACTAGGGATAACCTAACGATGCTATGTCCACGGGCATATGTGTTTGTTTACATTACGCACTTTACTTAATGCAATTATCCGTTGCTTGCAACTTAATACCAACGGGGGACTCGGATGACAACCCGGCGGTGGATTATTAGTCATAGATGCTGTTGGATAACGGTCTATGTATTATGTCGTAATGCCTAATTAAATATCATAGTAGTCAACATGTCATGTATATGCATTGTCATGCGCTCACTATTCGTCAATTGCCCAGCTGTAATTTGTTCACCCAACATGTTAGTTATCTTTTATGGAGAGACACCACTAGTGAACTGTGAACCCTGGTCCATTCTTTTACACTGATTAAACAACCACAAACTGCAAACTGTTCCTTTTTCATTCTCTGCAATTTAATACTCATTTTCCACACCATACGTTTAATCCTTTGTTTTCAGCAAGCCAGTGAGATTGACAACCTCACTGTTTCGTTGGGGCAAAGTAGTTTGATTGTGTTGTGTGCAGATTCCACGTCAACAGTCCAGACTCCCCGCGACAGCTATTTTTCTGGCGCCGTTGACAACCTTCTGAAGAGTTGCTGCTCCTACTGGTTCGATAACCTTGGTTTCTTTCTGAGGGAAAACTTGCTGCTAACTACATCATACCTTCCTCTTGGGGTCTCCCAACGAACGTGTGTTTCACGTCATCATGCATCCGCCCGCCGCTCGCAAGAAGCCGTCTGGTGCGAGCAAAAGGGGATCAACGGCCGCCGCGGTTCCCAAAAAGCGAAAGGTTGCCGCCATCCGTGGAGCTCGTCCGCCGAAGGCCGTCGCCGCCAACGCTGCTGCGATGCCGCCGCCGCCTCCTCCGTAGCCCGAGGACCCCCCTTCGCCGTGTCGCCGACCGCTCTATGCCCACATCCAACGTGGTCGATGAATTGCCCGTGGGGTAAAAACTTATCCTTTGCTTCGTTTTCTTCTTGCAAATGTTCCTTTTTGTTGAATTGTTCGATTTTTGCATTGTAGACTAGATGATGACACGGAGTTCTTCGCCTACATGAATGTTGAAACTCATTCACATGTTGGCTCTCAAGACACTCCATCGCAAGAGTATTAGCAACAAGGGGATGAGGGTCTTGACAATGATGATGAGGGGTTCGTGCATAAGGGGAGAGCCGCGAACTACACCACCACCGAGGACGTGTTGATATGCCAAGCTTACAAGTGGGTCGGCATGGAGCCGTCTGTGGGTGTGGAGCAACCAAAGGAAGCATATTGGTTGAGGATGTGGGAGTACTTTGTTGCTTGTTCCAAAAGTGGGCTTGGCTTCGGTGGTCGTGGTGGTGGCGGCATGGGAGGTGGGCATGGCTTCGGTGGTGGTGGTGGTGGCATGGGCGCTTTCGTGCCACCTCCAGCTTCGAACCCAAGTGCCATAGGTGGTGGTAGTGTGCCGTGGGAGTTGGTGATGGCATTGGTGCGTTCGTGCCACCTCCGGCTTCCAACCCAACGCATGAAACTAACGAAGAGGCCGTTGTCGATGATGCCAACGAAGGCAACGATGCATGAACAATGTGTTCTTCTTTAGTTTGAACTACTTTTATGATTCCAATTATGATGTTATTTTGTGTGGACCCATGTGTATGGTTTGAACTATGTGTCGTTTGAGTGGATCTATTATGATATTCTATGGATTGAACTTTATATATGTCATTTATGCAATGTTTTATTAGTTCATAGTTGATTTATATCTCTCAAATAACACAAAAAAGAAGAGGAGGGGCGCGGCTGGGCTGACCTAAAATAGGGCACTGTTGGAGAGGAGGTGCCCTATTATAGGACAACTGGTAAAGCAGAATTTTTTTTGGTGCCCTATAACGCTAAAACATGTGTGAAAGGACACGGATGTCGCCTAGAGGGGGGGGGGGGTGAATAGGCGATTTAAAATTCTTTACGGTTTAGGCTTGAAGAAATGCGGAATAAAACTAGCGTTTAATTTATCAAGCACAAAACCTAAACAAGCTAGGTTTACCTATGTGCACCAACAACTTATGCTAAACAAGATATACAACTAAGGGATAGCAAGATATATTACTTCAAGCTCGATGGCTATCACAAAGTAAATTGCATAAGTAAGAAGCTCGGGTATAGAAATACCGAGGCACTTGGAGACAATGATTTATCCCAAAGTTCACTTCCCAATGGAAGTTAGTCTCCGTTGGAGCGGTGCGGAGTCACAAAGTGATCCCCGAATAGCCGTCAAAGGGCACACCGTAATCTCCTTCGTGCCTCCACCAATGCGGAGTGCCACGAACCACTATGGGACACTTGAGGGTGGTCACCGAACCCGTACAAGGATGAGGCACACTCCACAACTTAATTGGAAGCTCTCACCGAATTCCTGCGACTCCCAAAGCCACAAGAATCACAAGGTTGGGGCGCGACTCCACAACTTAATTGGAGGCTCCCAACTATCCCGCGAGCCACCAAAACTCCGAGATCAACAAGTACCGTCTAGGGCACTCCAAGTACCCAAGAGGACAAGCTCTAGGGCACCCCAAGTATCCAAGAGTAACAAGCTTCTCAACTTCAACTTCCACGTATCACCGTGGAGAACTCAAACCGATGCAACCGATGCAATGGGCAAGAACACAAGAAGTGCTCAAAATCCTTCACTCTCAAATCCCACCAAAGCAACTAATGCTATTGGGGGGAGAAGAGAGGAAGAACCAAGAAAAACACCAAATTCCTCCAAGATCTAGATCCAAAAGCTTCCCCTCACTTAGAGGAGAGATTGATTGGTAGGATGATAGATCTAGATCTCCTCTCTCTTTTCCCACTAAATGGAGGCAAGAATCATGGAGGGATAGAGAGTTAGCAAAGCTCAAGAAGGTCAACAATGGGGGGAAAATGAGCTCCAGGAGTTCGAGAACCTTTTGGGGAAGAAGACCCCATTTTATAGGTCCCAAAAATCCAACCGTTATGCAGTTTTCGTGCCGTCCGGAATGGATCTGTTTTTCACCCGGAATTCCGGAATGTTCCGGAATATTCCGGATGTCTACCAACCTGATTCCGGACCGATGCAGGACCGAATCGAGCTGTCCCGGAATCGATCTGTTTTTGGCTCGGAATTCCGAGACGTCCGGAATGGATCTGTTTTTCACCCGGAATCACCCGGAATTCCAGAAACACACATACGAAAAACGTGATATCTCTTACATATGAACTCCGTTTTCGATGTTCTTGAGCTCGTTGGAATCACCGCAACGAGCATTAAAAGATCATGCAAAGAAACATCATAGTCCAACATGGGAGGATAAAACCAAATGTAGAAAGGTAAAACCTTTCTAAAAGGACGAACCGGTAAACCTCCAATATCAAAAACCCAACAAGTTTTTCATACTAAAACCGTTTTTGATGAACTTGAACTTGTTATGAAGATCACAAAAAGCTCCAAAACCCCACACAGAGAAAATCCAAATAAGAACCAAGAAAGATGATGAAGGCAAGTATGCAAAGGTTTGAGCTCTCTCCAACTGATACGCTAAAGCTCAATGAGAGCCCCTCTTGATAGTATGGTATCTATCTTATAACCCGGTCTCCCAACTAGTACCAAGAGACCGGTAAAATAGAAACCCTATCAACATCAAACCTTTGACTTGCGCATTCCACTTGAGCTAGATGACGTCGATCTTGATCTCTTCAAGTGGACCACCTTTCTTGATTGCGCTTCGCTTGGTGAAGACTCAAACATTGCTCCCCCATACTCCACTATGGGAGAGCCTCTCTTAGGCTCATCTTCACATGAACATTATCTCTAGATGGTGGCAAGCTTCAAGCCTAGGATTTCTTCGAGATGCTCCTCTTGAACTTGCGCTTCTCAACATTGATGACGATCACCACTTGACGTCATCGTTCATGGGCTATATGAAATCTTCATTTGATGCAAGCCCATAGAAAGATACCTAACCACACATAGAAATGCTACACACATATCATGGGTTAGTTCACAAAGCTATATGGACAATTGCTTACCATACCAAGAGATACATGATCCCACTTGGTACATCTTGTAGCTTTGTGTGTTGATCAATATCTTGATCAACCTTGTATTTTTTTCTTTTCAATAGATGATGTCTTGAAGATAACAATGAATGATCACATAATCCTTTTCTTCAAGACATACTTGCAATATGCTCAACTCGCATATGACCAATCATCGGATAACTCCTCGAATAACAACTTGGTCATCACATACTCTTCTTCTTGATCATATCAAATATATCCATACAACTCGATCTTGATGCCAAATACTCCATTATATCAATATCTTTATGGCATCAACCTTGAATCCAACATATGGAGTTCAAGCATTGCCTATGGACAAACACTACAAGAAAACTCAATGCAACCATTAGTCCATAGGGATTGTCATTAATTACCAAAACCACACATGGGGGCGCCATGCCCTTTCAATCTCCCCCATTTTGGTAATTGATGACAATCTCTTTTACAAGGGTTTATATAATGAATTAAGCAACCATGCAATCAAACAAGCATGGATGCATGAGCATGAAAGGTAAATGCTTATGAACAAAACAAAAGCATAACACCAAATTCCCTTAAACCCTATAAAACTTCTCCCCCATTGGCATCCATTTCCAAAATGGGCGAAAAATCTTAGAAGGTCAATATAGTATGAGCTCCCCCATAACGTGTGCATTTCTCAAAATATGAGTGAAATCAAATACACATATCCAATGACGAATAGTTGGAGAGAGCACAAACTATATTGAGGATCCAAAGATTGCAAAAGAATGATATGGAAAACTTTTTACAATTCTCCAAATAAAAAGTAAGCAATCAAAAAGATCCAACTAACCAAATAAACACAAGATATTATGATTTGAGCAAAAGAGTGTTTTAAAGAAAATAGAGGAGCTCCCCAATATTTGTACACAATTTAGAATTATTGTATTTGAATACAAGGTGTACAAACATGGAATCCTCACTCCTCCGGTATCCTCTAAAACACAAAAACAAATGAATTCACAAGCTCAATAAGATGCAAATGAAAAACAAAGCTTGTGACATATCCCATGGTGAAGATTATTGGCTTGTAAAGACAAGCAAGATATTCACCAAGATGAGAGCACCAAGATGTGATAAAATAGGATATGCACTCATAAATCAAATTCTTTTCGGAGTCACGCCAAATCAAAAAAACGGAGTAAAAGAGGTGACACCGAAGAATTAGGATATCGAGTAAAGATGTAATTTCTCTCATGTATATAAGTTTCTAAGTGTACACCAATCATGAGATATATATCCACAAAGAAACATGTACACATAAAATTAGTTACTAAGGAAAAGAAACACGATATCCAAAGGGAAGTCATAAAATATACACATATGATGTTTGTTTAGGATCATAGCCCATAGCTCAATATTCTCATATTGTATAATAATGAACTTCAAATTCAACCTCAACACAAGCATCACAAATATCACTAAGGGAAAAGGAGATAGTTGGGATGCGTTGAGGAAAGCAACAAGTATCATAAGAGCTACATAGAATTTGCAATAGCTACAACAAAAGCAAATAAATACTTTTCATGCCATGATGAAACCTACACAAGGTTGAATGCTATAAAAGTATGCATGAGGGTGGATACTTGTTACCGAGATGGCATGGGGTTGATGTAGTAGATAAGAATTTATCAACCATCCTAGCTTGGCTCCAATAAGCATGTGGTGAAGACACTTTCATTGTAAATGAGACAAGCATCCAATGCATCTCCATGTACCTAAAACACATTCAAGTAAAATTGTTCCCAAACTAATTGGGTCCAAGTAGTTAGTCAAACTACAATACATAGAAGGAACTCCACAAAAATATGTGCATATAGATATGAAATTGAATTTCATGCACATCTTAGCCGATTTAGGATTCCGTGGAGTTTCCACCTATATATTGGCACAAAGAAGGAAAGCATGCCATAAAATAAACATGTAGTAGATATGCATGCCTTTGACCTTTAATAACCAAACGGAGATACAATTTGGACAAATATCAAGAAATCAAAGAAGGTCCAAATTATATCAAAGATCCAAATCAAAAATTGATTTAGAGAAGCCAATTGAAACTAAAACAAACCAACACATGATTGATAGATACCAATTGGAAAGATATCAAAAAGAAAATAAGATACCAATTAATCAATAAATAAGGACTAGATATCAAATTTCCAAAAGAGATAAAAAGAGAGAGAGATCAACGAATGATATAACCCACTCCCAAAGAGAGATGCCAATTGGACAAACTCTCAAAAAGAAAGAGCAGGGTTCCAACAAATAAACCACACCCTCTACACTTTTCATGATGGCACAAAGTACCAAGCCGAAAAGGTTTGTCTTCCATGAGACATGTCATCGGGATCAAAGACCAATGGAAAGGATCAAATACAAATAGAATATAAATAGTGTTTAAAAGGATACATGATAGCTCTCCCAACAAAAGTGCATTATTTTATGATCTTGTATTTGAATACACAATGCACACACATGGAATCATCGCTCTCAAATATCTATTCAAACACTAGTCATATATCAAGAAAAAGCAATAAGATCCAATACTAATGAAAATATAAGTTGTACTCAATATAGGATAGCTCACCCAAGAATAGTGCATTATCTATAAGTAGCCTTTGAATGCAAGGTGCACAATGATGGGATCAATGCCTCTCCTACACCAAATAAAACACTAGGAAAGTTTGAGTAAAGCAAAATGATCCACAAGAGGTAAGGAAGACAATGGGAGTTAAAACAAATTAATTTTTGGCAAGAAATAAGGCAATAAAATCAAGAGCCAATATGAAGATGATCTACAAATTTCACCACAATTATGACTATCAATTGTCATGGAGTATATGTAGAAATTTCTTAGTGGTGTATTGGATTGATATTCAAGATCATCTTCACAACCAATAAGCACATGGTGAAGGATAAGATTTAAGCGCGATGCTTATGTAGATAAATGTTCTTGATAGCTTCAAATATTCACGCGATAATGCAAAGCAACTACAAAGAGTGCTTTGAAGCAATCGGTTTCCCAAATATGTGAATATATTAGAGGAAAACCTTACCAAGAACATTCATCACAAACAAGATCCAAATAAGAAAAAAAACATTTAAGCAAATGGAACTTGTTTGAGCAACATGCCACATAGGAATAAGATAATTAACAATATCAATTCTAGGTGGCAATACCTCACATGTTCACATTTTCTAGGTTTGTAATATGCACATAGCTTATTACTCCCCCATAATGTGATAATCCATTCATTCTCCACAAGAGGCAAATAAAACCAACTAGAGATAATTAATGGACATTATAGAATTTGAATTTCTCATGAGAATGACATACCATATAGAGACTAGATAAATTGATATATCAACACTAAGTGGTAGTACTCATGTATACACATTTTTAGGATTGTGAAGTGTGCAAACATATCACTCCCCAAAATGGGATAGTCCATTAATCTCTCAAAAAGAGCCAATTAAGATATAAGCAAGTTGATACAAAGGCTCAACACAAACTCACACATACATGGTGTGCAAACCAACATACACATACTTGATTACTCAAGAAAAGTAAGTAGAGAGCACAACACATACAAACACTAGCAAGGTACAAAACCAAACACATGCAAGGGTGCAAGCAACTTTCAATGTATATGATTTAAATACAAGTTACCGCAAGGAGAAACATTGGATATGAGATAGAACATAATCCAAATGACTTGGCTTGAGAAAATATAATTGATGAAGATCCCTTAATTCTTCATGATGTAGCCAAGTCTCCAATGCCCTCCACAACACCTATTGATCAAGTTTTAGCTTGTTGGTCCCCAACCAAGTTGGGTCCTAAGAGGTTAGTCACAATAGGCTTGGCAACCCAAATGGTTCTTTTCTTGACACCACTTTGAGTACCAACATATTTGGCAAACACATTGCCAACCTTATCCTTCCTAATAGAATAAGCATTATCAATTATATGGGGTTGGATAAGTTACCACTAGTGCATGAAGAAGCAAAGTGACCCTTCTCACGGCATAAGTAGCAACATTTGCTTCCTCCTTTCTTCTTTGTTGAAATCTCAACTTGAGAAGGAATAGCTTGATTCTTCTTGGGAAGTGGCCGTTCTTCAACTTGGGGAACTTTAGTTTGAACTTGAGGCATCTTCCCTTGTTGCTTCTCACTAAGAGACTTCTTCTTCAAAGGGCAAGATCTAACATGGTGCCCTTCAACTTTGCACTTGAAGCAAACAATCTTGGCCGAATTCTTGACTTGTTCATGGCCCTTCTTTTTCTTGTTATACTTGGACTTGTTCTTGTTATTGGAGTTGAATCCAAGTCCACTCTTGTCATTGGGGCGTCTTTGCTCACTCAACATGTTGTCAAGTGTGGACTTCCCATCATGACGCTTTTCCAAGTCTTTCTTCAAGGAAGTGACTTGGGCCTTGAGCTCTTTTAATTCCTCTACATGGTTAGTATCAACAAAAACACTAGAGGAAGTTGAAGCTTCATTGTTAGAGCAACAAGGCATGGAAAGTAATTCATCACAAGATGTAGCAATATTATGAGTGGATGAATTACTAGGACTAGCACATGGCAATAAAGCATTTTGAGTAGAGTTGTGCCATTGTCCACATGAGGCTCACAAGATTTACCTTTGTAATAATAGCCTCATGAGCTAACTTTAGCTTATCATAGGAGACTAGAAGATCCTCATGAGAGCTCGAGAGCTTTTCATGGCTTTCTTCCAATTTCCCATATTTGCTAGATAGCAACTCAAGTTGAGCCCTTAGCTCAACATTCTCCTTCACTATTGGTGCTTCACAAGAAATAGAGTTAGTAGCACAAGCATTATCATTAGTAGCAATAGGAGAAGATAACTTGGTAAGCTCTTTTGAATATGAAGCTTGGAGTTGTACATGAGACTCGGTGAGTTTGATGAGCTCACTCTTAATGACCCTAGAGCCATTTTCGAGGTGAGCAAAATCCCCAAGGAGTCTAGCATGAGCATCCACAAGCTCATCATTCTTTATTTTAAATTCATTAACCACCTCAATAGCTTTATCATGGGATTCCTTTACCATAGAGAGTTCTAGAGTAAAAGTCTCCTCAAGAGACTCTTTAGTGGTTAGTTCTTCTTCAAGAGCTTCCTTGAGATCGGCGATCTCTTCCGCATACTTGTATTCGCGGCTTTGCATTTTCTCAATTGTGTCTTCATGCTCATCAATAAGTTTATTGCTCTCAATAGCAATAGTCAAGATTTCTATGAATTTAGCATGAGCATCTTTATTCTTAGCAATAGCATGAAGAACCATTTACCCTTCTCAATAAGGGAAGCATCATTATCATCTTCTTCATTATCAACATCATTATCAACATCATTCTCATTTTGAGATATATTGGGAGTCAAGGTAGAAATTACCGTTGATCCCCTTGCCATAAGGCAAAAGTGTGAAGTGGTTGATGATGATGAAGCAAAACTTGAAGCACCATTCAAGTCCATGTCTTGTTCCATGGAGTGTTCGGTTTCCTCTACATTGTTAGCCAAACAAATACTAGAGGAAATAGAAGTATTTTATCAAGGGAACAAGACATAGAGAGCATATCATCACGAGGATTAGTCAAGCAATTTGTACATGATATGCAAGGACTATCAACACAAGCATGTAGATCATTTTTGGTTCTATATGCGTTTAAGTCCAAAGATAAATCATTGCAATAAGATAGAGGTGAAGTATCATCAACAATAAGCTTACTATCATTATTGCAATATCTATCACTACTCACCATTGCATTACTTTGTGGCTTGCCACATGTAGGTGAAGTAGAAGAAGTTGAGAACTCATCACGGCCGGAAGTGGAGGGACAACAATCATCTCCACAATTCTTGGACACATCATATTTATCTTGAAGCTTGGTCCAAAGCTCATGAGCATTCCGAAAAGGAGAGACCGACATAATAACTACATCGCTCAAAGCATTGAAAATCACATTAGAAGCTTGAGCATCTAGATAGGAATTATTCTCATCCATTAAAGATAATCTTTTGGGATTCCTTGGAGGAGAATAACCCCTATCTAGAATTCGCCCTATGTATGGGTCAATGACCCGAAGAATATCAAGCATGCGAATTTTCCAAACATCATAATTTGGGCCATCTAATATAAAAGAAGCATTGTGCACTAGTTCACTAGACGACATCTTTACTCTCGAGGCGGTGAAGCCAAAAGCGAGAGAACCCGCTCTGATACCAATTGAAAGGACACGGATGTCGCCTAGAGGGGGGGGTGAATAGGCGATTTAAAATTATTTACGGTTTAGGCTTGAATAAATGCGGAATAAAACTAGCGTTTAATATATCAAGCACAAAACCTAAACAAGCTAGGTTTACCTATGTGCACCAACAACTTATGCTAAACAAGATATACAACTAAGGGATAGCAAGATATATTACTTCAAGCTCGATGGCTATCACAAAGTAAACTGCATAAGTAAGAAGCTCGGGTATAGAAATACCGTTGGAGCGGTGCGGAGTCACAAAGTGATCCCCGAATAGCCGTCAAATGGCACACCGTAATCTCCTTCGTGCCTCCACCAATGCGGAGTGCCACGAACCACTATGGGACACTTGAGGGTGGTCACCGAGCCCGTACAAGGATGAGGCACATTCCACAACTTAATTGGAAGCTCTCACCGAATTCCGGCGACTCCCAAAGCCACAAGAATCACAAGTTTGGGGCGCGACTCCACAACTTAATTGGAGGCTCCCAACTATCCCGCGAGCCACCAAAACTCCGAGATCAACAAGGACCGTCTAGGGCACTCCAAGTACCCCAAGAGGACAAGCTCTAGGGCACCCCAAGTAACCAAGAGTAACAAGCTTCTCAACTTCAACTTCCACGTATCACCGTGGAGAACTCAAACCGATGCAACCGATGCAATGGGCAAGAACACAAGAAGTGCTCAAAATCCTTCACTCTCAAATCCCACCAAAGCAAATAATGCTATTGGGGGGAGAAGAGAGGAAGAACCAAGAAGAACACCAAATTCCTCCAAGACCTAGATCCAAAAGCTTCCCCTCACTTAGAGGAGAGATTGATTGGTAGGATGATAGATCTAGATCTCCTCTCTCTTTTCCCACTAAATGGAGGCAAGAATCATGGAGGGATAGAGAGTTAGCAAAGCTCAAGAAGGTCAACAATGGGGGAAAAACGAGCTCCAAGATTTCGAGAACCTTTTGGGAAGAAGACCCCATTTTATAGGTCCCAAAAATCCAACCGTTATGCAGTTTTCGTGCCGTCCGGAATGGATCTGTTTTTCACCCGGAATTCCGGAATGTTCCGGAATATTCCGGATGTCTACCAACCTGATTCCGGACCGATGCAGCACCGAATCGAGCTGTCCCAGAATCGATCTGTTTTTGGCTCGGAATTCCGAGACGTCCGGAATGGATCTGTTTTTCACCCGGAATCACCCGGAATTCCAGAAACACACATACGAAAAACGTGATATCTCTTACATACGAACTCCGTTTTCGATGTTCTTGAGCTCGTTGGAATCACCGCAACGAGCATTAAAAGATCATGCAGAGAAACATCATAGTCCAACATGGGAGGATAAAACCAAATGTAGAAAGGTAAAACCTTTCTAAAAGGACGAACCGGTAAACCTCCAATATCAAAAACCCAACAAGTTTTTCATACTAAAACCGTTTTTGATGAACTTGAGCTTGTTATGAAAATCACAACAAGCTCCAAAACCCCACACAGAGAAAATCCAAATAAGAACCAAGAAAGATGATGAAGGCAAGTATGCTCCAACTGATACGCTAAAGCTCAATGAGAGCCCCTCTTGATAGTACGGTATCTATCCTATAACCCGGTCTCCCAACTAGTACCAAGAGACCGGTAGAATAGAAACCCTATCAACATCAAACCTTTGCCTTGCGCATTCCACTTGAGCTAGATGACGTCGATCTTGATCTCTTCAAGTGGACCACCTTTCTTGATTGCGCTTCGCTTGGTGAAGACTCAAACATTGCTCCCCCATACTCCACTATGGGAGAGCCTCTCTTAGGCTCATCTTCACATGACACATTATCTCTAGATGGGTGGCAAGCTTCAAGCCTAGGATTTCTTTGAGATGCTCCTCTTGAACTTGCGCTTCTCAACATTGATGACGATCACCACTTGACGTCATCGTTCATGTGCTATATGAAATCTTCATTTGATGCAAGCCCATAGAAAGATACCTAACCACACATAGAAATGCTACACACATATCATAGGTTAGTTCACAAAGCTATATGGACAATTGCTTACCATACCAAGAGATACATGATCCCACTTGGTACATCTTGTAGCTTTGTGTGTTGATCAATATCTTGATCAACCTTGTATCTTTTTTTTTTCAATAGATGATGTCTTGAAGATAACAATGAATGATCACATAATCCTTTTTTTCAAGACATACTTGCAATATGCTCAACTCGCATATGACCAATCATTGGATAACTCCTCTTATAACAACTTGGTCATCACATACTCTTCTTCTTGATCATATCAAATATATCCATACAACTCGATGATCTTGATGCCAAATACTCCATTATATCAATATCTTTATGGCATCAACCTTGAATCCAACATATGGAATTCAAGCATTTGCCTATGGACAAACACTACAAGAAGAACTCAATGCAACCATTAGTCCATAGGGATTGTCATTAATTACCAAAACCACACATGGGGGCGCCATGCTCTTTCAAGATGTCCTATACCAAAAACAACCTCCTAAGCAGCTGTTAGAGTTGCTCTTTTTTTTGAATTTTTTATTAAACCAACAAAGAGTACACGATTACATCGATTACAAAAACAATATTAAAAGAGACGAACAAATCTATGAGATCTTCAAACCCTTTCTTCTTCCATGACACAATCTTGTACTTTTCTGAAGGCAACCGTAGAACAACGCCGAATACACCAAACCACAGACCTGTGAATACCAACGAAGGTTCTCCACTTTTAATTTTGAGCCGCAATGCCAAGACTTTGTGCACACACGCAACCATTAAATTAATCAAGCAACATCGGCAAGAGCACCACCACTGATATTCCAGGGACAAATAACCGAACCACTTTGTCGACGTCGTTGGAAGCCGAGAGAACGAATCACCATTGCCGAAAACGTAGTAGCCAGGATAGATAATGCGAGGACAAACCTCCTCGCGGCAACCATGAGAAACAATCCAAGATTGATCTGGCGAAGCACGATCTGAAGAACCATACCTAGACAAATTTAATCTTCCACAACCACCATTGACGTCGGGAAGGAGATCTCGCCGACGAACGAAGCGCGGAAGATCACTTATTTCAGACGATGCCATCTCCATTGACGAATAAGATAACAACCAAAACCAAGCTATAACATTAAGGATCTTTGTGTAACGCCCTGCGTAGGTCCGAGGTCCCCACCCCTCCTAGTGCCAGCGACACCTAAAGGAGGCGAGGACCCGTCAATTCTTAGACGAAGGCGACGATTAAGATGCAGATGGCGCCGGCGGCAACGGCTAGGGTTGGTCTAATAACTTTTGAAACAAAACTTTCCGAACATATGAACGCGGCCGTTGTGCACCCGGGAGCATGTGCTCCCGGTTTTTTCGAAAAAATATAGAAAATTGAAAACTTGTCAAAAATTTCCGAAAAAAATCATGCACGTACCTGAGCATGTCTCGCACCATCGTGTCAAATTTGGCGACGAAACGACATCGCGGCCGCCCTGTGCAATTCGCCAAATTTGACACGATGGTGCGTGACATGCTCAGGTACGTGCATGATTTTTTTCGGAAATTTTTGACAAGTTTTCAATTTTCTGTATTTTTTCGAAAAAACCGGGAGCACATGCTCCCGGGTGCACTTTGGAGTTTCCGAACATTGTGCTGAAACAGACACCACCTACTATAATCGTCGCCTTCCTCTCCCAAACCTTCGCTCCCACTCCACACATCGATACTTCCCAGCTAAAGCTCCTCCGACCGTCTCGACGGTCTCGTCTTCTCTCAGTCCATGGCCGAACCCCAGGCAGGAGCGCAAGGCTCACCGGAACCCCACATGGAGACCATGGTGGAGTCCGTGCGGGTCAACGGCTCCGCGGCTGAGGCCACGCTATCCGGCACCGAACTGGCATGGCGCCCCACCGGCGCCGTCCGTGACGGCGGCGGGAGGCTGAAGCTGGAGCTTGAGTCGGACGTGCTCGGATTTAAGGTGGAGGGGAAGGCTCTCAAAGTTTTGACCTTCGCGAGCGGGAAGGAGGCGGGTGCGGCGCCGCTGGGCTGCGGCGGGGGTGGAGGGGACCGGAGGAGGGGGGAGCTGGTGGTGGAGATGGAGAGCGAGGAGGCCGCGCAGAGGTGGGGAGACACCATGAGAGATCGCTTCGCCGCGCTCGGTAATTCACCACAGTAAATTCGCTGATCCTCTGCCTTTTATTCTTCGCTAGTGATTCCATGATCTCCTAGCTGCTCTTAGGGGTCGTGTTGCACTCCTGTTGCGATCTGGTTGCTTGAAGATTCCATTTTCTATTGCGGTTGGAGGAAATGGGATAGTGCTTAGCAGTACTACCTGATCCAGGTTGCGCCGTGGACTTGCTGGAATCCGTTGTCCGTTGACTTGGTTAGAATGGGGAATGACTGTTAGAGTTAGCGAGGAAACAGCCCAAAACCAGCGGTAGGATTATTGGTCGACGAAAGAAATTCTGGATTGGAACGGTAGAGATGCACGGTATTGGCTCAGAATCGTTCTTGCTATTTTTAGGGCGGCTGCGTGTCCTGGGCAGCCCTGTTACATGATTTGGGCAATTCCTTTCTTGTAGTTTCATCTGCTGATGCCAGAGTATCTTACTACTCCTATATAGGTGGAGATATTTTTATTAATCAATGCAATGGATAGTTCCTTTGTAGGCCCGTCATTTTCTGTTTTGGTTAAATGCTCTTCCTCAGTGTTGATGTTACCATTAATGCTTTGGAGTGTTCAATCTGACTTTAAGAAGAAAAAATATGAAGATGACTTTTTATGTTTTCATGTATTTTCCTCCAAGCATCCATGGACATTTTGTTAGAAACGCCGAGTAATTCATTTTTTGTCGAATGCGAATGTGAATTCAACAGTATAAAAAAGTTTTGTGCCACATAACCAAAGTTCTAAATAGCGGCCATGAAAAATAGCGGCAGCCCTCCAAATCGGATAGGTTGGCGCTAATAACAGGAAATAGTGAGTGTGTTACTTAACACTTTGCACATAACCCACATTTTGTTGGTCAAAATGATGATCAATGTGAAGCTCGAAATGCATGGACTGGTGGACACTTTATAATCTGGGAAGTAGGAAGTACAATGTAGACACACGCACGCTAGCACATGCAATCACATAGTTCATACTGAAGACTGGAGTCGTGGAGTTTCAAGATTGATGAAGCCACCATAGACACCCCTCGCTATTGACGGGAATCAAGGATTTTTATTTTGTTCTTCCGACATTATGTAATTCTTGTCAGCACAAGTTTACTTGTCCTCTGTGCTTGTCTGCACTTCCTAACACGACTATGTGCGAGATTGCCGTTCATGAATGATTATCTGTTCTTTGCACTATATGGAATTGGAAAATTATAGGTCGGCCAAAGAGATTGTTCATCATAGTGAATCCTTACGGTGGTAACAGAGGTGGACGTAAGGTTTTCCAAACTGAGGTCCTGCCTCTTATTGAAGCTGCTGGCATCCATTACATCATGCAAGGTTTTGATCGATGTTTAGAATTTTATTACTTATGAACAGATAAATGTGATTTCCCTATCCATATCAAATTTGAAGTATGAATTGTCCTCAGAAACCAAGCACCGCCTTCATGCTCAAGAAATCGCTCAATCTCTGGATGTTAGGAAATATGATGGTATTGTTTGTGTTAGTGGAGATGGCATCCTTGTAGAGGTTAGCAAAATAAACCATTCTCATACTTTTCGACCTGGTTCAATTGGCTTGCTTGTATGCTGTATTTTGATATGAATATATTGTGTTCACTTTAGGTTGTTAATGGTCTGCTGCAAAGAGATGACTGGGACAAAGCAATAAAAGTGCCACTAGGGATCATCCCAGCAGGTATATGATCATTGAAATATCCCTATTATAGTGGTACAGTGTTGCACGTTGGTGAACCGTACGATAGCCAGTAACTTTTGTTTTTTGTTCATCCCTGGTGAAGCATCTGGGTCCTTTAGTGTCGTTAGGACGCTGAGCACATATTTCACACATTACATGTGCCACAGGTACTGGAAATGGAATGGTTCAAGCTCTATTGCATTCTGCTGGTGTACCCTTCTCTATGTCAAATGCTGTTTTTGCAATCATCAGAGGTTAGACTTCTCCTACTTGGTCTTTTTCACTGTTTATCTATACAGCCATGTTGTCTATCCTCTAAAAGTTTTATGCTTTCATGTGTCTGAACAAAGGCTGATGCATCCTAACTGCAACACAGGTCACAAGCGTGCTCTCGATGTCACTTCGGTTGTGCAGGGAAAGACAAAGTTTTTTAGTGTCATGATGCTTACATGGGGTATGGGTTGTATTATTCTGATGCTGCCTTTTCCAAACTACTGTTGATAACACTGTCCATCCTTGTCAGAGCTTCTTCTGTCACTATATGGTCTATGGCAATACATATACTTTCCAAGCCTGAAAATGATTTATGAACTGCAGGTTTGATAGCTGATATTGATATTGAGTCAGAAAAGTTCAGGTGGATGGGAAGCGCTCGTATTAACTTCTATGTATGGTTCCTACCGTAAAAACAATCTATAAAATACCACAATCATTTCTACACTTACTCTTATGAAACTTCTTAGTCAAGATCCAACTGTGGATTTTCAATTACCAATATGTTGGATGATATTACTCGTGTACTGGCAGAGGCTGATGAAAATGTATTGCAGATATTGATGTGTAAATTCACTCTTTGCTCTGACTTTGTTTCAGTCCCTTCTACGCGTGGTGAACTTGCGAAGGTACAATGGTCGTATTCTTTTTGTCCCAGCCCCAGGATATGAAAGATTTGGCGATCCTGTGGAGAAAACTAGCAGTTGTAAATCAAATGGAGCTAGCAATGCCATCGAAGGAGACGTATCAAATGTCTGTAATGATGAAACATGTACATATTCAGGCCCTTCAGTTGCCGAAGCTGATCTTGAATGGAGATCACTGAATGGTCCATTTGTTAACGCATGGATCAGCAATATTGCGTTTGCTAGTGAAGGTGTCATGATAGCACCACAAGCACAGGTTAATCTCACTCCATTTCTGTTCATTTTTTCATATTTTTTCTTTGATGCCCTGCAGGCTGAAAATATTCTCACACAAATTAAAATGATTGTTTCTTTTAAGTTTCTCAAACCAGTTACATACTGTGTCAATTTAACTGCATCAAAACTATGCAAAATCAATAGTTGAGTTATCTATTTGCCTCGAGATCAAACGTTCTTCCTATGTTCGTAAGAATGTCAAAGTGTCACGGATCAGTCAGTCGCTCTTTAGCCTAATTCTTCTTTGCCATCTTACAGTTTGCAGATGGCTACTTAGATGCAGCTATAATCAAGGATTGCCCAAGGTCAGCTGCTCTCGGGCTATTGCTTCGGATGAAGGACGGCAGCTACATCGAATCGCCCCACGTGGAGTATTTCAAGGTATGTTGCCATGCATTCCCAGAAAATCCACCCTGCATTCTAACATACCATACATGGCCAATGAACTGATGCATGATAATGTATGTACTGAACTGTTATCTCTGCACCTGCTAATAATAACAGGTGAAGGCTCTCCGGATTGAGCCGGGCCTGCGCGTTGGCAGCAGCAGCATCGGCGGCATCATCGACTGTGACGGAGAGGTTCTTGCGAGAGGCGACGTAACCCGAACCGGCGACGAGCCGGAGCATCTTATGGCCTATGGCCCCCCTATCCAAGTGACGGTGGATCAGGGACTGGCCACCATCTTCTCCCCAAGATGATGATTTCATTTTTCCCATTCTTTCCCTGTTCTTTGTAGTTTGTACCCTTACATAGACACATGGCTACATCTCAGCATATGTTGTTGTATGTAAATACTCACAGTACATTGCAAGAGGCGGTCGATATTTGTGTAAATCCGTAACTGATGATGCCGTCAGAAGTGGCCCTCAGTCGAAAGGCAGAAGTGTGAGGCTGTACGGGAATCTGACGGTACCAGCCTAGTAGTGCAGAATTCATCAGCCAGGCTTCTCATATTTGGGACCAAGGGATTTTCCAGGAAAGGTTTTGTTTCTTTGACAAAAGTTGATGCATCACACTGGCTGTAGTTGGCATTGACCAGTACTACACATCTCTCTGTTGATTTATGCAAGGAGCAGTCTGGCCGTTGTGAACTGATCTCTCACCTTTCCTTTCCAATACTACCTCCTCGTCGATTGTTTTACTTCCTTTGCGGTGAATGCCTTGCGCGAATTGCTGCAAATCATAGTCTAGTAAAACTTTGTCGAATAAGAGCATCTCCACTCCCGGCGTCCAAAGTGCCGCCCAAAGTCATTTGGGATGCGTCGGACCAAAAATCGCTCCCACTCGTGACGTGGCCCACTCTGTTCCAGCACGTCCAACCCATGCCCTCCCCGTGGGGGGCCGCGCGCGACCCAAGTAGGACTCCAACGCGCATTGCGGCCGTCTTTTCTCGCTGTGATTTGGACGCAGCTGCCCTCACACCTCTCGTGACTTGGCTCCTCGGCGCTCGTCGACTACTCCGGGCACAAGCCGGTGGGCGCCGCGAGTGCGGAGCGACACCCCCCATAGCCGGCAGATCGTTCATACGGCGGCCGTCTTTTCTCGCTGTGATTTGTGCCATCATGTTTAGATCTTGTGAGCTGCCCTACATGATCAAGATCATATTATTGTAATGCTACATGTTGTGTTTGCTGGGATCCGATGAATATTGAATACTATGTCAAGTTGATTATCAATCTATGCCCTATGTTATTTAAGATCTTGCATGCTTTCCGTTACTCGTAGATGCTTTGGCCAAATAGATGCTTATAACTCCAAGAGAGAGTATTTATGCTAGATAGTGGGTTCATGCCTCCGGTAATCTGGGAGAGTGACAGCAACTTCTAAGGTTGCGGATGTGCTGTTGCCACTAGGGATAACCTAACAATGCTATGTCCACGGTCATATGTATTTGTTTACATTACGCACTTTACTTAATGCAATTATCCGTTGCTTGCAACTTAATACCAACGGGGGACTCGGATGACAACCCGGCGGTGGATTATTAGTCATAGACGCTGTTGGATGACGGTCTATGTACTATGTCGTAATGCCCAATTAAATGTCATAGTAATCATCATGTCATATATATGCGTTGTCATGCGCTCACTATTTGTCAATTGCCCAGCTATAATTTGTTCACCCAACATGTTAGTTATCTTTTATGGAGAGACACCACTAGTGAACTGTGGACCCTGGTCCATTCTTTTACACTGATTAAACCACCACAAACTGCAAACTGTTCCTTTTTCATTCTCTGCAATTTAATACTCATTTTCCACACCATACGTTTAATCCTTTATTTTCAGCAAGCCGGTGAGATTGACAACCTCACTGTTTTGTTGGGGCAAAGTAGTTTGATTGTGTTGTGTGCAGATTCCACGTTGGTGATCGTGTTGCGCCGTGCGAGCCACCAACAACCTTCTGAAGAGTTGCTGCTCCTACTGGTTCGATAACCTTGGTTTCTTTCTGAGGAAAAACTTGCTGCTGAACTGCATCATACCTTCCTCTTGGGGTCTCCCAACGAACGTGTGATTCACGCCAACAAGCTCTTTTTCTGGCGCCGTTGCCGGGGAAGTACTCATCATCACCATCATCATCATCCTCAAATACTTTCCCGTCAACCAGGCGCCAACACATATGTATACAAGTGTGTTGTGTGTTTTAAATGTCCAATATCCTACTCCGGGGTGTGACCGGCTTCACCGACTTCACTTTCTCTCTAGTGATTTTATGCACTTAGAGGTGAAAACTCCCGTTTCGGGCGAACGGGATGGAATATTGTGTTTATTTGGGGTAGACTTTGGTTTCCCACCTTTCTATGGCCTAACCTAACACAACCAAGCAAAAAAGTCCACTGGCCTACCCCTTTCGACGCCGTTCAAGGGGGTAGACGAAAACGTTAGGGTTTTTCCAGCGGATTCAGGGTTTCGCCGAAGCGGGGCATCGGAGCGTCGGAACCCCACACACACCTAGGTTGTGCCATACCGTATGTATACAAGTGTGTTGTGTGTTTTAAATGTCCAATATCCTACTCCGGGGTGTGACCGGCTTCACCGACTTCACTTTCTCTCTAGTGAGTTTCTACACTTAGAGGTGAAAACTCCCCTTTCGGGCGAACCGGGCGGAATCTTGTGTTGATTTGGGGTAGACTTTGGTTTCCCACCTTCCTATGGCCTAATCTAACACAACCAAGCAAAAAAGTCCACTGGCCTACCCCCTCTCCGCTCCGGTCAAGGGGGTAGACGGTAACTTTGACTTTTTTCCAGCGGGTCTAGGGTTTCGCCGAAGCGGGTCCCCGGAGCGTCGGAACCCCACACAAACCTAGGTTGTGCCATACCATATGTATAAAAGTGTGTTGTGTGTTGTAAATGTCCAATATCCTACTCCGAGATGTGACCGACTTCACCGACTTCACTTTCTCTCTAGTGATTTTATGCACTTAGAGGAGAAAACTCCTGTTTCGGGCGAACCGGATGGAATATTGTGTTTATTTGGGGTAGACTTTGGTTTCCCACCTTCCTATGGCCTAACCTAACACAACCAAGCAAAAAGTCCACTGGCCTGCCCCCTTTCGACGCCGTTCAAGGGGGTAGACGAAAACGTTAGGGTTTTTCCAGCGGATTCAGGGTTTCGCCGAAGCGGGGCATCGGAACGTCGGAACCCCACACACACCTAGGTTGTGCCATACCGTATGTATACAAGTGTGTTGTGTGTTTTAAATGTCCAATATCCTACTCCGGGGTGTGACCGGCTTCACCGACTTCACTTTCTCTCTAGTGAGTTTCTACACTTAGAGGTGAAAACTCCCCTTTCGGGCGAACCGGGTGGAATCTTGTGTTGATTTGGGGTAGACTTTGGTTTCCCACCTTCCTATGGCCTAACCTAACACAACCAAGCAAAAAAGTCCACTGGCCTACCCCTCTCCGCTCCGGTCAAGGGGGTAGACGGTAACTTTGACTTTTTTCCAGCGGGTCTAGGGTTTCGCCGAAGCGGGTCCCCGGAGCGTCGGAACCCCACACAAACCTAGGTTGTGCCATACCATATGTATAAAAGTGTGTTGTGTGTTGTAAATGTCCAATATCCTACTCCGAGGTGTGACCGACTTCACCGACTTCACTTTCTCTCTAGTGATTTTATGCACTTAGAGGAGAAAACTCCTGTTTCGGGCGAACCGGATGGAATATTGTGTTTATTTGGGGTAGACTTTGGTTTCCCACCATCCTATGGCCTAACATAACACAACCAAGCAAAAAATTCCACTGGCCTACCCCCTTTCGATGCCGTTCAAGGGGGTAGACGAAAACGTTTGACTTTTTTTTCCAGCGGATTCAGGGTTTCGCCGAAGCGGGTCCCCGGAGCGTCGGAACCCCACACAAACCTAGGTTGTGCCATACCATATGTATACAAGTGTGTTGTGTGTTGTAAATGTCCAATATCCTACTCCGGGGTGTGACCGGCTTCACCGACTTCACTTTCTCTCTACTGATTTTCTGCACTTAGAGGTGAAAACTCCCGTTTCGGGCGAAACAGATGGAATATTGTGTTTATTTGGGGTATACTTTGGTTTCCCACCTTCCTATGGCCTAACCTAACACAACCAAGCAAAAAGTCCACTGGCCTGCCCCCTTTCGACGCCGTTCAAGGGGGTAGACGAAAACGTTAGGGTTTTTCCAACGGATTCAGGGTTTCGCCGAAGCGGGGCATCGGAGCGTCTGAACCCCACACAATCCTACAAGTGTGTTGTGTGTTTTAAATGTCCAATATCCTACTCCGGGGTGTGACCGCTTCACCAACTTCACTTTCTCTCTAGTGAGTTTCTACACTTAGAGGTGAAAACTCCCCTTTCGGGCGAACCGGATGGAATCTTGTGTTGATTTGGGGTAGACTTTGGTTTCCCACTTCCTATGGCCTAACCTAACACAACCAAGCAAAAAAGTCCACTGGCCTACCCCCTCTCGGCTCCGGTCAAGGGGGTAGACGGTAACTTTAACTTTTTTCCCAGGAGGTCTAGGGTTTCGCCGAAGCGGGTCCCCGGAGCGTCGGAACCCCACCAAAACCTAGGTTGTGCCATACCATATGTATACAAGTGTGTTGTGTGTTGTAAATGTCCAATATCCTACTCCGAGGTGTGCCTGGCTTCACCGACTTCACTTTCTCTCTAGTGATTTTATGCACTTAGAGGTGAAAACTCCCCCTTCGGGCGAACCGGATGGAATATTGTGTTTATTTGGGGTAGACTTTGGTTTCCCACCTTCCTATGACCTAACCTAACACAACCAAGCAAAAAGGTCCACTGGCTTGTGAGCTATAGTATGCCCAATCTGGAAGAAGCACACGGATCGTGTGTTTCCTTCGAGCGCTTGTGAGCCGTTGGATCAGCGGTGTGTTTCTTTCGAGCGCTGGTGAGCCGTTGGATCAGCGGTGTGTGTTTCTTTTGAGGGTTTGTGAGCTGTAGTATGCCCAATTAGGAAGAAGCACACGGATCGTGTGTTTCCTTCGAACGCTTGTGAGCCGTTGGATCAGTGATGTCTACGCACGCTTCTATTCTTGTAGACAGTGTTGGGCCTCCAAGTGCAGAGGTTTGTAGAACAGCAGCAAGTTTGCCTTAAGTGAATCACCCAAGGTTTATCGAACTCAGGGAGGTAGAGGTTAAAGATATCCCTCTCAAGCAACCCTGCAATTAAGATACAAGAAGTCTCTTGTGTCCCCAACACACCCAATACACTTGTCAGGTGTATAGGTGCACTAGTTCGGCGAAGAGATAGTGAAATATAAGTAATATGGATGATTATAAGTGGTAATTGCAATCTGAAATAAAAATGGCAGCAAGCAAACATGTAGCAGAACTGGTTGTAAACGGTGCTTCGATGCTTAGAAACATGGCCTAGGGATCATACTTTCACTAGTGGACACTCTCAACAATAATAATATAATTGAATACATAGATATTTCCTCTTCACTATGCTACTCTGAACTATTCTCCTGTTGGATGACGAACACCAATTCACTGTGTAGGGCTATAAAAGCACGGCTTAAAGTCGCATTCCACATCTAGGGAACCCCACACTGTCAACTTGAGCGCCCTAAATAGTACTAGACAAACACCACAATTTCATAGAGACATCCAACACAAATAATAACTCATGATAAGTATTCCTGTAATCTTTAGCCTAAGAGCCACACACGGTGCGCACACTGTCAACTTCGCACCATGGGACAAAGGTGACTCCGGAGTTTACATTAATAAAACCACTCAAGTAGCATATAAGATAATGAAGAGTAACATCTATGGATTCAACTAGATTACAAAGCTCATGATCACATAAAGATCACACCATGGGAGAGAGAGATAAACCACATAGCTACCGGTAGAGCCCTCAGCCCTGATGAAGAACTACTCCCTCCTCATCATGGGAGGCAGCAACGGTGATGAAGATGGCGGTGGCGTCGATGGAGATGGCTCCGGGGGCAATTCCCGTCCCGGCAAGGTGCCGAAACAGAGACTTCTGTCCCCGAATTAGGGTTTTTGGTGGCGGCGGAGCTACGGAACTCTTCTGAAGAAATCGTCGATTCTTTTAGGGTTTTCACCGCGAAGTCAATATATAGTCCAAAGGGCGTCGCGAGACGGTGCACGAGGTGGCCACACCACCCCACGGCGTGGCCAAGCCCAAACCGCGCGGGGGCATGGTGTGGAGGCTGTGGGCCTCCCCAGACTTGTCCTTCTGGCTCCCGGAGTCTTCTGGCGTTTTAGAATTTCTGTATTTTTTCAGATTTTTCTGAGCACTTTCATTTTTGGACCTTTTCTGCAATGCACAGACATAATAAACAGAAACTGGCACTGTGGCATCTTGTTAATAGGTTAGTCCAGAAAATGCATAAAAATGCTATGAAGTGTATGTAAAACATGTAATAATTGATATAATATCAGCATGGAACATCAGAAATTATAGATACGTTTGAGACGTATCAATCAGCGGTGTGTTTCTTTCGAGCGCTGGTGAGCCGTTGGATCAGCGGTGTGTGTTTCTTTTGAGGGCTTGTGAGCTGTAGTATGCCCAATCAGGAAGAAGCACACAGATCGTGTGTTTCCTTCGAGCGCTTGTGAGCCGTTGGATCAGCGGTGTGTTTCTTTCGAGCGCTGGTGAGCCGTTGGATCAGCACTATCACAACCACTTCATGAGCCACGCGACCCTATATATAGCCCACCTCTCGGACATCTTCGGCACTCTCAGTGTGTACTCATTGTAGTTCATTTGGTATACAGAGCATTCGGATTTCCTGCATACATCCGACGGTGCATTTGATATGCAGGCACTCTCTAGCCACCGTCGGGTTATGCAGGGGAAACCGTGTGTTTTGTTCTATCTAGAAATCCTTCAGTTCATCGACCGAATACAAATCATTCGGATTACCTGCATACGTCCAACGGTGCATTTGATATGCAGGCACTCACGAGCCACCGTTGGGCTGTATGCAGGAGAAATCATGTGTTTTGTTCTATCTAGAAATCCTTCAGTTCATCGACCGAATACAAATCATTCGGATTCCCTGCATACGTCCAACGGTGCATTTGATATGCAGGCACTCACGAGCCACCGTTGGGCTGTATGCAGGAGAAACCGTTGGGTGTGTGACCGGCTTCACCGCATCACTTTCTCCATATCGAGTTCCTTGCACAACCAAGTAAAAAAATCCACCGACCTAACCCCTTTCGACTCCGGTCAAAGGTCTAGGGTTTCGCCGATGCGGGGCTCCGGCTCCGGAGCGCCGGTGTAAAATTCTGTGCGAGGCTCACGACAAATTTGGGGATCATGCCACACTCCCCACACGATCACCTTTAACAATATTATATAGTAGAGATAAATTTATACATTATATAAATAATATTTGATTTCTTTTAAAAAAACAATAAAAAAGCAAAACCATACGCCGACGGCAAAGCCGTCGGCATAGGCCTGGGTGGCTTCACGTATACATCGCCAAATCGCGCGCCCCAGCCCCAAATCCAAATCGACCCCGCCGCCCCGACCCCGCCCCAGCCCAAATCCAAATTGACCCCGCCCCGACCCCGGCGCCGGCCGTCCCAGCGCCGCCCCACCCCGCCGCCGGCCGTCCCAGCGCTGCCCTACTTCGTGACCGCTGCCGCAGCCCGCCCCCACCGCTCCTCTCCACCGGCGCCACTAAACCCTAGCCGATGGCGAGACGAGATCCGCCGCATGGGACGCCGGGACCTCGACAGCTCGACCTCGTCAGCCTCGTCTCCTCGCAGCCCAGTCCCCAGATCGACGCCGGCGTGTCAGGTATCGACGTCCGCCTCATCTCCTCGCAGTGGCATTTAAATTCCGCCTCGTCTCCTCGCAGGGGCATCTACGGCTACTTGTGAGTAGATGTATAGCACTGTTGGCTACTTGTGAGTCAGTATTACCATAATTTGCAGCTCCTGGTTTGTCGAGAATATCAAAGTTTTTGTTCAGCAAGCTTAATAAGCTTGAGGTCTTCTTTTTCTCTTTAACTTTTTTCAAGGGAGCCTTAGGGCACAATATCACATGAATAAATATAGATTTACATATCATACGCAAGTGATCACATATGTGTGTGTGGATGGAACCTGCCACTCCTTTTTCCCTAGAATTTTGTCCCATGTGAATCCAATTGATTTGGAATAATAACTTTAGTTTTCTTAATCCAAATGGAATGAACCCAATTGATTTGGATAGCCTTTGACAGTATCTTCCCCTAGAATTTTTTCCCACCTGATGCTTACTTGTTTTCCCTTTCTCAATGCAGGTGATTGAACAATATGAGCCAAGGCAAGGAGAACGTGGCGACCTTGTCTTCTATGTTGCGCCAAGAGAAGCCTTTACTAGTTAGACGAAGTGAGCGACCACTCGTTCCCAACTCGCGTTACGCCGGGGACGAGGGTGCGCGAGGAGGACGAGGAAAAGGACGACGTGGAGGTGGAGGACGAGTTGGAGGTGGAGGACGAGCTAGAGGTGGAGTAGAGTTGGAGGTGGAGGCTTCCGAGTTGCCCTCCGCTTCTGGCGAGGTGGCTTCCGAGTTGCAGTTCGAGGTGGAGTCTACAGACGATCCGGAGACGGAGTATAGAGACGAGGCAGAGTCTACCCAGGAGACGGCCGTGGAGGTGGAGGCGGCGCCGAAGAAGGTGCGGCTTCGTGGGGAAGCGAAAGTCCCCAAATGAGGACAAGGAGCCTAAAACCGAGGAGGCAAAAGCCCTCATTGAGCCTAACGGCGTTGAGTAAGTGTACAAATTTTGTAATTTTGAACATGTAATTTCATTTTGGACATAACAATTTAGCATATGTACTAATGTTTGATTATTGTGCAGCAATTTTAAATGGCAGGTTAAGCCTCCCCGTAACCCTGCGAGCATGGTTGGAGCTTTGATTAGGAAGTATTGGCCGGGCATGTACGAGCCGGTCGCCGGCGGCGAGAAGAAGCTAGCCTATTATTGTGCGGACTATGAGGCTGCCGATTGCACGGGCTTCGGGAAAGCTTCTGACGCTGTGATCAACAAGTTTTGGGTAAGGCTTATTACTCAAGTTTCATTCATAGTTCATGACCCCACCGTGCTAACTCTTGAATCTCACAATTTTGTTATGCATGATTGAAGCGGCATTATCGTGTGCTCCCGGAGCATAAGGCATGCGCGGATAAGACTTTGCTTGCGGCTTGTGTGAGGTTGACACCACAGCAGTTTTACAACCAAAGCAAACATCCACCAACACCTTCTTGGCTGAGAAGGGCAAGACCACCACGAAGGCGGAAAATGTCAAGAAGCGGCCAAATTTGACGAAGGAGGATTACATGTCGGTAAGTAACTGTCAATGTGATTCTATATTGCCGCTAAGTTGCCATTACATTATCTGTTCTTGAAATTGAGCATCGCATTTTCAGGTTGCCCCTATCTGGGCCGACAACAAAGAAGACGGATGGGAGGCGTTGGTTACGAGGTGGGTCGGGGGCGACCCCGACTTTGACGTCGTGAGCAAGCGGAACAAGGCAAACCGAGGCAACGGAGGAACACACAGTGCGGGAAACCGCAACATCGACCGCTTCAAGGAAAAGCTGGTATATATATCGAACGATCTGCATTTATTTCCCGTCCTGTTCCCACTTTTTGTTCCTACTTGATACGCATAACATTTGTTTTCACGATGCAGGAGGCCGATTCCGGGGAGCCAAAAACTGACTTGGAAACGTGGCGCCAGATGAAGGAGAAGAAGCTCGATCTAAGTCTGCCTCAGCCCTCGGTTCCCCAGTACTACGGCAAAGCCAAGGAGGACTTGGATGCCTACTGCAAGGTGGTCATGCATTTTCACCCGGAGGTGGATGACCCCATTCGCGAGGAGACTGACGAGAATTCGGTGGTCCTGGCGGGGCACGAATTGCAGCATGGTCGTACGCGTGTTCTGCCTACCAAGGTCAGGCCTGGCATGAGCTTCACGCGTATCAAAGCTACCCTCCTCCCTGCCGACATCTCCGTTATACCGCCTCCTCGATCCACCGCCACCTCCATCGATGTAAGTTTTTGTCATTTTAATCCTCTTTCTGACATTTGTTCCTGCATGGCTAAGTTGACGATATTCACTATTTTTGAAATTGTAGCCCGATTTCGAGGCGGCCTATGCTTCCGCTCATGCCAAGTATGACGACGCCTATGAAGCGTGGGAGCGGAGTCGTGATGCCTACGACTCGTACCAAGAGTTGGTGTCAGCTGTAAGTTTCAGCCTTTATTTTTGCAAAACATGACAAGTCCCACTTCCCCTAGTTTGAACCTTTATTTCTGCAACGTCTGACATCTAAACTATCTTGCAGTCGGTGGTGTCGTTTATGAGCACTGGAGTGCGGGTCTCCGTGTCAGGAGAGCGGCCTCCTAGGCCGGGCCCTGCCCACGGTTTCCATCGAGGGAAAAATTCGTTCTCACATGCTACTCATCGACCACGGTAAGTTCTTTGCCAAACCACCGGTTACCTCTTTCCTTTGCCTCGCAAGTTGCTAACTCTTGCTCAAACATGTAGGGAACAGGATGTTCGGAGAGCGAACACTCTGCTTCTGCTTCTCCTGGTGACACACCGGGTTCGCATCAGATCATCCCGTTTGATCGCGATGGTGGTCCGTCGCCGGGTTCCCGTGAGATCACACCGGTACATGCCGATGGTCCTAGCCCTGGTGTTTCACGTGGTGCTTCCCCTGCTGCTTCGCCTTCTTCTGGGACTTCTACTCCTGCGCCGGTCTGTCGGTCGCCTACTCTCACCAGTGGAGATATGGGGTTCACCCCGTCGCCGTCGCCGCCCTAGATGTAGGATGATAGCCCTATGTGTGTATCTACACTTATGACCTATGTGTGTATCTACACTTATGACGTAGCACTTTGCTTCATGATACTTGTGATCTTATTTGTTTGTGATATTGTTTGTTGTCATTTTGATATTAGCCTATGTGTGACCTCATTGCGGTATTGCTTTTGATATTGTTTGCTGTCATTTTGCTATTATTGTGCTGTAATTTTTGCTGAAAACGAGCTGCCAGCAGCAAATTGAAAAAGAAATCTGGCATTCATACGCCGACGGCAAAGCCATCGGCATAGGGCTTACCAGGTGACCAAATGGTCAAGCGTATGCCGACGGCAATGCCGTCGGCGTATGGCTGCCAGAAGAGCTCCCAGACCATGACACGTGTATATTATACGCCGACGGTATTGCCCTCGGCGTAGGCAGTACATCGTCAGATTCCTGGCGTGGACCCCACCAGACCTGAGCCGAAGGCTTTTGTACGCCGACGGCCCGGGCTTGCATACGCCGACGGCCAAACGGGCTGACCCAGGACGTCTAACGCCGAGGGCCATACGCCGACGACGGCCGTCGACGTATACGTACGCCGAGGGCAAACAGTCCTGTGCCGACGGCTGAAGCCGTCGGCGTATCGTGGCATTCCCGTTGTGTTAGTTGCATGCTTCACAGAGAGACCATATAAACCATATCTGCCTACCTCCCTTCATCCTAGCATCAGCTCAACTCTAGTCACGGAAAACAATTGATTTTTTTCGTTTGTTAGAGAAAGTGTTCAATTACAAGATTCACATTTGGTAAAATCAGAAAGAACGCACAACCCTACAGCCTACAACACGGTTTAAAAAAATAGATTGTATGGGATAATGCCCGTGCGTGCATACATGTGGCACGACATCGACGAGCACAAGCAGGAAGAGTGTACTCCATATTACCTTACCTCTCCGTTCTCTCCTTTCCGTGTGGTGGCGGCATGAATCGCAAGAGGAGGCCACAACACAACTGAGTTGAACTTGTTCTACGGCGCGGCTGCTCCAGGTTGAGAGGAACCCCAAATCCAATCATGTGACGGTGTGGTGGTGGCTAAGAGCACCTCCAATAGGTCATGTAAAATAGGACCTAAAAACAGCTTGATGTAAATTTTACATCAGCAAAAAGGTGATTTTTATATCACCAAAAAGGTCGGCCCAACAGCTGGCCTAAAATAGGGTAGCCGCCGACTTCTTGGACCACGCCGAGGCCGTCGCAGGTGTCGATGAGTTGCACGCGGCCCTAGGTGCAGCGTCATCTCGTGCCTTCGTGGCGGGGGGCTTCTTCCCGCTTTGCCCGGCCGTGGTGGTTGGCCGTGGAGGCGCAAACCCACCACACCTACCACTGCCGGCGACGGCGGCGGGACGGGTCGCACCGACGACGGGAATGGGGCCATGTGCAGGCGCAGCATCGGTTGGGAGGGTGGGCGGGGTCGACATGGCGACGGATTGCGGGCGGTACGGGGACAGGGAGCCGCGATCTGGAAGTTTCGCGTTTTTTAGCACGGCCCCAAGTGATCTATGTTTTGATCATAAGTGATCTATTTTACGTCATGATGTACAAATTTGGGAGCCAAAATTTAGATTACAGGCAGTTGTTAGAGGCCTATTTTTGCCCCTTGGTGATCTAAAAAATGGTTAAAACCTACTTTACATCACCTATTGGATAGGCTCTAACGGCATGGCTACCAACGATTTTAAGCCTCGGAGATGGTGATGGCTTGAACCTAGTCGCACATAAAACATTTTTGTAGCGTTAAAAATGTTTTAAAATAAATGTTAACTCAACAAGTGACTGTTTAAACTTTTCAATGAAAAATGAGTGTGACAAGAGTTACTCCGTAAGAAATACCTTCACTCGAAAACGTTCACACAAGTTACATCAAAGCTTTTGGATTCTCTTTTTTGGAAATGACTAATGAAAGTTAAAGAGGACTTTTTAGTAGAGATTCTTTTGATGTTGAAAATTGGATGAACACTAGGTTTTGGCAAGACTCCTGGAAAAATTATCCGGTTCTCTATAATATAGCTTAATGAAAACATTTTTTGGTGGCTAGCAGTTTCACTAATGGATCTCCAAATATCACCTTTTGTTGGGCTTTGATAGGAAATAAATGGGCCCGTGGGTTAGACTTAACGCATCGTTTAAATGTATATCTACCTTTCAAACAAACAAGATGTTTTTGCTTGGGGGCTAATGGCAGGGGGAACTTTACGGTTAAGTCTATTACCTTGATTTAATGAATGGCCACACCATTTTTTAAGAAAGTATATTTCGAAGATAAAGGTACCACTAGAAATAGAACGAAGTTTTTATGTGATTCCTTCATCGAAAGGTCCTCCTTACTAAGGACAACCCTGCAAAAAGAAATTGGCACAGGAGTAAATTATGTTGCTTTTGTGATAAAGATGAATCAATTCAGCACTTATTCTTTGGTTACCCTATAGCAAATTTTATTTGGTGCATAGTGCATACAAATTCCAATTTAGCACTACCCGTGAATATATCAAACCTGTTTGTGAGCTGGTTAAGGGGTATAGCTAAGAAGGATCTAAAAGCAATATGGGTTGGGGTATCCTCTGTTTTTTGGGCCATATGGAATGTTATTACCAAACCAAGAAATCCATCCTTTTCTTTTCAACTTGTCCCGTTTGCTACTCATCGAATCTGTATGTGGTCTTATCTCCAACTAGTGGAGCAACGTCATGTTGGGTGCCGCATCACTTTGAAAATAGTAGCAAACGATACAGCCGGTCCGGCTGTCGCTTTGAGAATAGAAAGTTTTGTTCCTTTGGTTGATACATGTTGTATCGACACTTTTAGATCCATGAGTTGCAATTTTTTCTTGCATAAAACTTGCAATAATAGTGAAATAAAAAAAGTCATATGCATCGAATAATGCAGAGGCCGGGATGTCCCAATTCAAGCATTTTTTCTTCATGAACATCCACACGAATTTAAAACACCGAACATTTCAGATTTGTTTGCAATTTCTAACCGGGAGGCCACTTCTCGATCGCATTAGGCTTCATCGGTATCGGTCACCTGCTCGTACGTACAAAGCCGAGTAAAGGATGCACTTCCGTGTGCACATAAATGCGTGGAGTGGGAGTAATTAGGATTAATACCCCTGGATCAGCACGGCGCTACGCTACCCACCACATGGCACACGCATCGTGCATGTCCAGCTCGTTTTTAAAAGAAGGGCGTGGCATGCATGCACGATGCATGAGGCTGCAGATGTTGTTGCAGGGTCCACTTGTCAGAGAGCTGGTCCATCCTTCTAAGCCCCTGTGATGATGAGATCCAATCGATGATTATTGATTGTTCAGATCAACTAGCAAGGTGTACCGTTTTATATTGTGGTGACTCGACTCCTTCCAATAGCAAGGAGTTGACAATGGGGCTACGATGAGAGTTGACCAAACCTGGTTAGTGGTCACTCGTTCCGATCCATACTAATTTTCGTAGATTTAGTATAAAGTTATATTAAATTTAGAACAACTAATTTGAACCGAAGTGAGTAACATTTTCTACTACTCCCTCCGATCTATATTAGTGGGCATAGCTTTGTCTAAATTCATATGTATCTAGTTAAGTATTTAGACTAGATACATGTGTATCTAGACAAAGTTGTGCCCACTAATATGGATCGGAGGTAGTACTAAAGATGATATGATGTTTTGTTTGTGCGAGGAAGGCGACATGGATCGAATTGTTAGTGCACCATGAACCACGAACTAGAAGTATTGCGGCTACACCAAAAGTCCAAAGCGCACCGGCCATACAACCGTTACACTTGCACACGCAACACCAAATACCATGTTACACTCCCTCTTTCTCTGTCATTTACATATTTTTGCCATAAGAACAAGTGATGTATATCATTGGTCCCCATTGCTATATAAACAATAGTAACTTACGAAAATAATCCTAGAGTGGAGATTTCTGCCTCTCGAGTTACCGTGATCATTTTTTTACAAGTTATATATAAAATGATCCGAAAATAATTATAACAAAGTGTAGATCGATAGTATACACACTTTTTAAAAATTCCAAAATATGTGTAGCCCATAAAATAAAGAATTTTACATTGTGTTTCTGCATACTTGTAGAATATAATGCATCATTGACTACACGCAGAATTCTGTTACAATATTTTCTAGAACTTCTAAATATGCTTTCAAGTTTATTAGAATAAATAAATCATTGGAATTCGTGGGGCTAATATGAATGTTCTAAAATCCTAGGATTTTTGACAGACAACAAGCCATGGACACGGAGATGGCTACACGGACGCTGCCCACGGTAAATCCCTATGTGCTAGTCGTATGCACGCGTGCCAGTCACTCACATTACTAACTATATAAAAGCAGTGCGATTCTGCGCTCTCTCCGCGTCCGTGCACTGTAGTTAGCTACAGGTCGCACTGTAGCTAGCTACAGTGTTCTACAGTTCTTCGATCCGCGCCGTCCGCTGCCGATCCGACGGTCCGCACGCACGCTCCGTGACGTTTTTGCAAAAAAAAACCTCCCGAAAACAGATATCAACCCGCAGTCCAGGAAATCGCGAGGCAATGGACCGATTCGAAAATCGCGAAAAAGACACGGACTAAATTGCAAAAAAAAACCTCAGAGCTCACCCGCTCCTTCTCTTCACGCGCGACCCGGAGTCGCCGCCGCCGCCGCCGCGCTCGATGCCGCTGTGTCCGGCCTCCCCAGGACGAACAAACACCATCTCGAACTTCGCCGTACAACTCTCTCTCTCCCCGTCGAGTAGCTCATGCTGGGATGCCGCGAATCGGGCGAATCGCGCCGCCGCCGTCCGCCGCCAAACTTGGTCGCCGGCGTAGCTCCGGTGACCATTTGGACCCAGCGCCGCCACCATCCGGGTCACCGTACTCCCGCGCATCAGACACGCGCAACCGCACGGCCCCTCGCGCGTTCAATCGACGGGCCCGTGGTCGACAGGAGCTCGGCTCCATTGATGACGTCGTTATGATGTCATCGTCTCTTTTCTTTTCCCCGAAATTATTTTTTAGAAATTAATAGATTCATGACATGTGGGCCCAACTGTCAGACTTTTACTCATTTTCATTGATTACAGAAAATATTTGAAATTTGTAAAATTCATAACTTATTACGTGTTAATCAGAAGGAAATCGCGAGGCAATGGACCGATTCGAAAATCGCGAAAAAGACACGGACTAAATTGCAAAAAAAAACCTCAGAGCTCACCCCGCTCCTTCTCTTCACGCGCGACCCCGGAGTCGCCGCCGCCGGCCGCCGCGCTCGATGCCGCTGTGTCCGGCCTCCCCAGGACGAACAAACACCATCTCGAACTTCGCCGTACAACTCTCTCTCTCCCCGTCGAGTAGCTCATGCTGGGATGCCGCGAATCGGGCGAATCGCGCCGCCGCCGTCCGCCGCCAAACTTGGTCGCCGGCGTAGCTCCGGTGACCATTTGGACCCAGCGCCGCCACCATCCGGGTCACCGTACTCCCGCGCATCAGACACGCGCAACCGCACGGCCCTCGCGCGTTCAATCGACGGGCCCGTGGTCGACAGGAGCTCGGCTCCATTGATGACGTCGTTATGATGTCATCGTCTCTTTTCTTTTCCCCGAAATTATTTTTTAGAAATTAATAGATTCATGACATGTGGGCCCAACTGTCAGACTTTTACTCATTTTCATTGATTACAGAAAATATTTGAAATTTGTAAAATTCATAACTTATTACGTGTTAATCAGAATAATACAAATAATATATCAAAACGATCAGAAAAACCAACTCTATTTGTTTGTACAATTAAAATAGGATGGACGCGACTTCACAACGACCGTTCTATGTTTATCATTAACCATAGAACGTTTCCGACAGCTATCGACTATCGTCCCGACCAAATTAGCCCTACGCACTGCGCGTGTGCGCGTGAGCGAGCGAAGGAATTTACATGCCAACGCCTGCCTCCTGCCCCAGTGCCCCAGCACCCATGAGCGACTAGCCCGTGCATGCAGTGGAATGAAGAGATTAGGGGCAAAACTGATTCATTTCATTAAATGTTGAAATCCGAAAATTCAAAAACTTGTGTTACCTCAAACCATTCATCCGATTTAAAATATGTTATAACCGTTGGACTAGTCGTGATGAGATTTTCGAAACTAGATCCCATATTGATATGTTTCGACAACTTTTTTCTGGACAAAAAAATTACCCACCAGTAACACGTGAGTTATCCAGCTTGTAATATATAAGTTACCCACCCTATGAACGATTAGTTTCATACTGAAATTATTCTCACTCTTATTCTTTTCGAATTTTCAATGGTAGAACACCTAATTTAAAAACTGTGTGGTGTGAGATTAGCATTAACTATAGAACGCTTAGACAACGACTATTCTGAGCCTCAGACTAGCCATAGTGAGAGTAATATAGGTAGTATCATGCATGCCACGTTGGTAAAAAGATGACATGTCACTGCTGTTAATGAGGAGAGAGATGGTAGTGGTATCATAGGTAGATACCATAACATAACGGATTCCAAGACAAGATATGTGTGCAACATAATAAATACACTAGTATATGATATCACAAATATGTTACTACCCACTATGGAACTAGTAACATAGACTAGTATCATATGCATGATATGCATGATACTAGTGTATGATACTTCCCACTATGGCTAGTCTCACACTTATCAAATTAGGGATTAGCATTAACTACGCATGAGCTCTCTCACCTGGTACTAACCACCATATTAGCGATCCGCTCGCCTGCATGCAGATCAAACTCCACCAGAAAAGTCAATGCATAATGCATGTAGAGATTAAGGACAAAATTTATTTCATCGTCAATATTAAAAGCGCAAATTTAAAAAGTTTTGAAGCTCAAACCGTTTATTACCCGATTTAGTTTTCACCATGGACTAGCCGCGATGAAATTTCGAAAATAAATTCCACGTTGATAACACATGAGTTATCCAACGTATACAAGTTACCCACTCTATTAACGATTAGTTTCAACTTGAAACTAGATCTCACATTTGGTTCTTCTTTTCGATTTTCTCAAGGTTAGGAACTTACCACCTAGTTTCATAAATGATTTACCACTTCAGTATAGTAATGCGCAAGTAGGTAACTCTATACTAAAACATCCAAACACCTCCATATGTATTAGCGTGATAACTGTATCCATTAGAGTCTAAAATAGATGGGTAACTCCATAGATACTGAGTTGGTAATTACTGACTAGAGAGCGGGGTATCTATGTCGACTTCTTGGTGATGGGTACCATAAGTAAGGGGTGGATAATTATTACCTAGAGTGTAGGGTAATTACATTAACTTCATGATGATAGCTATATGATAAACACCTGGGTAACATCATGAAGTACTGGGTTGGTAACTGTTAACTAGAGTAGCTAGAGTATAGTGTAAGTACATTGACTTAGTTGTGATCATATACTCTAAATACATTACTGGATGGGCAACTATTACTTGAAGACTAGAGAGTAGGATAATTATATCGATTTTGTGGGGACAACTCTATCATGAAAACATGGGTAACTTCATTAGTACTGGTTGGGTAACTATTAAATAGAGAGTAGGGTAAGTATATAGATATCATTGGTATAACTATATCTTAAACACATGGGTAAGTCCATAAATAATGAGTGGGTAACTATTAGGTAAAAAGTAGGGTAACTAAATCAATTCCGTGATGATAACTAAATCATGATCACATGGGTAACTCTATGATTACCAGGTGGGTAACTATTACCTAAATAATAATGTAACTAAATCATGATGATAACTATATCATAATCATATGGATACTCTATCAGTACCAATGATAACTATATCCTAAACACATGAGTAACTCCAACATTAGCGGTGGGTATCTGGGTAACTTTATCATGGACACATGGGTAACTAAATTGATTATGTGGTGATAACTATATCACAAACATATGGGTACCTCAATCAATACTGAGTGGGTAACTATTAGCTAAAGAGTAAGGTAACTACATCAATTTTGTGATGACTATTATTTAGAGAATATATAGGTAAAATCGATTTCGTGGGTGATAACTATATCACACTATCGGTGAGAAAATAGCGGGAACTTGCAGATTGGACGGACCTAGGGTCCTTCCTCAGCATCACGGCCAAATTTAAACATGCGCGTCTCAAAATCCGAATAAATCGACGTGGACGAGTGAGACGACGACGGCGTGGTTGACGACCCCGTCGAGCGAGCGCGGCACGGTCCGCCGACACACGAGCAAACATCACAAACTGCCGTGGTTCGAATTCATACGAGCACGTCCACCAAACAGACACACATACACAAACGATTGAGTTAAGCAAGGCCAAGCTGTTTTTCTTTTTTTTGCGGGTAAGCCAAGCTGGTGAATGGGTGAACAGTGTACATGCCCAAATAGGCCTGGGTGATGTACTCAGATCGAACTGATAGATTCGGTGGCTTGCAGAGGTGCGGTGCAGCTGCTGGCTTGAGCGCGGTCTGGGCAGATCGAAACATGGGCTAGGTGGATGGCTAGCTCGGCTGGGCAGCAGCGACCAAAACGAAGGAGATGGGGACGCCCGCGCGGATGGTCGGAGCAGAGTACCTCGGTACATGGGCGCCCGAGTCGGACCAGCGGCGAGGAGAGCTGCTGCAAGAGGTTGCTCGGGAGCGATTAGAGCAGCGACGCTGCTGCCGTAGGCAGCGGAGGCGACGCGCCGGTGAGGAGCGCGTCGGCCGGTGACTCAAACGAAAAGAGCGAGAGAGGAAGCAGGGCGGTGGCGCTCAGATGCGAGAGGCGCGGCGAGCTGCTAGTGGGCACTTTGGTCGGCCGGCAGCGCGGCGAGGGGAGACCAGCGCACGTGAGAGAAAGGCGGCGGCGTTCGGTCGCGTCTGAGAGGAAGGTAGCGAATGATTGATCTCGTCCGTTTGCGTAGAGTAGATCGGATGGCGTACGCGGATCCGCCACGTATGGCTAACCACCCACCGTTCTAAACATAGAAATCCCCTTAAAATATTTGTTTGACTAAAATTGAATTACTGTAAAATTGAAACAACAATTCACTTTTTATTTTAAATATGAACTTCATTTCAAATGCTACTTTGGATCCATTTAAATTTCTTCATATGTCTACATTGCAAGCATGAACATATGTTTCAATCAAAACCTTACATACCTTATGTTCATTTTAAGAATGTCATGTGTAGACATCAATTATGACTATTCCATTATTTTGGTTTAACAAAATGATGTATTTCATAAAAGAAAACCATTAATAAAGGATGTTTACATAATCTGAAAATGAAATCTCTGTTCAATAAAAGATGATCACTATAATTATTATTGTCACTAACGTTATATTAGCTTTCCAACATAATAGTACATCATTTAACGTTACGATCATTTAATAGTACATCATTTATCACTAACGTTATGATCACTATAATCTCTGAGTATATGCAAAGTTTGGTACATCATTTAAATACATTGACCCGTTTATATCATGGGCTTTAAAACATCAACATAATAGTACCACAAATGTAAATATTGATAAATAATTGATTCCAACATATTTTCGAAATAAATATAATTGAATTAAAATTCAAATGCATTTTTCTTGATTTCAACTAAATATTGACGCTGAAATACAACCATGTTCGAACATTTCCGACTACTAAACATTTGAATATTCTACAAAAAATATAAAAAATGCTCAGAAAAAATGTTGCCTATTCATAACAGAATAAACAGCATGTTTGCAAATTCCAATTTGGCCAACACTAGTCGTCAAACCGTGCATGCCGCACGGGCTATTCAAATCTTGAGAAGCAAATTGTTAATTCTAAACTGTGTGATATTTGAATCACTGTTAAGAATCGCTTAACTCTTGGCCACTGAGGCAACAATTTTACTACAAATTATTCAGCATTATACAGTTTAGCACTGGTTATGATACATATTTACTTTATATTTCAGTCAATGGTTTAGATGCTAAAAGTACATTTTCATGTGAAAAGAGTACGGCGAATTAGCTATGCATAAATATGACCAAATCAATATATTTTGACTAAAACTTGGAAAGTTTTACATATAAGTTGTGTGAACTGATTTACGACGTACTATTGGCCAACTTCGAGTTAAGCAACATCTTATAAATCATCCAAATATAGGCCAAAACTGCTAAATTCCATTTGCCTCTTTGGATTTACATAACACCCCAAAGTTAAATCTGAACAACCGCAAAGCATTAAAAAGCCAACACACCATACAGAAATCGCCGAGAGTAAAACCATTGTGCCCTGTTGAATGGATCAAATTAAAAATCCTAATAAGAATTTGTAAGGGAATTTTTTACGTAGAAGAACCGTGTAACCTAAAAGAGGCGAATTTCAAAGAAGATGTAGAAGGATCTATGCCTCTTATATGCCTGTGACCTGGGGTAGCTTCACTTTCAAACTTTATGTAATTACTATATGCTTGCATATCCTTTCCATGGAAGCCATGATTGAACTCACCATATGATGATTTGACCATATCTCCCATTTAGATTAAAGGGTGTAGAATATAGATTAACACATTAATCTGGGTAAGAAACAAAACGATACTACTCAATATAATGTCGATATAAACCTTAGAAAATGATGTCACCATTTGGGTCATTCATGAGAACAAATCTGTTTGAATACTGGTCCAAGATAGTAGTTCTTTTTGCAGGAGGATAGAAAATAGTGTTTTTAATATAAACAAAGAACAGCAGTGGGCAATTTGGTTAATTTTCTAACAGAACAACAACTTTTGGCTCTCGGACTGCAAAGCACTACTGACGATAAGTAGATTTTACTCTATCCCTATTTCAGCCTAAAAGTTAAGAGAGGATAACTCTTAGTTTGCAATATTATGAGGATAAAAATCATGGTTCTTAAGCTAACATTCCTACGAACACGCAAAAATCTAATTAGCGTAAAAAAATAGAGTTCCTTTTTCCATTAAATAAGATTGTGGTTTTATATTTGTTGAACTGAAAAAATAGTTGGTAACTCAGCCTTTTATTTCCTTGAGACGGCAATTTCTTTAATAGTTAATTCATTGTTGCTGGCTTCCCCAAGTCATCATTATTTTATACCTCTTTGTAATAGTACACCATTTGTATTATGTGAGAATTATACATGTATGTTGAAATGTCCTACAATCTATAAGGATTCTGCGCACTGACCATAGTAAACTTCGTGAATAGCTGTACTCCCAACTCAGCTTAGTAAACTTCTCCGGAAAAACTCAGCTCACAAAACATCACCGTGTTTATGAAAACTATCATTACTAAGTATATTAAAGACGCGCAAATCTTCGATCGATCAGCGCACCTATTTACTGTTCACCTACAGTGTTCAGCAGTGACCAATCTGTTTGGTTCGGCGACTCTGTACCGGGCCGTCCGCCTGTACGTGTCGGCAGAGCAAAAGCACCCGTTCCCTTTTTTGCTTCTTCCTCCGCCAGAGACGCTCTGTCTCTCTCCCTTCTTTCTTTCCACCACACACCGCTCCTCTTCTCCGATGCGCCACCGTCGTCAGGGCCCTGCTCGGCCCTCTTCTTCCTCGCTGCTATCTGATGCAGGCCCCTCGGTCGCCGCTGATTCTTCTCTGCCGACTTCCGCCGACATGTCTGCAGATTTCTCTGGATTCGGAGTTCTTCCCGGCGGTGATTCGCGCCATCGGCGTCGCCGGCCTCGGGCTTTCTTCTTACCCGATTCATCCGATGCAGATCTTCCGCTTGATCCTGCACCTGGGTTTTCGATTTCGGCTCCAGATTGCCGTGCTTCGGTTGATTCTCTGGATGACGGTCTTCTGCCTGATACTGTTGGTCGTCGCCGCCGCCGTCCTCCGGACCGTTGGTCGCCGGAGCCTGTTCGTTCGACGCGGCGATGCGATCGTCCCGTCGATGCTGCGTCGCCGGTGCTTCCGTCACATTCTGCTGTGCCTCATGGTCGACGTCGACCTGCTGATGACCAGCCTTGCTCAGCCGGGTCAGTTCGTTCGGTGCGGCGTCGTCGCTCTGCTGAAGATACGTTTTCTGCTGCGCCTGAGGTCCACCGTCAACGCCATACTGGTTCTTTATCTGCTCGAGTACGGCGGGTGTCTTCTGCACGATTGCTTTCTGCTGGTACGTGTTCAAGGTTCTCCGGCCACCATCTTCTAGCCAGTCCTTCCATTCGTACACATCTAAAGCATGGTGATCTTCCTAGCTTCGTTATGTTCTGTTTGCCAATAATAATTTTCTAGAGTTAATTGTTAACAATCCAGCGATGTGGTAACCAGCAGTGCATCGTGCCCTTAACTGTTTGCTCATAAATAATTTTCTACAGTTAATTATTAACGATTCAGCGACGTGTTGAGCAGCAGCGCAGCATAACATTGAGTTTGGAAATTACTAGCTCTGTATACTTTTACTGCATCCAAAAGAAAGCCATCTTTATTTGCAAAGGATTGTAGATGTCATTCACAGATATTAAAGCTCACCGCACAAGCTACCAATAGCATACATTATTTGTAGCAGAGTTTATGCTTACAACAACTTCAATTAGTTAGTACATACTATAGCAAATTAAATACATTTTCTTCTTACTTACTTGCTATCTAGGTATTTTATGAACTCTAAATTGCACTCCGATAAATATAGAAACTGTGTTGTACGCTGTGTGTCAGCTGATTATATTACCATTATGGCGTTACAAGTTTATTTCTTCTGATAGCTGCATCATTTACTTACATGTGGCATCTCTTAGTTTTCCTCAAACTTCTATAATGAACTTTTATCAGCTTGGCTAAGCAATGTTACTTGAAAAATATTTATATATGTTTTCTTGGAGTACATTTGCTAAAAGGTTTAGGTTTCTTATTCCAAAATTGATCTATAATTTTCTGCTTTTCATGTGTTGCAGCATGCAGCAGTAGGTATAGGCTAAATTCTCAACTTGCCGGATTCTAGGTGCCCTCTTTGTTTTTCATGCTGAATAAGAATTTAATTTCTTAAGCAATCATTGTTAGACACTTTGCTTCCATGTACATCATGTCCTTCTATCTTCTCTCAGTTAGTATTACTGCACTGACGTGTAACAAGATATATAGGTATAGGCTAAATTCTCAACTTGCCGGATTCTAGGTGCCCTCTTTGTTTTTCATGCTGAATAAGAATTTAATTTCTTAAGCAATCATTGTTAGGCACTTTGCTTCCATGTACATCATGTCCTTCTATCTTCTCTCAGTTAGTATTACTGCACTGACGTGTAACAAGATATATTCATGGCTTATTTGTTCACTGTCTTTTTCAATCAATACTGAAGATATTTTGATGACTTTCGCTTGATACAGCTTTCAGGCTATCTATTGCTGGGCTTGCTGACGATTCCTTCTGTGCCCTCTCCTGTTGGTCGTCCGGCTTCGTTTGCGGCTGAGCGTCCTTCTGTTAGTGTTCAGTTTGGTGGTGTTCCTGTTGTTGCTTTGTCTGAGAGTCCTGCTGTTACTGAGTCGTTGCCCCCTTTGGGTTTGCCTGCTACGAGGCGAGGTTTGCATACTAATTCTGTTGGTGATACTGTACCAACTCAAGATGATGCGCGAAGGAGGGAAATTCGTTTAGGCAAGCGTCCGGTTCATGACGCTTCTTCTGATCGTGAAGGTTCTGCTCACACTGCTTCTGCTGGTTTGTCTTACTCTTTGTCTCTCTGTTACTTTTCTTTTCCATTGTTCCTCTTTCCCTTTAGTTTTCAGTGTTGTGGTTGTCATGTTTGTTCACACATAATGCAGCATGCTGTGCTTGTGATCCTTATGAGTATGTGTATTCAGTTACATTGCTTCGTGTCAGCCTCTAGAATTTCTGTATGTAGTTTCTTATTGGTGCTTAGTAAATGCTTCTCCATATGCCACGAGGGTTTTTTTCCCGTCCAAATTTGTATTGTACTTATGTAGCACGTCTTATTGGGTGTACGTATCTTAAATATAGAGACATTAACTAACATTCATTCATACTGTGGTTATTGTTTTTGGCGTCAATACTGCTGCCACAGTGGTTTATTATGTAGCTGTTTGCTATTTATATTTACCAAATTTCTTTGTTTGCTGTGGGTGAAGCAGTGAGGGTTGTTGGTTTCTTTACTTATTAATTTGCAATGAGATGCTCTTTCAAGGGTTCGGTCTTTTATGGAAGTTCACTTATGTTCACTCCTATTAGTTTACATGTAGTTTTTAATTGTTGCTTACTATATGCTTCTCCATATGGCACGACAGACTAACATTCATTCATACTGTGGTTATTGTTTTTGGCGTCAATACTGCTGCCACAGTGGTTTATTATATAGCTGTTTGCTATTTATATTTACCAAATTTCTTTGTTTGCTGTGGGTGAAATAGTGAGGGTTGTTGGTTTCTTTACTTATTAATTTGCAATGAGATGCTCTTTCAAGGGTTCGGTCTTTTATGGAAGTTCACTTATGTTCATTCCTATTAGTTTACATGTAGTTTTTAGTTGTTGCTTACTATATGCTTCTCCATATGGCACGACAGTTTGTTTTTTCTGACCAGATTTGTATTGTATTTATGTAGCAGGTTTTATTGAGTGTGGGCAGTTTAAAAGGTAGAGAGATTAGTTAGCATTCATTCATGCTGTGCTTAGTGTTCTTTGACGTTAGTACTGCTGCTATAATGGTTTACTAACTAGCTGTTTCCTATTTATATTTACCAAGTTTCTTTCTCTGCTGTGGGTGATGCAATGAGAGCTGTTGGTTTCTGTATACTAGCTATGTTGCTGTGGTCATTTAATAATGTGTTGTCTTCTATTTGTATTTGATGATCTTCTTTGTTTATCATGGATGGAGATTGTTGCGTGCCCTTCGCTTCAGTGGTTCATTAGTGCCATTTATTTTTTCCAGCTCTGTTTGCGTCGTTTTCTCATGCGGTCCCTTTGTTTGCAGGGCATGTGTTTCATCGTTCGCCTGAGGAGGTGGATTCTTCTGATGACGATGCGTTGCCAGCTTTGTTTCGTTTGCTGCGTGGTCCTGATCCTCTTACTGCGGATACTTCTACTGCTGATATGGGGCAGACTGGTGTTTCTGCTGACTCGCTTGATGCTGGACAGTTTACTTGGGCTCCTATGTCAGCTGATGAGTTTAATGCTGCTAGAGGTTCTGGTCGCTTTGTTCCTCATTGTACTCAGCCACCGCCTGCTTCTTCTGATTTCGAGGCGCAGCATTCTACAGACTCTGATTCTTCGGTTGACGATGATTCTCATGTTGATGATGATGATCATTCTTTGCCGGCCTTGCCTCCTGGTGCTAATCCTTTAGATTATTTGTCGCGAGGTATTCCTACTTTTCCTTCCGTTTTTCTTTTTTGGTTAGTTTGCTCTGTTTGTTCTGTATTTTCAGCTGTTGTTTACTATTCTTATCGTTTGTTTCTATAGTTCCTGCGACTCCTCACGTGTCTGCATGCCGAGCTTGCTACAATCGTCAGATGCGCAGAGCTCTCCGTTGTCATCGAGCGCTGCTTCGAGCGGGTTACACACCTGGACGTGTTGACTTACCGTTGTCGAAAGATTTTGTTGCTGTACTAAAACGTAATTTTTTCTATTTCCTTGCTGGCATTTCGTTTTCTGCTTACATTGTTTTTACTATACAAGTAATGGACTGTTTCTTATATTTTTAGGTGCTTGGCCTGGTCGTTCTTATTATGGAGGCCCCCATCATGTTTGCAGACCTTGTGCCGCTTCATTTTGGTTTCAGGAACGCCATAAGAGAGCTAGCCACGAGAGGAGGCGGCCTGTATATACTGGATGCTGTCGTGGTGGCAGGGTGTCCCTTCCTATATATCCTGCTTGGCCATTTCCCCTTTCAGAGTTGCTTAGGTTTGATGGTGGTCCTGAATGCAAACAGTTTTTGCGCTTAATACGGGAGTACAATTCTATGTTTGCCTTCACATCACTCGGTGTTCATGTAGATGATAGCATCAACACTGGTGGCGGTCCGTATGTGTTCAAGATTTGCGGAGTGGTTTGCCATCAGATTGGATCTCTTCTCCCGCCTTCTCATAATCCAGTTCCTAGGTTTGCTCAGCTGTATATTTTTGACACACTACATGAGTTGGATCATAGACTTGGCATATTTTCCTCTGGTGATGTTGATGCTCCTGATTCAGTTCTTTCGGACGATCGTTTCTCTTCTATGCCTCGCGGTCGTCGGCGAAGGAGAGATTCGGCTAATGATGATGGCACTGAACATGAAGCTGGTCGTTCTGTTCGTCATGTGCGCTCTCGAAGAGAAGAGCCTGACCGTGCTGTAGTTGATTCACTAAGAAGTATGCTTGATCAGCATAATCCACTTGTGCAGACCTTTCGTATGGCTGAAAGAAGGCTGTTCTCACCTGAATCTCCCAATGTTGCTATTCAGTTGTATGGTCATGAAGGGACAGAACATGGAAACCGTTATTCCTTACCTGCGGTTTCCGAACTAGCTGCTTTGATAGTCGATGATTTCTCTATGGAAACTAATAGGTTTGACATAATTGTTCAGAAAGATGCTGGGCCTTTTCAGCGGATTTCGCCTCTTAATCCTTCGCTTATGGCTTTGCAATACCCACTTTTATTTCCTCAGGGTTCCATGGGTTTCCATCTTGGAATAAAGTACCAGCCCGTCGATGGTGCTGTTGCTCGTGGAAGACAAGATGTATCTATGCTTGAGTACTATTGTTATAGATTTCATTATCGAAAAGGTGAGCCCAATCCTTTCACTTGCTGTGGTCGATTGTCACATCAAATAATGGTCGATTCTTTCTCATGTGTGGAGTCATCTAGACTAAATTATCATTTCTGGAATCAAGACACTTTGCGTTCTGAAACATACCAAGGTTTGTCTGATGCTCTTGGAGAAGGTACTCCCACTGGAAAAAATGTTGGTGTCGAATATATGTTGCATTCTAGCTATACAGGAGGCCCTCGATATATGATTCAGAATTATCAGGACGGAATGGCTATTTGTCGTGTTCATGGGCCTCCAGACCTTTTTGTTACGTTTACATGTAATCCGAAGTGGGATGAAATATCTGAAGCTGTTCTTCTTGAACCCGGACAAATTCATTCGGACAGGCCAGATATGGAAACTCGTGTATTCAAAATGAAGATTAATGAGTTTAGGGAAGGAGTTAGAAAAGGAAAAAAATTTGGTCCCGTGAATGCATGTATGTTTCCACATAAATTGATGCATACATTCATTTATATTTTGATATGTTTTGGTGTACTGCTACATTTTTTTGTATTCGTGCTCAACTTTTTTTTACGGTTTTCTTTCTGTGTACATTGCTTACAACTTCTGTATATGTTGTCTGATTGATTATGTTGCCCTTGCTGTATTGTTACGATCATCTATCATATGGTATTGCATTTTTTTTTGTTGATGATTTGTTGTTTTCCTAAATTTTCATAGCATATGCACTGCCTTTGCCTTATGTCTATGTTGTTCCATTCAGTGCTGCTGTATCATTGTGTTATTAGGCTTCATAAGTTTATACTTCTGAGGCTATTTTCTGAATGTTTATATTATTTTACTTTTCTTTTTCAGATTTGTATGTAGTTGAATTTCAAAAAAGGGGCCTCCCTCACATACATTCACTTGTGTGGCTAAAGGTTGACACGGATGATCCTACGCCAATGACTATAGATTCTTACATTTCAGCTGAAATACCTAATTATCGTGACGATACTCTTGGTTATGCATTGGTAGAAGAGTTTATGGTGCATGGCCCATGTGGCACGTACAATCCACATTCACCATGCATGAAAGATGGTGTATGTTCGAAGCACTATCCTAAAGAATTTAATGAAGAGACTACAGTTGATGGATTGGGGTTTCCGGTTTACCGTCGTCCTAACAATGGCCGTTATGTTATAAAAAATGGACACCGACTGGACAATAAGTGGATAGTTCCATATAATATGGCGTTGCTCAAGAAGTTTCAGGCTCACATCAATGTTGAGTGGTGCAACAAGACAAACCTTCTTAAATATTTATTTAAGTACCTTGCTAAAGGTCCTGATATGGCTCATGCCCGTTTACACTCTATGTATGAAACCACTGGTACTCAGGCTGGAGGGAGAAATGAGATAAACGATTACGCTAAATGCCGGTACGGTTCTCCAATTACTAATTCTTGCGTTCTCTTACCTTTCCATCACTATTCTATTTTTCAACCGTTCATGTATATGTCTTGCTGCTTTGTAGGTATCTGTCAACATGCGAATCGTGTTGGCGGACATTTGCATATGACATACATGTTCGTGAGCCAGCTGTTGAAAGGTTAACTGTGCATCTTCCTAATATGAACAGAGTTATCTATGGTGAAAACGACAGTCTTGCTGACATTGTGGACAATCCAGACAAGTACAAAACAATGTTGACGGAATGGTTTGTTGCTAACCAGCGTTACCCTGACGCCCGCTCTTTAAAATACCTTGATTTCCCATCCAAATGGAGATGGAATGGTAAATCTAAGAAGTGGAGAAGAAGGGTCCAGAAAGGAAAATTTGGTGCGCCGATTGGAAGGATTTATAATTGCCATCCTACAACAAATGAGCTCTTTTTCTTGCGGTTGCTACTAACTAAGGTACCGGGAGCTACAAGTTTTGCTTATCTTAAAAGTTATAATGGCATTTTATATGGTTCTTTCAAAGAGGCTTGCCAAGCTCGTGGATTAGTAGGTGATGACAACGAATGGTTTCTTCTTTTTGATGAAGCTATTGCATGGGCTTCTTCTTTTCAGTTAAGACATCTGTTCATGACCGTTGTTCTTTTTTGTGGCGTGATCAGTGCACAAAGACTCCTTGATAAGTATTCGAAATATATGACAGATGATCTGGTGATTCGAATTCGTCGCTCTCTCAATGATGATGATTTATCCATCCCTCCACAATACTTACAAGCTGAGTTGTTGCAAGAACTTTCTATTATGTTCAGCAGAAATGGATATTCTCTAGAAAGTTTTAACATATCTACTGCTTCTTTACATGGTGCAAGAATACTTGGAAACAGATTACTTATTGAAGAAATGCAGTATGATAGAGAGGAACTTCGATCTACAGCCTCTTCTCTTCATGAAAAACTGAATCTCGAACAGTCAAATATCTATGATCAAGTTATTGCTGCTGTCACCGGTTCAGTGGGAAAGTTGTTTTTCATCTCTGGTCATGGAGGCACGGGAAAAACTTTTCTTTGGAATGCCATCATTACTGCATTGCGAGCAAACGACCACATTGTCTTAGCTGTTGCTTCTTCTGGTGTAGCTTCTTTGCTGCTTCCAGGGGGCGAACTGCTCATTCTCGGTTCAGAATCCCACTTGATGCCAATGACCAAACCATGTGCAACATGTCACGAGGCACCAACCTAGCAAAGTTAATTACAGAAGCAGCATTGATTGTATGGGATGAAGCACCGATGACGCACAGGCGCTGTTTTGAGGCTGTTGATAGAAGCATGAGAGATGTTCTTTCTGTGGATGACAGTTCTAATAGAAATCTTCCGTTTGGTGGCAAAACAGTGGTACTAGGTGGAGATTTCCGTCAAGTGCTTCCTGTTGTGGAAGGTGCCACAAGGCATGAAATTGTTAATTCATCTCTCATTATGTCTCCTCTTTGGCAACATGTCACTGTTCTGAAACTTGAAAGGAACATGAGGTTATCTAATCCCAATTTGTCTGAGAATGAAAAGGTACAGCTAGATTTGTTTGCACGCTGGGTTTTGGCAGTGGGAGATGGACTGGTGCCGATGGATATTCGACAAGGAGAGTCTACCCCATCATGGCTTACATTGCCGTCTGACATTGCACTGCTGCCGTCATCTGACTATGTCTCATCGCTTATCAATGCGACATACAACTCATTTGAAGCCAACTTTGATGATGTGTCTTACTTAGCCCAGCGAGCTATAATATGTCCAACAAATAAGGTGGCTAACTCGATCAATGATACACTCTTCACTGCTGTTCCAGGAGAAGAGGTCACGTTTGAAAGCTGTGATGCCATTTGCAAGACATTGGACCATGTAGCAGATGCAGATTTACTATACCCTCCTGAATTTTTACACAAAGTTGAGCCTCCTAATTTCCCCCAGCATAAAATTAGTTTGAAGGTGGGTGTTCCAATTATGTTGCTTCGAAATATTAATCAGTCTATTGGTCTTTGCAATGGTACTCGCTTGGTGGTTACAAAATTGGGTCAGTGGGTTCTTGAAGCTAAAATCATGACTGGAGCTAATATTGGAGAACATGTATGTATACCAAGAATTGTTTTATATGCACCGTCTAGAAAGTGGCCTTTTACTCTACAGCGACGGCAATATCCAATTCGCATCTGCTATGCAATGACAATTAATAAAAGTCAAGGTCAGACGCTTCATAAAGTCGGTGTTTATTTGCCAAAGCCAGTGTTTTCTCATGGTCAACTTTATGTAGCTATATCACGAGTGACATCCAAAGAAGGCCTTAAAATTCTTGCTCTTGATGAAAATGGAGAACCTACTTTACAAGCTAAAAATATTGTCTACCGTGAAGTGTTTGCTAATTTATAAGACATGCTTATGAAGCAGCGCCTGGTAAGTTTTACATGAATTCAACAACATCTCATAGTTGTTTTCTTACACAGTAAATGTCTATCATGTAGTATATTATTATTTCAGATGACGTACTAATGTATGATATACTTATTATATCTATTGTTTTTCCTCTAGGTTGGACAGACCGTCGTTTGTTTACAGTATGAAGTACTGCAGTGCATTTGCATGTGATCTCTGTTAGATTTATGTAATGATGCCAAGAATGTTCAGATGCTTCCTCAAAAAATGTACCTTTCGCTTACTTTTGTTGTGAATACAACTTTTGCTACAGATAAGCTATGCTTAAGCTCTGAAATGTCCCCCTCTCATACATGCACATTGCATTTTCTTCTTGGTTCATTCAATCTTTGTACTCAGCCTATGTCTATCTTCTTACAGATGAGCTGGTCAGATAAACTTTTGTGCTCATTAGCTGCCTACTTACAAACAGGAAGTGTCTTCAACTACAGATGCAAAAAAGAGAAAAGACACATCACCATCATCTGAAACGTCTAAAAAGAGGTATGCTCTCAAGCTATTCAATTACATATATATCAATACTCGCATAAGAAGCATCCCTTCTATTTTTCCTTGCTTACAGAACGAACACTTCTGTGAAAGAAACCGCTAAAGCTTTGTTCCAAACAAGTGAGGAAGACAAACAATCTTAGCCTCATCAGGTATTACTACAAAAGCTATTCTATGTGCACACGATATCTGCAATTCTCCAGAAAAAATAGCATAACTTACTCTTTTTGCTAATTACAGAGAACTACAGAAGCGCTTCCTCAGCAAACGGCCTGCTTATGCTTTTCTTACTAATTCAGTTAGCATGTAAATGAGTACCGTACCAGAAAGCTTTTATGTCTGTATAATAACACTAGCCAACCAAACTTTGTATCCCTTTCCTCTTTTATTTACGCCTGTATAATTAATTCTCTTATGGCTTATCTTCGTAACACTTTGCATCCCTATCATCGTTAAAATTTCAGATAGATAGAATGTTGCGGTTGCACAGTTCTATTATAATACTATAAATTTTATTTCAGTGGCTACATTTTGCAGTTACAATTTAAAATGCCTTATTTGAAATCGATTCCACAGATCTTAAATTTTACAACTTACTGCCTTGAATTAAATCGTCGGAAACCATAACAGGCAGACACGCTATGAACATTAAATGCAACCTTGACTACAAATTACACAAGAGCAAACAAGTCTACTAACCTGCTACTTTAACACCAGTACGACTACATACTACATACCTACAAACAAAGATGTATTCATTCACCCTTCACCTAAAACAGCAAATTCACTCCTTAGCATATCTCTCCTCACATATATCCTTCCTCTGCTGTCTGGAACTCATGAAAACTTAAGCAGAACTCCTCCCGCAATCTAGACAGATTCACTAGATCGGGAACATCAACCCGCACATCACTGAAAAAACCTCCATACCGAAACCAAGTACAAAACCTCAGATCTCCAGCTGGAACCTTCTTAACCAGCTCAAACAACATAGCCTTCATCAACATACTAATGACTCGAGTATCCCCTGCAAATAAGTCCACAAAATCAACAAGACAGAAAGAGAAAGCCAACAAACATAGAACTAAAAAAGCGTCACTGCACAGACCGATCAATGGAGGCAAAGCAAGTGGCATCACTTCTTTCCGCATCGCATCTTCCTCCAACTCGGCGCTCCAAAACTCCAGACTTTCATCAAGATCAAGACCTTCTTCCATTGACGCTCAACTTGCCATCCTAAAAAAAAAGGTAGATAAGCTAGCAACCAGCGGCCAGCACCCATCAGCCACCGTTCAGCATATATATATATTTAACCTCTACACATAGCACCCAGCCACACACTCTCCCACATGTCACTATACACAATGCCTGCAATAATGCCACCGTTTCACACCACGCTGCCAGCTCAAAAAGATACCCTTCATTCAAATTCTTCTCATAAACATCACTTACCTCACTTTCTCTTTATAATTTCACTCATAGCCACTCCTAGGTTGCCATCCTGTAATAGTAAAGATAGACCTAACACTTATACTAACATTCTTCGAAATACACTTGCTGTACATATAAATGCCACCGTGACAGCAAGAAAAATCTTACAGAAAATATGACATAAAAGGCGCGGCGTGACGCCGCGCAAAATTCTACTAGTAAACTTTGAAGGTATATCCTGTAGACGTAACAGGATTAGCCGTATTTTCGTTCGTGGGACCAGAGATCTGTACTAAAACTATGCAATTTAACATACCGTAAAAACCTTTCAGAATTAATGGTTTGTGGTTGTGGCTTCGACCTGGATTTCCTCTGTACAAACGCCAGCTATAGGGCCCTGCTAACGCTGTTCGCGGGCGATTAATTGCCTTGGAAAAATCATCAGTCTTTCCTCGTCTCGGTATTCCTATGGTAGCTTGTGGCGATGTCCTGTTTCTGCTGCTCGATCTGTACCGCTTCAGAGAAAATGCTTGATCAGGTCACTTTCTTCTGTTACGGATGCAAGGATGATGTAATTATCAGGCTACTTTGTTTGTATAAATATTACAGGAATATACAATAAGCTTTTATTTTGGGGATTTAAGAGCATATAGCACGATAGTCACTAAATATTTTTACCCACCTACTGAGTTATTATATTCAGTAATTTTAAGATTCAGGATACGTGTTACTGCTTTTGATGCGTGTTTATTGCCTACTCCGCTCCCATGTTGCATATTGGAATTTCACCTGAGATAAACAACTTTTTTTATCCAAGTTGAATACATAAGAGGATAAAAGGGAAACATTCCCTGAAGTAAGTACTATCGACATAAGCTATATCAGCTGTCCATGATTGCCCACAATGTGAATCAGATTCATTATTCTGTTGAGGTAATAAAAGTGATGGAGAAAATCAAGATTAGTAGAGATCAATTTACTTCCACATGCAATGCACCACCTAAAGAATATATCGTGCATGCAACCTCAACGTTTTAGACTTGAATTGGAGATAAATTTATAGAAGTAGAAATTATAATGAACGGGGAAGTAAGGACAGAATTACTTTTTCATTGAGTGATGTCTCGTCGCTCGGCAGCCTCGATCACCGACAGCGGCGGCCGTTGAATCTGCATTAAACTGTTATTTGTCGCAGTATATGTACCTCATCATCCTCCACTGCAATAGCCAATCATGGGAGCGATTCATCAACTGGACTGCAGCATGATTAGAATTTGTAAGAGGGGAATCAAAGGTTAGATGAAAGAGGATTAGGGAGACTCGGAAGGCTTTGATTGGATGATGAGATTATATATGAGATCAGTTTCTCAAGAACTACACTCGTGCAGGATCTCTCCCTCTCAAAATCTGACAAACATCCACACATCTGCTTTTGCAAGAACTTAGAACCAATAAATAGGATATCTGACTTAGTCGTACTAATTTAATTACGTGAGAAACTTGAAAATTGCATGCCAACTACTCAGACCTTGGGGCATATTTGGTATTTAGTAGGCTCCAACAGAAATTCGATCCCTGTCATGGGAATTGACGACAGAAATATACGATTTTTTTCCTTTTGGATGCTTACCAGAATCAGTACGCTTCAAATATCGTGGCCCTCAAAAGATACAGCTGCTGGGAGTCCACGGTTAATCAGAGCCACCTCTACGTGCTGCTGCTACCATCGAGGGTTCCCATCAGTCGCCGGGCGGCCGGGAAGGAGAGGTCTACGTGATGCTAGATCGATCAAGATTAAGGCATGGAGAGGAGATGCGGCGGGATGAACGATGGGGAAGAACGGCTGTAGGGTTTGCTCCATGATTCGAGAGAGTTTTACATCCGCACGGGAGTTTCGTCGTGGGTCCATAGGAAAAGGCGAGGACGCCGCGAGACATTAATCCAACGGCTACGCTAAACTAATTGTTAGATCGGACGGACAATTACGTCTAGTTTTCTAGGATTAACGTGGTGCTTTCTATGGTGACTCCAATTAGTAAATATAAGAAAGATTTGAGCGAATATACCGATATTCCATAAAATATATAAAAATGCTAAAAAAAAGCTATATACTTATAGCAAATTACAAATATATTTCAACATTTAAATTTGGCCAGAATTTCGACACCATACGAACAAACTTTCTCCAAATGTGGAATCAAATTCAAATGGGTTTTTCTAAATTCAACTAAATATTGACGTGAAATACAAACATGTTTGAATATTCCAAACCACTAACTATTTGAATATTCTACACAATATATCAAAAAAACACACAAAAAAATGCTGCCTATTCACAACAAAATAAAAAACATGTTTGAACACTCCAATTTAGCCAACATTTTGCCGAACAAAAAAAAATTATACAAAAAAACACCAAGGGCGTGGAAATTTTAAAATTTGAATATTTTAAAATATGAATATTTTAAAATTTTAATATCTGAATATTTTAAAATTTTAAAATTTGAATATTTTAAAATACCTTCCAGAACTTAACATTCCGTAAACTTAAAGAATTATAATCTGAATATCTTCCCGATTTAACGACTTTTTAAAATCCAACCCAACCAACTTTTAACCGCAAACTTTTTTATAATTCCAATCATTTCCAAAAAATGAAGAATTTTCAAATGTAAGCGTTTCCAAATTTAAAAATATTCCCCCTAATTACATTGAATCAAATATGATGAATGCTCAGAAATTGCATTCTCCCAAATTATATCTGGAGATATTCGAAATGCCAAATTGCTTCTTTTCGTTTACATGATTTCATTTCTCTGATTTCAATTAAATATTGATGTCAAAATACAAACATGTTTAAACATTTCACCCCACTAAATATTTTAAAATTATACAAAATATTTCAAAAATGCTCACAAAAAAATGCTACCTACCTATAACAAAATAAGAGCATGTTTTAACATTCCAATTTGTCCACCATTTTGGTGAACAAAAAATATACATATTGTACAAAAAAAAATCACCAAGGGCGTGGCGTGACGCCACGCAAAATTCAACTAGCACATATTATTTGGATTTATTTACTTTATCCTCAATATTTCTGCATGAGCAAGTTCATATGATTACGTTTGGCGTACCTGATGGTGACAAGCAAGCAAGAAAAGTGCCAATAATATTACAAAAATCTGGGAGGGTACGTTCTGGTCTTCACATGGGAACACGATTGCTGGTTACACACACTCCATTAATCAAAATCAACACCCATGCATTGTGCGACCTGCAGGGTGTAGTCCTCTCTACTCTTGAGTCACAAATCTTTTAGAACGCATGCCAATAAAATGGTGTATGCAAATATGATACTACCTCCGATCCATATTAGTGGGCACAGCTTTGTCTAGATACACATGTATCTAGTCTAAATACTTAACTAGATACATATGAATTTAGACAAACCTATGCCCACTAATATGGATCGGAGGGAGTACTAGTATTGTGTTTGATATGTTGAGATTAGTGTCTTGGACTAGACCATTTATTATTAATCCAATAATAGATGTGCTTATATTTATATCTATACTAATATAAAAAAGACATGTGACATGTTGAGATCCAAACCATCTTAGCGTCGTGCAACAACGTTGATCGAATGGTCCAGGTCGCTTATATATGTTGAGCACCAAACGTGTTTAGCACCTGCCATCGCGGCAGATCGATCTGTTTTAACGGGGGTCAGTATAGGAGGTTGCGTTCCTGAAAGTGCAGGCAAACCGTACCGGTGGGGGAGAGGCTTTTACTCGCACGAGCGAGTAGTTGAGCCCGACAACGTGGGAACCAAAGAGTGAGATGTGGCACCAGCCACCACGGGTTCTCGTTTAATAGTATAAATATAAACATTAAACACAACACATCTGTAGCCAAAATTCATAAGCGTGAGTATTTTGATCACGATTTCGTGCACACATCTTAGTAGTGATTAACCGGAGAAACCACCATTCTATCATTGACTCTCACTATTATTCCGTGGACAGCCCGTTTATCCTCGCAACCCGTGTTGACGCAACACCAAGTTAGTTAATTAGATCCATGTATACCAGAGAACCTGTCTGTGGTAGGATGGTTAGGAGGGTTGTTGTACCCAGCCCACCAAAGTTCAAACCCCTGGTTTGACGCTGGTGTTTCTCATTTAGGCGGAATATTCTTCAGTGGGAGGCGACGTTCCTGTCGACAGCGAGGCGTTCGTGGTGACTTTGTCAATCTTAAGACCTGATCCGCCGGCTCAGTCTATCGGAGGTGCTCATAGGGCTAGGGTGTGCGTGCGTGCGTTCATAGGGGTGAGTGTTTACATGTGTATGTGAGCGTCTGCGTCGTACTGTGTTTCAAAAAAAATCCATGTATACCAAGATACTCCACGGAAGAAAAAACTTTGGAAGAAACAGGTGCATGTGGAGGTTTCTCTTCCATCTACGTTCATCGCACATCTCGAGCACGTACGTACGTCTGCACACTATTCGATCGCCGCCCACTTGGTGCCAAATCTCAACCACTGTGTTTGCGCGACGACCACGGCACAGACAGACGCAACCAACGACGTACGCTATACGCACGGTACAAATGTACAATGGCAGCCACACAGAAGAACGTACGTACCGTTTTCTCAAGCAAAAAAAATAAATCCGTACGTAGCCTACGTTACGTTCGCTTTGCATGCTGCATGTGTGGAGCAACGTCACGAATCTTAAAGCACGGGTGACCGTGCTGGTCGTCGTCCGGCCATCCGGCGCATCCGCAGCCGCGAGAGAAAAGGACAAAAAGGCCCCTTATCTTTTGCACCGCCCGTGAGTGACTGACGAGTGGGCCGCCGTACTGGCCATGCGATACGCCACGGCCGTCCGCGCACCCTCCCTGTATCGGCGAAGAAGCCCGTCCTACGTGACCGTTTGTCCTTGTACGTATGCGGTGCGTGATGGAGAGAAACGGGATGCCCTGGCGAGCGTTGGTGCCGTGCATGGCTCGCACGCTGCGCTCACCGGGCACTATAGGGCGCAGGTAGGGATACCGCCCCCACCGCGTCGCTGGTTCGGTGCTGCTCCGGAGCCGCGCGGGGCACGAGGAGACGGTGAGCGCACCGGCGCGCCCGTTTCTCCGTCCCCGCCGTCTCGCTCTCGCCGCAGCGCCCTCTCACCTCTCCACTACGCGTACCAACGTGTACGCACCTGCTAATTAACCACGGACGGATTGTACGTAGCTCCGTCCACGTTTGCCTGTGCGTGCGTACGTAACACGTACGCCGTAGCCTTGGGCCGGCATTTGCTTAATTAATTAATTACTAGCTGGAAGAGATCGACGGATTAAAGAAGTGTAAAAACAACAGAGGGTCGTTTTCGTCGCGTTATTTTACGCGGTCTTGCTGGAAATTAAACAAGATTGGATCGGGGGCCTTGGAAGGAACGAACCAGCCCCTACCAACGTGCATGCTTGGATCGAGCACGGTTTGCTCCGTTTGACCACCAGGGCGAATGGGCGATCCATGATAAGGATTAAGAAAATGCGTGACGGATTCTGTATGGGAATATCTTCCGAACCAACGAGATATAGTTGTACTCCGTATAAATCAACCTAAAACCCGGCCGCGTCGACCACTTTCTTCTTCCAGCTAACACCAGTTAAGCTTAAGTTTGATTGAAAAGCTGGATCCACACGTAAACAACTTAGACTTAGAGCATCCCAATAGATGAGGTAAAATAGGTCACCACATTTTGGTTTTAGGGCTCCATATTTTGGGCTACATGTCACCAAAACTTGTATTGCTCCGGCTGATGATATATTTTAGGGTCCAAGAATTTTTTTAAGCTCCAAAGATGACCTAAAACTAGTGCCTTAAATAGATCTGGCAGTGGTGAGGAAGGAAGGCGCATCTGATGGTCACCAGGCGTCGAGCTCGACTTCGTTCACAGAGGTCTTCGGAGGCCGAGGAAAGGCGGCGCAGGTCAACAAGGACTGGAGAGGAGACGAGGGGATGCGGCCAAATCCAGTGGCGCGATGATGACTAAAACCGAGAGCCCGACAAGGAGCAGTGGCTCCACGAAGGTCACACGGGAGTCGCGGTGGCCGCTCATCGATATCGGGTGGGCTGTGACGTCCATGTGAGGCGGCAGTGGGGCGAGAATTCTCGGAATCAGCGGATTCAAACGACGGTGGCCCGATATTTAGCGACGATCATGGGGGTTGCGGCGAACGTCCCGACGGCAGGAATGAACAACAAGGTGTCAGCGGGGCTGGGGGCGGCCCGACGGGGTTGTGGCGGCGGTGTAAAACGGCCGAAATCGGCATGGGGCCGGCGACGGTTGGCGGCGAGGAACTTTCACTGCGGCGGTTGGCTTCCCACCACAACATGTTTTTTTGAGCATAAGATAGGGCAATCCCATTGGTGATATATATTTGTATCACAAAACTCAAATTTGTAGGGCATGATGTAAATTTTACATAATTGTTTTTGACATGTGCCCTATTTTACTGGAGATGCTCTTACACCTTCAGTTTTCTGTATAACATTATATATGGGGACGGAGGAATATATCGATGAAGAATGAAGATAATTGAAATGGTATGCTAGTAGGAGACTAGGAGTACTACTCCCTCCATTGTTATTTACTTCGCGTTCTGAGTTTTTTCAAAGTCAATTTTTGAAAATTTGACCAAGTATATATGGAAACATATCAACATCTATACTACTCCCTCCGATCCGAAAAAAAGGTCGGAGGGTATACGTACTGGTTGTGCTGCGTATGCTGTTTCCTCCCGAACGTTTTTACGGACCGGAGGAAGTATTAAATATGCATAATATGAAAATATATCTTAGAAAGATTCTAATAATGTTAAAATTTTGTTACAAATGTTTATATTTTTTCCTATTTATTTGGCTAAACTTTACAAAGTTTGATTTAGACTAAACCTAGAAAGCAAACTAAATGTAAATGGAGGGAGTATTTTTCCTTCAGAATAATTGAATCAGTATACTGGTGGAGGGAGCATGGTGTGAGGGAGGTGAGTCCGAGGCGTTTCGTGTACAGGTAGCAGGAGCAGGCAGACGCTGGTAATACTTTTCTGCGACTCGCTTTAAAAGCCTTCTCCTCCTCGCCTCGCCTCGCCTCTTCTCCCCTCTCCGCCCGTCTGCGCCCCCACGATTCCCACGCCCCCTCCCCCAAAACCCCCCTTCTCCTCCCACCTCGCCGCACCGCCGGCCTAGGGTTCCGGCCATGTCCTCCTCGGCGCCGCCGCCGCCTCCGAAGCCCTCCGCGCCCAAGCCCACCGTCGCCCTCACCGGTACCCCCATGTCGGTGCACCCGCCGCCGCCCCAGCCGAAGCCGCCCCCGCCCCTGGCCCCGGCTCCGCCGCAACAGCCGTCTGGTTCCGCCCCGCCACCGCCGCACTCGCAGCCTCAGCAGCATCCGCCGCCGCAGCATCAACAGCATCAGCAGGCCCCTCCGCCCGCCTCGCATCAGCAGCGGCCCAGGATCTGCTTCAACGCGCACTGCAAGGACCCCAAATCCGAGGGTCAGCGCCGCCGCGGCTGGCGCCTACGTTCCGGCGAGTTCGCCGAGCTCTGCGACCGATGCTAGTACGTACGCTAACCCTTTAATCAACTCTCCCCCCCGCCCAATCGCGCCGTTGCCGTGCTCGATTCGTGCGGGCGGGCGAGCTCGCTTCCTCCGTCCCTCAGGAGACGGATTCGCCCACCGGATCTACGTGGAGTGATCGCTACATGGTTGCGATTTCGGCGGACGTGCGGGGGGTTTGTGTAAAGTTGGTGGTTCCTTTGACTCGCGTGCGACTCCTGGTGCCTGATGCATGCATGCATGTGTGTTTTCTGTTTTCCTTGCGCAGTGGCTCGTTCGAACAGGGGAGCTTCTGCGAGACCTTCCATTCGGAGGTGGCTGGATGGAGGAACTGCGAAGCCTGCGGGAAGGTGTGTGTTTTCGCGTGCATGCTGATTCTCTAGCTTTGTGCCTGCCTGTGATCATGATTTGGGATCGCTGATTTTTGATCCGTTCCTGTGTTTTGGTTCGTGCTGGGCAGAGGCTACATTGTGGATGCATCGTCTCGGTCCATGCCTATGCACTGCTCGACGCTGGAGGGGTTGACTGTATCCTCTGCGCCCGCAAGTCATTTGCTGCAATGGTATGTCGTTAATTTTTCTACTGTCATGTGATGATTCACTATTGTTGAACTGATTGCAACGAGGAAACAGAATTTATCAAATATATGCAATCTCTTTTTTTGGCATGTTGGCATTTTAAGTCGGTAAAGTTTTACCAATTTGCATGTGTTACTATGCACAAATTTTGCTGAAGTGCATTTTGATGCTTTGCTCATTTTCTTACTTGCACTCAAGATATGCTCGCCTCCCCATTTCTAGTTTCCATGGGAAAACTTAAGCTGAAAACATCCATCATTCATGACGGTCCAGTCATCCTGTTTGGCTCAATGTTATGTGATTGATGTCCCGTTTCTACCTTTCTCACGTCATTTACTGAAGCTGGCAACTAATTTCTGTGAAGGATATCTTTATTATATTATGCATGTAGATGTAGTGTTTATATGTGCTGAAGTTTCAGGACTTTTACTATTTTCCCGTGCTCTTTGGAGTTCATATTTTAGCCCATCTATGATACTAATTGTTTCTTTGCTTGTTAGGCACCAACCCCAATGTGGTCAACTCCTACTGTGCATATGCCTCAGAATGTAGCTGACAGAAAAGACAATTATGCCAAGAGTTGGAGACCTCCTGCGGGGCAAGTTTCAAGTCAGTGGCGACAACATAATATGTGGAGTATTTCCAGTGTACAGTCGGACTTGCAGCAACGCCTAGCTTATGAGTTTGATAGGCCTAGTGGCAGTGAAAAGTTACCTCCGGGGCGCACTTTTATTCATGCCCAAGAGAAGAAATCCGATGACATGCATGACAGACCAACAACACCTGCCGGCATGAACCAGATAGCAAGGGATCCAACACACTCTTCTACTCTCTATCAAAGAGAAGCACCAAATCCAAATAGCCTTCATGATCCTAGTCAGCATGCAGGAGAAAGCGACCCTTTGTCTTCAAGGAAAGGGATAATTTCAGATGGTTCTTCCACTGTATCCACCGTATCTACTGGCTTTAAGGTTGATTCACACCATCTACCCATTTTAAAGGATACTGTGTCTACCACCCTGCCGACATCCGGGGGCTACACTATCACTAACTATCCACCGATACCTGGACGAAGCGACCATGTCAGAATTATACCTCACGAGAAATCACAAATGCCCACCACAGTACCCATGTCAGTAGTGCAGAAACAGTTCTATTCACATAGTGTGATTGAGCCTGATTACCAAGCGCAATTTCGCAACAGAAAGCCCGGAATGGATCCAAAGGCGAGATCTCAATTACTTCCCCGCTACTGGCCTAGAATAACAGACAAAGAGCTACAGAACTTATCGGGAGAGTATCCAAACAATTCTATGTATCTTCACGAGCAATTTCCTCTTGACAACATATTTTTCTCTGTACTAGTAATTAATAATAGCATCTTGAATTCTATCAGAGCATATTTGTTTTAATTCTTGTCTTATCATTAGTGTCTCCTTAACTCTCCTACAGTTCGAAATCTGTTATTACTCCTTTGTTTGAGAAAATGTTGAGTGCCAGTGATGCTGGCCGGATTGGTCGTTTGGTGTTGCCAAAGAAATGTGCTGAGGTATGTTAATGATTCAGTTGTTATTCTTCAGTATACTTCTGTTAATTTGTAGATTCTCCATGATTAGATTATGACGGTGGTACTGTCCATGTTAAATTTCTTTTTGTATGGTGGCATGAACCATTATTTTCTCTGTAACTGAGTTTGCTGATCATCTTTGCCATACTAGAAATTGTAAATAAGCTCATCGGCTAAATCAACCTGTTATATGACTAAATCTGTTGAATGGTGGCTACTAGAATTATCGGCAAATCTATTTATTGGAATACCTAAAACATCTTATATTATGGTACAGAGGGAGTAGTTGTTTCTTAATTATAGTTATTTTGTGCATCCACCAATCCACCCTAATGGAAAATCATTTTGTATAGGCATACTTCCCGCCAATCTCTCAGCCGGAAGGACTTCCCTTAAAAGTTCAGGATGCCAGTGGCAAAGAATGGGTGTTCCAGTTCCGTTTCTGGCCCAATAATAACAGCAGGATGTATGTATTGGAGGGTGTCACACCTTGCATTCAGTCGATGCACTTACAAGCAGGCGATACAGGTAGATATCCTGTCTTAAAAACATGGGTTGCAGTAGATTAGGAATATTAGTTTAAATGAAACCTATGAGTAACTCACTTAGCATGGCTATAGCGAAATAACACCCATTAGGATTTTTTTGTCTTTACTTCATGTTATGTAGGACACATCTTCTGCATAGGTAAATATCATGTTACGGCAAGCTTGCTTGTCTGTTTGATTGGGCCGTGCTACTGTAATTGGTTGTTTTATCATGTTTGCTTTCTTATTACCCTCATGCTACATTTCTTAATAATAGTACCGGTCCCAAGGATGCAAGAGTTGGATTAGTGGGACACCACCATCCAACTTTACACATCCCTAACCTGTCCAGCTCCTGTATTTGAATCATTGGTATCTTGATCTATGCATCTTTCTGCGTATGTTAAATCCCATTTAAAACCTTCCATTGCCCAAGTCTGTTCTTCCGCGTCAAATTTTAATACCGCCTTAAGTGCACCCTGAGCACTTCTTACATCAGGCATCAGCTAAGAATTCAGTAAATAAAAGTTGGAGGGATTCTCATGTCAGTCTCTCACCCATCTTCCTCCTCTCTCTCTCTCTCTCCCTTCTGCTTTGCTATGTTTCTGTCCACAACCCTTCTCAGAGCCACAAGTTAATAATATTGCCTGCTCTGCACCATATTATGCTCCTGCTGGAGTTGCCCTGCATCCAGAACACACCTGTACAGCACCACTTCCTCATTCTTTCCCAGGATCAGGGAGACTGTTTTTGGTGGTGCCTGATGAATGTAGGTTCCTACAACAGCTGGAACGAAGCAATGTGCTGGGGTTGAGACAGCGTAGGTCGCACAAGCATTGTTTGGCAGTGTGAATCACGGTCACAGAGCGGCAGCTTTCAGGCAGCCTACGATTCTAGGGCCACCATGTCAGCGTAGACTTCCGCTGTCAGCGACAACTGCTTTGGAATGGGCCAAAGGGGGTAAAGTTAATGTTTCATGTTTGTAAGAGTTTGAGATTATTATCGAGGCAGTTTTAGGTTGAAAAGGATTTTGGCAATAGCTTGTGATGGTCTTTTTTCCTTCTGCATTTGTGGTTCACTCATTTTTCTTAAAAGTTTCTGTTTTTTTCTGAAAGTGGCCATTTTTTCGCTGTCTTAAATTGTGTCATGTGCTATATTGTTCAGTAAGCTTCAGCCGAATAGATCCAGAAGGGAAGCTGGTCATGGGATTCAGAAGGACGAAGACTCAAGAACAGGTACGATGGTACTTTAGTATGGTTGTAGCTCCCATTAAGGAAAACTTTATAATCTCAAGCTTCTGTTACAGTTCATGCAAACTATTGCTTGAACAGATGGTTGAAAAATGTATTATTTCTTTTCTGTATGATGAAGTATTATTATGATACCAGTATATGACATGTTTCCAGGCTTGACAAGTTAGATGTTCTGCTGCATCCTGTTGTAATGTCTAGTCTTACGCTCTGCTTTTGATATGTTGGAACGAACATCACATAATCATCCCACTTCCTATGCTGGGCATCGAGTAAAGAATCATTGAAATAGTTCTTGTAACCACATTGTTGTTTACTGTATGTTGGTCAGATATTCCGCCAGGAAGAACCAGCAAAGCCTGCAACTGCTGCCCCGAATCTTCTAGATGTGAATGGTAGCGCCACTGCTCCAGACTCTAGTCCGAATGCTGCATTAGCCCGATCAAATAATGTCAATGCAGAGAACAAAGACTCTAGCCCTGTAGAACACGCAGCTGTCAGTAATTTGGACAAAGGTGGAGTAGCACAGAAGGAAGGGCCAGGAACTGTTCGCTCTTCCCCTGGACCTGTGAAGAGAAAAGCAACTTCTGTTGGTCCAAAGGTTAAACGTTTCCGGATTGATAATGAGGAATCCATGGAGTTGAAGATAACATGGGAGGAGGCTCAAGAATTGCTTCGGCCTCCTCTGAAGGCCCCTTCAATTGTCATTGTTGATGGCCATGAGTTTGAGGAATACGAGGTATGCCATGCTTCTCAAGTATCACTTGTGATCTTGTGTCCATTTCGAAGAAAAAAACTTGTGGTCTTGTATCCATTTCGAAGAAAAAACTTGTGGTCTTGTGATAGTTCTATTTTTTATGGCACATTACTAGCTTACCAGTAAACTTATTTTATTTGTATCCATGCTATCTTTTCTCGTGTATTCTTTAGTGCGGAAAGATCAAATCACTTGTTTTCTATATTGACATCCTGTGCTTCTCAGGAGCCACCTGTACTTGGGAGGAGGACATATTTTGTGACTGACAAATCAGGGTAATGTTTTCAGACTGAAATGTTTGCTATATGCATTTGCTATGCGTGTAGATGGACACAAATGAAGCTTTCTTTCTTATATATAAAGTAATGCTTATTCCAACAGTTTACTCGACATATTTATCTAGTTACCTATCTCTGTCAATGAGTTCCTTTCCATGTTCTAGGTTTTAGTTGCATCAACGTGCGATAATTTACCTCTGTGCTCCTATCTGTGAGTGGTGAAATGACTCAGCCAAGCCCTAGGCTGCCATATCAATTTAATTTCTATCTAACTCCATTTGTAGGATCCCCAGCATTGTTAACTTATTACCAGTGTGCCTCTTGCCTTCTAATAGTACATTTTTTCAATCAGTGAGAATCATCAATGGGCTCAGTGTGAAGATTGTTCCAAATGGCGGAAACTGCCAGTAGGTGCCCTTTTGCCCTCTAAGTGGACCTGTTCTGAGAATAAATGGGATCCTGAAAGGTAACATGCCGTTTTGTGTTTGCGGATTATTTCTTTGTCATCATACGTTTTCATTTTTTTCATGTTATTTATTTATGGACTTGCTAACAGTACAACACTAGCTAATAGTACGATGGTGAACCATCTTTACAGATTTAGCTATCCAATCCTTGAAAGATAGAAAATCATGTTTAAATTTTGCCTTTCAAGTGGATCTATTCTTCTTAGAAAATATCCTAAGATACTTCATAAGGAAAAATAATTATCCCTGAAACTAATCCTCTCTGGGCACAATGTCCTTTTCGGGGAATTACTAGAGGTTTGCAGACTATGCAGAACAACACATATGTGCATGTAGTATACCAGTTTGAAGCATATTCGTTAAATTGAGCCCTACAAAACTAGCTAATAGTACGATGGTGAACCATCTTTACAAATTTAGCTATCCAATCCTTGAAAGCTAGAAAATCATGTTTAAATTTTGCCTTTCAAGTGGATCTATTCTTCTTAGAAAATATCCTAAGATTAACTTCATAAGGAAAAATAATTATCCCTGAAACTAATCCTCTCTGGGCACAGTATGCCTTTTCGTGGAATTACTAGAGGTTTGCAGACTATGCAGAACATCACATGTGCATGTAGTATACCAGTTTGAAGCATATTCGTTAAATTGAGCCCTACAAAACTCCTTTACAAAAATTGTTTTCATGTCATAAGTTACTGGCGGAAATCTTGCCAAACTGCACTCTCAAGAGCTTTCATAACATCAATGTTAATAATAGTCACTGTAACCGAGGAGAAACAATTAGCTCATTGTAGTTTAGCGTTTCAGCTAATTGTTATTTTTTCTAGGAATTCTTGCATATCTGCACAAGAGGCAAGCATGGAGGAGCTTGCAGAACTGATTCCCATAAAAGCAGGTATGATGACTTGTAAAGATTTATCAATGGTTATGCAGAAGTTAGATTAGAATTAGCTGTTATTCTTAAAAGAAATGCTGAAGATGAATTCCAGAAGGAATCTCTGGAGATTTCCACTATGAACAAGTAGGTTGAATATATCTATGACTACATGCTACGAAATCTACAAATGAACAACCTAAGGTGCAAAGGTGTCTATTTTTCGCCAGACGTTGCTTGTGGAAAAATGTCAGCCGACCTACCTTTTTCAGATTTTTAAAAATTGGTTGTGTTTTGCTCTGGTGGGTTGATGTGTGTATGTATTCTTGAGGTACAACTTCAAGTGCATCTGATCAATCAATCAATTTTATACATATTTATGTATAGTCGGGAGATACGATTCATTGCATTGGGTGTTCATGTATGTATCATATTCTAGCTAATCTCTATCGAAAGAGGTCTATGCAGTTCTTGTATGCATTAGTTATTCATCTGTCAATTCTGGAGATATGAATGCATTAGTTCATATGTTCGAGCTAGCAGAGTTCTTTAACATAAGCTGCATGCAAATATCATACTACCTCCGATCCATATTAGTGGGCACAACTTTGTCTAGATACACATGTATCTAGTCTAAATACTTAACTAGATACATATGAATTTAGACAAAGCTATGCCCACTAATATGGATCGGAGGGAGTAGAACAGTTACACATGTATTAAGAGGTTGATAGAAAAAGAAAGGGTAGTCTTGACTTCTCACGACAATCTCCTTGTAGCCTGAATCTGTAGCTAGCTAGTTAGCCAAACACTTCTAGACTTTTCACCATCACCTAGAGTTTAGAGGTAGAGTGAAAGTCTAGATGTGGAATGGAGCTGAGGTGGAGTGGAGCTCTCCCAAACACAGCCAAAGTTATCCGTGTTCATACAAAGAGTTTTATGGTCAACCTTTTTTAGAAACCCTTCTTGAAGCACTTGTATGTTTGTTACAACAGTGCTTAGTTTGTTGGATACAATGTTGATATAACTGCATATAATGATAGCTTTTCCTTAATTGACTTTGCAGGTGCTGCAAAAAAGTCTAAAGCGAGGATAGAAATTGACAGTATTGATCTTTCGGATGGGCTAGACACACTAGCAAACCTTGCCATTCTTGGTGAAGGCGAATCTCTTCCTTCCCAGCCAACTACAAGGCACCCACGCCATCGTGCTGGCTGCTCGTGCATTGTCTGCATTCAGCCTCCTAGTGGGAAGGGCCCAAAGCACAAGCAGACATGCACCTGCAATGTCTGTATGACGGTACGCCGCCGTTTCAGGACACTCATGCTTAGGCGTGAGAAACGTCAGTCTGAGAAAGATTCCGAGGAACCTCGCGAACCTCGCAAAAAAGAGCTAGGCCAGTCCAGCGAGTCGGTTCCTCAAACTGGATCTGATCCACTGCCTGCTAGCACTAGTCCAACTAGCTCCCCCCAGAAGGCGGACGCAAATGCTGATGATGCTGAGGACACCGTTGAGCATAGCATGTCATCCTCTCCTATGAAGAACCAGATTGACCTGAACATCCAACCTGAACGGGAAGAGGAACCGTCACCAAAATCTGATGCGGTTGGTGCATTGAGACTTCCCCGAGAAAATCCAACCTAGCGAGTTCGTCCTCATACTGGCAAAAGTGGTCATAGATAACAGATTGAGAACTGTCTATACCGATGAAGTGATCTGGCAGACGGAGTGGTAGTGTAGATGTTTTTACTATTCATACAAAAGATCTAGTTTCCTGTCGCCGGGGGACAGAGTTCCCAGTGTTGATGTTATCGTGTATACAATAGATCAGATCTTGTTGGTGCTTTAGGATCCGAATTAGGTGTTGCCTACCCTGTATGTGTATATGTATTGTATGGCGCCCTGTAAGCTGGTATCTAATGATTCATGTGTTTAGTCTTATCCCAACTGGTTAAGAGGTTTGTTCTGATGTTACCTAGATCTCATAGTATGTCCTGCGAGATTTGTCGTCTCACAGCCTTTGCCGGTATTTGCAAAGAAAAAAGAGCAGTCACTTCATAAGAGACTTGGTTGCGATGACTTCTCGAGAATAAATTTTACATCAGCCAGTCTGCGAGCTTGAGCGAGGTAATTGCAGATCACACCATTTGTTGGGGCGTATTTTGCACAGAACCACAACTACAAATTTTTGTTGCACCAAACACCAATGTTTCCTGTAATTGTTGCTCAAAACACAAACATCAGATTTAACACCAAGTTAAGGATGTAGGGTCCACTAGCAGCAGTAGTTTATCTACTCCAGCGTGGCTGATGGTGCTCTCTGGGCACCAGCAGCAGCACTTTGACGCGCTCGAGGATGTCAGGACCCCAGTGGCCTGTACATAGCGAGGAAGAAGAATAGGGTCTCGATGCCCAGAACAGCAAGAAAGATAATTGAAAGGCAAGAACAGTACAGGAAAACAAGGAAGATAAAAATAGGGCTTTGGTAGCTTGATCCTCCCATCCACCCTACCTGCCCTTTATATCGAAAGGCAGGCTCAAGCTTAAGTAGCGATTACAATAGCTGTTTCATTTATCTGCTAAACCTGATTACAACTTAAACTGCAATTAACACTGTGAGCCGTTGGATCCTTGATGAAACGGAATCCACGCATCTGCACCGTCCGTGCTCTTGTCGATGATCATCTCCAGTGCTGCCTTGTGTGAAGAACAGAGACGGGTCCTGACAGTGCCGCCCCCTCAACTCAAGACCTCAGGGCTTGAAATTCTTGAATGTGGCTTGGATGAACGATGCGTCCTCCCAGGTGGCCTCCTCCGGTGTCATGTTTTCCCAGTGAATAAGCCATTATGGAACAGCAACATCATAGGACCCTGCAGAACGAGGAATCTGTCTGCGTTGCAAAATCGACAGAGGTGCAGTTTTTACCTTTCCATCAGCTGTAAGGAGAGGAAGACTCGCATTTGGCACTCCTGAGGGGCCGAGATGTTTCTTGAGTTGGTTCACATGAAAGACATCATGCAGTTGTGTGCCTTCAGGTAGTTGCAATTTGTAAGCCACTCTGCCTACCTTCTGCAGAATTCTGAAAGGACCATACCACTTGGATATCAGTTTAAGTGCATTTCGTAAACCGAGCGCTGTCTCCCTATATGGCTGCATTTTCAGATAAACCATATCTCCTTCAGCGAATTCCCTTTCAGTCCGATGAGCATTAGCAAATTTCTTCATGCGCTGTTGTGCTTGTGCCAGGTTGTGCTAGAGATCTATAGGTTCACACATACATTAACTACTTCAACAAAAAATTGCACCACAATTATAGGTTCTATAAATTCGAACCAAAATGACATGAAATTTCATAATAAAATGGATGGAATTGGATGGAAAGAAGAAGATTTGAGAGAGAATACCTCCAAGAAGAGTTGCCATGGTCTAATTTGAAGAAACCCACGAGATTGGAGTGGATTTGAAGTTTGGGGCGGAAAACATGAGAGAGAGTGCTTGGAGGCGGCTGTGGGGAGGAATAGAGAGAGGAGCTGAGGCCAAAAAACGACTTAGAGTTTTGTCTGCGAGGTCGGCGCCACCACGAATGGCGCAGAACACCTCGTGTTGTTCAGTTAGCGCTCGTAGGTTCGGCGCCAACTATAATGACGCCGACTCCGCCACGTAGGATTTCCGCCGGGCCCACTAGCGAACTTCGGCGCCTCCCAGAGTTGGCGCCGACCTGCACAACGTCGGCTCCATCGAGGATGGCGCCGACCCGAGGTGCCAGATTTGGAAATAGTTATCGGGAGCGGCCAAATTCGTTGCTAGTCCGTGATAACGGCCAGATTTGGCAAAAAAATACCCTAATCTCCAGTGCTGCCTTGTGTGAAGAACAGAGACGGGTCCTGACAGAGGACCTGCTTACCATGGCTGGGGGCATCGTCCAGACCCACGACGACCTCCGCCATGAGCTCACCACGCCGTGCTGCATCCTCAAGCCGTCGAGGCGTTCCTTGTAGGCGGGAACTCGTCGCTCACCACGGGCGGCGCTCTGGCTCGACACTCGGCGGACGGTCTGCGTGTGCTGGTGCCAGCTACATCCAACCAACAGACATGGTGGCGGTGGTGACCTCTGGTGAGCGGCGATGGTCGACCATGAGACCTCCCTGCAGGGCGGCCTCCAAGAGGCACGGGCGGCGGCGGCCGATTACGAGCCAGGGATGGGGACGGGCACCGCCGGCCGAGCGGGATACAAGGAGGGACGGGGCGCAGCCGGCCTACCTGGATGTGGGGGACGGGAGGGCGCCGGCGGCAGCCGGGAATGGAGACGAGGGAGTATAGGGCGGCGCTAGAGGCCGAAGATGGAGGCGCTGGTCGGCGATTGGTGGTCTGATGCCGATGGGGGGTCGATTAAGGTTGATGCAGTCATAGTTTTTTTTGCTGAACAAATGCAGTCATAGTTGGATGTCACGTATATTAGCAAAAAAAAAAAGTTGGATGTCACGTACGTAGTACTATCAATGGGCCCTACATGCCTTTTTTTGCGAAACACAGTACAAACACAGGCGCTCACATACACGCGCACACACTCACCCTATGAACGCACGCACGCACACCCTACCCATATGAGCATCTCCGAAATACTGAGCCGGCGGGTCGAGTCTTGAGATTGACGAAGTCACCACAGGCGCCTCGCTGTCGACGGGAACGTCGCCTCCCACTGAAGAATATTCCGCCTAAATGAGAAATACCAGTGTCAAACCTGGGGTTTGAACTCTGGTGGGCTGGGGGTACAACCACCCTCCTAACCATCTTGCCACAGGCAAGTTCTCATGGGCCCTACATGCCTAAATCGCTGTTAAATCGGTTAACGATGTTTTTTGTGTTTTGTGCAACAATTACGGGAAGCATTGGTGTTTTGTGCAACAAAAATTTGTAGTTATGGTTCTGTGCAAAATACGCCCCAACAACTGGTGTGTTCTGCAATTTCCTCGAGCTTGAGCAGATGTTTTATTCGGAGCAAGTTCATCCTGCATCATATATACATTCAGACGTTGATAGCGAACTGCAATTTGAGCAAGGAGCCACCGAAATGCGATGAACAGCGTAGTAAGCAAAGATTTAATACACATGCCCGTCACCCCAAAAGAAATTGGGGTCTCCAGGCCCTCACTAATCTGTATCATCTCCCTATAAACATGTCTCTTGTGCAAAACTACTATCACTATCACCTTCTTAGTAGGAGTAATTGACAGAACCATTTCTTACAGAGAAGAAACAGAAACCAAAGCCAAAGACCGAACAAAAAAGAAGTAACTTGCTTGCTGTTGCTGAGTTCTTAGGAACTCTCTTCAGTAATGACTGACCATCTCGCTGTAGTGCTTCATCGACTCCTGCCGCTGCAGCCGCATCTCCATGTTGAACTTGTTGATGAAGGCCTCCACGCGCCGGTTCAGCTCGTCTTGCCCCAGCGACGGCTCGCGGCGCACCTTCCTCCCTCCGACGGCGGCGTCGTTGAACGTCTCCGCCTTCTGCATCGCCATCGCGGGAGGAGCAGCCACTTCCTCGCTGCCGCCGGACGGCCGGCGGCCGGGACGGGTGTCGAAGGTGTCCGCCTTCTTGAGGTGCCGCGCCAGAGGCGGCGCTCGGCCCTCCGTGATGGCCTTCCACGTGTTCTCCAGAGTGTCCCCCCTCCGCGCCGGTCGCGTTACACGCAGTGCCCTGCTTCCTGCAACGACATGCGAAATCGACATCAATAAAATGTTTTTTTTGTTGTTGCTAGAATTCTACCAAGAACCGGCGAGAAGTTTGGTCTTTGTAGGCCAAATTTGCTGGGAAATTAAATAGAACAGAGAAGCGTTGCTACTTGCTAGCAATTTAGGCAGTAAGATTGTTTTACCTTCTGGGCTGGGCTTGGCCGCCTTCCGGCTGAACCTTGCTGACGACAGCGGCTTCTCCCTCGAGTTCGTCAGGTCCGCGAACGGCGCCACCTCATTCTCCACATCAACCTCCGTGACCCTCCTCTGCGGCGTCCATGCAGACCTCGAAATCAGAAAGTCCTCTGCTTCTTCCTCAGCCTCCGGCGCCGGCGCCATCTTCACCACCGGTGGCTCGACGGCCACGGCCACCGGCACCGGCACGGCCATCGCCATGGTCACAGCCGGCGCAGACACCTCCATCGGCATCGCCAAAGCCGGCGCGGGCACCGGAACCGCTTCCGCCGCTCCCACGCCGACAGCCGCGCGGGTAGGCTGGTACCGTGATGACGCGGCGATGGAGATGATGATGGCGTTGATGACGAGGTAGAGGAAGGGCGGCGTGAGCCAGGTGGCCGCTGCCGCCTGCGCGCGCGGGATCTCCTCCGCCACGAACCCCGCTGCCGCCGGCGCCATGAGCCTCAGCCCCGCGGCCACCAGCCCCGCCGCGGCCGCCGCCGCCCCGGCCTTCACCGTCCGCGCAGCGCACCCCATCCTCCTCCTCGCAGCTCCAGCTCCCCTCCAACTCCAACCCAACAACAACAACAACAAAATCCTTCTCGACCCTTCCGCTTTCTTCTCCCACTACTCACCACCGGCCGTGCGCTTGTGCGTGCCGTCTCTTCGTGCGAGCGAAATGAATGGAAGCGAGAATGAAGGCGAACAGAGCGAGGTGGGCGCAGCGGCGCACCGGGACGGTGATTTATAGAAGCGGGGCGGTTTGGGTCCCCGAATATTCGTGCGACGCGGGGTGGAGACGACGGTGCGAGCCGTCGGATGAGGATTTCGACGGCGGGCGATGCACGGGAGAGGCTTGCCGCACGTTTTCTCGTTCCACGGGAAAGGTCTGGATGGAGAGCAGTGAGTGGGGACGCCGCGCTGCGCTCTGGGTCGTTGGGCGGTGGCGACTGCTGACTGGATGCCGACCCGTCCCGATTTACTGTTTGGTTTGTGTTGCCGTTACGTTCCGATTAAGATTTTCTCGTTTCGTAATCACTCTTTTTTTTGCATTATTAGTTTCGTAATCACTCTGTTCCTGTAGATATATCTCGTGACATGTATTTTTTTTCGTGTACAGTACAGTGCTACGATGCCTCTACTTTTTTTAACAACTGTAGCAGCACAGTAATCAGAGTCTCAGAAACATGGTACTGGTATCATGCGGAAGGCTGAAGTGATCGGAGAGATAGGGGTGAGGGTTTCTTTTCAAACGGTCGGAAAAGGAACCGTTGGAGGCCTCCGGCTAGTCGGCCCGTTTCAGTGGGCCTCTGCCACGTACGCTCGCCTCGGATCCACTAGCTGGGGATGTTGCTGAGGTGGAGGCCGCTTACCCTGGTTGGCGCGGCTGACATCAGACCGCGGTCGCGTGGTCGATTATCAGCGGCACCTAGCTAGCGCTGCCTCTCGTGTCTATCTTCTTTTTCAACATCCAGCTTCCCCGTGCAGGTTCTTGCCCCCTTGCCAACATCCAGCTCGTGCTTATCATCACCTCACCTTAGCTACAGTCTACAGAGCGTACTCGTTTCTATTCATCGTGGATGAACTCACTCTTTGACCTCAGAAAAGAGCTACACACCCATGAACTACGTACTGCACTGCACGCCCGAAATGTCAGGGAAAGATGTCGACGCCACGTACGCCGACTCCGAGTGACGGTGTCACGGCTCACGCCACCTCTCGTGCGCCATTTGCACCGGCACCTCCGTATGGTTCGCGGTTCAAGAAGCACGCACGCATGCGTGTCATGGTACGGCATCGCCGTGTTCGGCTGCCCGCCCATTATGCTTCCGGCGCCCCGTGCACTTTTTAACGTCCTGCGGGATAAGCGGGACACGCACGCATGGAGTCACGTGTACAGATGATGATGCTGCGGCGCGACGAGGTCAGTGGTCACGGGTTCGCACGTCAAAACCAAGTCTACTCCCTTCTCCTTCTCCGTGGGATGCTTGGTGCTCGTGCATATGCCGGATCCGTCGCTGATCGATGCATGTGATCGGGGTCAGATTTCTAGGTGAAGCTACACACTTTTTTTATTTTGTTGCGAATAAGGTGAAGCTATATGCTTGATCTACAGGGCTACGGTGAAGTGATGTGTTTTGTTTTCGTTCGTGTCGATTCGCTCTCTGCAGCAAAGCAAAGTCTTCTCCTGCAGATTTAGGCTACCTACCCGTCCATCCACAGCCACGAAATGATAACTTAAGCGGAGCCGAGCCAACACGTCTCCTGTGCACGTACGCCACACGTACGTACGTATACCCGCAAGCGGATGCATGGCCACGATGCGTACTAGCGTCATACGGAGTACTAGTTGCATGAAAAAAAAATATACGGAGTAGTACGAGTTAATTAACCTCGATTTTTACCACAAAAAAACCTCGATCTTCTACTTAGGACTAGTAACTACTCCCTTCGTTCCAATTTAATTGACTTGCTATGCACCACATGTGGATGTATCTAAACTTGTTACATGTCTATATACATCCATATTTAATGCATAACAAGTCAATTAAATTAGAACGGAGGGAGTAATTTGTTCGCTTCTGAAAGATGATACTGATAGGCTTTGATTACATTATTCGACCAATCGTAAGATCTCAGGATCCGATTAGCTAAGCCCGGCCGGTTGGCTAGGTAATTAGCCGCACACGTACCTACGCACGGGCGTAAAGTAGGGTTAAGCTGGCACAGCAACAGATTAGCGTCCAGTGCACGATGTAGTAGTAGTACAGGTGTGATGAGAGGTTTTGGCGTGTGGTAATTAAACGGCGTGGTAGTTCTGTCTGTCCTTCATTGGCTTAAAAGTGAGTAAGTACGCAGTTTCCAAGACCAAATCATCCTATAAATCACCTCGCTTCGCATAAACTATCGAGCTTCCGGAGAACAACAAACACAGTCGGAAGACCAAATTGTTTGCAAAATTAGTAGGAAGAAGAAGAAGACCAAATGAACAATCACAGACCAATTTGACCGTCTCGTAACAAGCAGGACCAGTTTAATTAATGATCAGTGTCTGTGTCCGCAAGTTAGTTAGCAATACGCACACAGCTGATGCTACTATCAGCGTACGTAAGCGGGCAGCCTACAAGTTGGACCCCCGGGGTTGGTATCTCCGGGACAGCGACGCTTCCCGAACTCGACGAAGGAGCCCGCCCCCTTGCTTCCCCAAAACAAACTCGTCGTGTCTCCACGAGCTAGCACCGATCGTGACTGTGCATGACGATCGACCTCGAGCGAGATTACTCATACCGACCGATCGATCACCGGCCGTGCGTCGTATCTAGCCGACGTCCGGGTGGAGGCCGGAAATATAGGCTTTGCCGCGCGCCTCGATGTATCGGCAGCATTTCCCCTATATATAAAAGTAGGAGAGATTCATATATAAAAGTTGGAGAGATTCACCCCCCAAACCCGCCTCCACGTCACCCTTTTTTTTCTAACCGTTCGATCAGCCCGTCCGACGGCCCAGATCACGTCAAAATTCGCGCAAGCTACAGTAACACTGTAGCAGGCAATTTCTACCAATGGGACACCGACACGTCGCGCTGCAGCGTACTTTTTGCAAAAACCGCCCGCAAAGGACCTGTTCGCAAATTCGAAAAACTTTGAGGACCTCCGTGTAAAACCGACAGCGCAGCTCCCCCACCCTTCTCCGTCGTCGCTTCTCCCTCCTCGCCCACTTTCGCGTCCCGAACCGTCGCGTCCTCGCCGGAATCGGCTCCGCCGTCGCACTGCTTCTTCCGCCGCATCCGCACGTCTCACCCGTCGCTCCGGCGACCTAGAACACGCGGCGCAGCCGCTCACGCGCCTCCGGCGAGCACACGCGCAGATCCCATCTCGCCGTGGCGCGACGCCGGCGAGATCGACACCACCGCCGCGGTTCCGCTGCAGCCCAATGCTGACGTCATTGCGACGTCAGCGTGGGGCCAGGCTGTCAGGGATTTTTCCTTTTAAAAAAAAACAAAAAAATGCAAAATTCCTGCCAAGTGGGCCCTACGTACTTATATGAATTTGAAAATTTCCACAAATTCAACAACTTTAAATTTACACAAAAGGGGGAAAAATATATATATATAGCAAAATGGTCACATATTCAACAACTTTAAATTTACACAAAAGGGGAAAAAAAATATATATATAGCAAAATGGTTAAAAAATATATGCCGGCTATTTATACCATACAATAAAAATTTACATGAATTTGAAAATTTTCCACAAATCCAATAATTTAAATTTACACAAACGGAAAAAAGGTTCCTATCAAAATGGTCACAAAAATATATGCCAATTATTTATTCCATACGATAAATTTTTAAAATTTGAATATTAAGAAAAATTAAATATCCTTCAAACCTGGATATTCCGTAAACGAAAAAGGAATACAAACCTAAATGACTTCATATTTAGACAATTTTTGAAATTCAAACACCTCCTTCGAATTCCAATAATCTCAAAATTCGAACAATTTTCGAACGTTAATGTTTTCCAAAATATAATTTTATCTCACGGGAGCATTTAATATACGCAAAGAGAATTCAAATAGAACAAAACTACGATAAAATTTTATATGAATTTGAAATTTTCCACAAGTTCAATCATTTAAATTTACACAAACAGGGAAAAAAATATAACAAAATGTTCACAAAATTATATGCCAACTATTTATGCCATACGATAAAAAATTTAAATTCTAATATTATAAAAAATTAAATACCCCTCAAATCTGAAAAAGTATATAACAAAATGGTCACAAAATTATATGCCAACTATTTGTAACCATTTAATATACGCAAAGAGAATTCAAATACAACAAAACTACAATAAAATTTTATAAGAATTACAAATTTTCCAAAAATTCAATAATTTAAATTTACACAATAGAAACAAAAAAAAATGTTCACAAAAATATATGCCAACTATTTATGGCACACGATAATTTTTTTAAATTCGAATACTTTAAAAAATTAAATATCCCCCAAATCAAAAAAAAATACAACAAATGGTCACAAAATTATATGCCAACTATTTATGCCCTACGATAAGATTTTAAAATTTGAATACTTAAAATTAAATATCCCCAGAGTCAGAACATTCGTGAACGTAAAAATAATTCAGATCTAAATGACTTCCAATTTGAACAATTTTTTGAAATTCAAACACATTTCAAACACAACCTCCTTCGAACTCCAGTTATTTCAAAATTCGAACAATTTTCAAGTGTTAATGTTTCCAAATTAAAATTTTACCCCACATGTAGGGAAAATATGACAAATATATCAATATGAACAAAAAAAATATATTCCAAATTGTAATATTTTAAAATTTTGAATGCATTTTAGATACAAGCATCTAATAAACGCAAAAAAGAAATCTAATACAACGAAACTACCAACATAAATACATTAAAAAAAACTAATTACAACGTTTGACCAAATTCTAGATTTAAATGTTTTGAAATTTCGAATACCTTTCAAAACTGAGCATCTAATAAACACAAACATAATTCAAATATGAATAACTTCCCAGCTTCTCCAATTTCTGAAATTTAAACAACTTATTAGTATAAACTTTTCTTTCAGTTCCAACATATTTAATTGTACACAACTTTCGAGTGCAAACATTAACAAATTTGAATTTCTTACATCGCACTATTTCTTCTTCCAACAGCACAGGCACAGCATATACCACGTGAATTTAAATTTGAAAAACTTCTAATTTGTACAACTGTAAACATCTACATGATCACTTCTAACAGAATTCAAATTTGAATACATACCAGTACGAACATATTCTACAATCACAACATTTTCCAAGCGCACATTTTTTTGAAACGCAATAATTTCCACTTCTAACAGAATTCAAATTTGAATACATACCAATACGAACATATTCTACAATCACAACATTTTCCAAGCGCACATTTTTTTGAATCGCAATAATTTCCAGATTTTAAAAACTTCTGAAAATAAACATTCCCAAATTCAAAATTTACCAAACAAGCGCGGCATTGCCGCCCCAAGTTACCTAGTATCTACTTACAAGGTTAACCAAAACGTTATGACGCGGTTGGTTGGCAAAACAGAAATAGCGTAGGCCTGCGTCATTGCACGCACGTACGTAGATGCATACTCCACCGGCCGATCGAAACGCTTGGCTATGCTAGCTTTGACAGTAGCACTCCTACTCGATCGCTAGCTAGGCAGTAGGGGCCGGTGACCGGTACAAACGTTTTCGACGCGACGCATGCGTTTCGTGGACACTTGTAGGAGAGGGCAAGGAGGGAATAATCTATCCACCGTCTGATCCAACGCGCGACCTACCCAACGAAATCATATCATGGGGGCTTTGTCATTTCTGGCATGCATGCATGTGCACGGCCCACCGGCCAGGGACACAGTGAACTTCCTCTTTGTCATGTGAACCCCAATCTTCAAGGGTGTGTTCGGTTTTCGGGATGGGGTGGAACGGAATGGAACCGTTCCATTCCGGAAGCCCGTTCACGTGTTCGGTTGGAGAAGAAATGGAATGAGCTGATTCCTCGAAATGGAATATTCGCCTAATATCTGGAACGCACTCGTCCGGCCGAATCGGCCGGACCGAGTGGAACCGAGTGGAACGCTCGCTAATCCCTCTCTCTCACCTCTCCTTAATCTCTCTCCATCGCGGGACGACCAGCAGGGCGGCGGCCGGCGGCCAGCCAGGCCAGCGGCGGCTCGCGGGGAGGCCAGCCAGCGCGGCCGGCGGTGCGGCGACCAGCAGGGCGGCGGCCGGCGGCCAGCCAGGCCAGGACGGCGCGGCCCGGCGCAGCCAGGAGCGGCCAGGACGGCGCGGCGCAGGGGCGGGCGGGGCCCGGAGGTCGCTGGACGCGGGCGAAGGCTGGAGATCGCCGGGCGCGGCCACCTCCATGCGCGGCGGCGCGCCTGCGATTCCCCACCGGCGCGTGGCGACGCGGGGCGGATCCCGACGGCGGCCATGCTCGCGGCCACGACGGCGCGGCCCTCCGTGCTCGCGGCCACGACGGCGTCCATGCGAGGCGGCCAGGGCGGCCATGCGAGGTGGCCTCCGTCCTCTTCCGTGGTTTGAGGAATAGTTAGGTTAATTAAATATTTAGATTAAATTAGGGTCTAATTAATTGGGTGTTTAGACTAATTAGATTCCGTTCCATTCCACTGCTTCTGAAATCAACCGAACACGGGGTCGGAACCGTTCCATGCCCTCGGAATGGAATGGTTCCATTCCGTCCCCCGCGGTTCCAGAACCGAACACATCCCAAATGATTCAAACCGAACATGAATAGACATGAACAAGCACCACCAAACTATTGGACATACAGCTGTTACTGAGGCTCACTTTTTTCATGTGAACCCCAATCTTCAACACTCTAGTACACCTCAAGTAAATCTTGGATCTAGCCTGAGTTCATACAATGTTTCATAGGTGTGCCCACATATTCATACTCATATTCCACCTCCCGACCCCTCTCATACTCTGTGATCATATTTCGAGGATTATACAAGCCATCATGATGGTACCCTAGGTTTTCCAGAAGTAGGAAGACCTCAGACAATTGCCAACCGATCTTGCAATATACCAAAAGCTCATTGAATATCTTCTTGTGCCTTGGCCAAGTGCATTTCTTCTTAACGTGAGGGTTTGCAATTATTGAAGGATATAAATGGTGCTTACAGGGGGTGGGGGGTTGAACAAGAGGCTACAAATTTTAATCAAATTCCCCGATTCAAGGATAATTGTTTATAAAAGAAGTGACCCTAAAATATAACCGAAATTAGTTGTATGATGCGGTATGTGATAACACAAAGTTAAGGAGAGGAACAAACGAAATGGAAGGAGACGAAGACACAGTGTTATATCCTGAAGTTCAAGCCCTTGGGAGAACTCTACTCTCCGTTAGAGATCGAGGCCATAACAAATCAAGCCTACGCGATCCATCACAAATCAAGACTTCTTCTCCGTTGATCTCCCTAAACCAAGTGAGAGCTCTTCCTCTAACGTGATCTTGAGGTGATACTCGCACATTAAAATCTCCTTGATGACTTAATCACCCCCTCAAGTCGTCATATCTGGATCTTTCAAAGTAGTCAAGCATGAGGGTGACATGGTTGGCTCTTATGTTAAGGCTAATCTTCATTTGCCCTGGTTGGGACCCTGAATGCTTCATCTTCACGTTTCCTTCAACTTCTTTACGAGCAAGGATATAATAAATCTTCTCCAAATCATTGTCTTCAAACAATTTTGCACCATGAAAGGTCAAATTTTTTTTGCACCGTGAATCATACGAAGGCGGCGTATCATCAAACAACTCCTCCATGGTCAATCTCATTTTCGCTAGTTGTAAGTTTAAGGTCATGTATATGAAACACAAAGTGCACGACCGAAATCAACAAAATGGTTGCAAAAGTACCTTCCGTGTATTTCGCCAAACACCGTATAGGCATATAGTGAAGGATCAAAGATGGCTCCTAAAAGGGGAGTCAATAGGCGAATGCAAAGTTTAACAAATTTCGTTGATTTTAGAGATAATGGCGGATAAATAAGTGGACCGTACAAATAAACTAGATGGACAATGCTATATGATGCAATACAAGATACAAATAAGTAAAGTAAGTACTGAAATAACGCAAGTGAAAGGAGACAAGAATAATGTATCCCAAAGTTCAAATCCTTGGGGCGACTCTATTTTTTGTTGGAGATATCCTGGCAAACTGAACCCACACACGTTGCCTTCCTGGGTCTAGCTTTCTTGCCCGGTGAGATCTCTTCACCAAGTGAGAGTCCTTCCACTAAGAGGGATATCGAGATGTTTCTCGCACCTTTCAGAACTTCTTGATGACTTCCACACCGGAATCTCACAAGGTAACACAAACCGTTTAGAGTTCACCAAACCCAAGAGTAACAACACCAAACTTATTCAGATGGGGAAACAACTTTTATTGCATGGATATGAATTTCTAGTGTTCATTTTTCTTTCTACTTTCTACTCAAAGAATGGCAATATTGAGTGGAGAAAAACGGAGAAATCAAATATTTGGAGCTCACAAAAATGGAGGGGGTCAAAGATGTGTTCGTCGGTGCTTCTTAGACGAAAACGAAGAGGCTTATCTGTAAACTCACCAAAAATGGTTTTTGCTGAAAAATCAACAAAACCAGCCGATCCGAAATTGTACGGACAGGCCGGACCTTCCGTACCCACGAAACATCCAGGTCATATCAAGGCAATCTGCCTAGGTGAATAATTACCACAATTTTGTGCCATTGGTACTGATGGGAACTCTCATAAGAAAATATTTTGACCATTAATTTGGTCGATAAAAATAAATTATACATCACAAAAATTATATCAATGCAAACTTCTTTTAAATATATATATACTAGCAAACATGCCCGTGCGTTGCAACGGGAGATCAAAATATTCTACATTTGGATGGAAAATTTTGACACAACCCGCATTTTCCCCCTAAAATTGTCAACCCGCCTTACCCTACGCTCAGTTCGTCTAGTTTCCACTATCTACTCCAATAGAGCAGGATTGACGGTGAAAACCAACAAAAGTGTCTACAAATTTTGCCTCTTCAGTTTGCACCGACATTCCAACGTACTCTCCGATTCTCACTCTCCAGATTTCATCAATTTCTAATAATTGAATTTTTGTAACTACCAAACCAATACAACACAAGTATCCAACATACACGATTCATACAACGGATTCAGAGTACACTTAATAATGTTAAATATGTCTTATTTTATCTACTTAAATCTTTAATTTTTATTTGATGTACTCTTATATAATAATTTTTTGGTTACAATATTTAGACCTTTTAAATTTTAAAACGACTCAATCTTCGTAAGTATGAATCGTGTTATTATAACTAAATTTGGACACAGCATCTGTTTTCAGTGTAGGTTAAACAACTTCGCACCTTACATAAAATACAATTGCCTTCTTATCCAAATGAATAAAAAATGTCCGGAAAAACAATTCAGTTTATGATAGCGCCATAATGAAAAAATTATAAAGGGAATTGAAATTACAAAGATGAAGACACTGCTAGGAGTACCTGCGTTAGTACATGAATCTTATAAATACGCTCTCTTGCGCCACAGCATTCTTTCTTTCTTATTGTGTCGGCAAGCATACTTACCAAACGTCCTGCAACATAAGAGCAGCCACACGAGCAGATTCACTTGTTTATTTTTCACGATAGAAACTGTGTACCGAAGCCACTTGCTCGACGCGGAAGTTCAGCACGTACTGAGCCTGGTCTTGCACGTCTTTACCATGGTTCTGGCAGAAGCTCCGCGTCGTGAATCTGAACCGCGTGCCAGCCATGGACGCCCTGTCGACCGTGCTGCCGGCGGGAAGCACACCGTGCAATATGAGAGGCTCTTCCTAGTGCGCCTACAGCAGCAGCTCCATGTCCTGGTCCTTCACCGTGCCAAGGCCATGGTTGTGGACCACGTCCTCGCCATGGATGAGCTGGTCGCGCTGGCTACCAGCGCCGAGCACGTCATGCATGAGCATGACCGGCTCTTCCTCCTGCGCGAATAGCAGATGCTGCATGTCCTGATCCTGCTACTTCACCGCACACGAACCATGGACCTCGACCACATCCTCGCCATGGATGATCTGGTCGTCCTGGCTGCCGGCGCCGACCAGTACGTTGCCGTGCATGACCGGCATCTCCTCCGGCGGGTGAGCGATGGACGATCTGGGCTGATCTCTTGACTTGGCGGACCCCACGCCCAAGGATCGAGCACGTGACCTAGGAAACGAACCAATCGATCGGACGACAGAGGTAGGGCTTAAAAACGAAAACAAATACTCCCGTATGGCATCAGGACTTTGAGTCGCATTGGAAACCGAAACGATCATGAGGCGATCGGAGACACCTCGCAATTAATGAGCTCTCCTAAGAGCACTGTCTAGATAAACAAGTTTCCACTTAGCTCTTGAGTTTGAGTCTTCTCGCCTTTTAGGACAAAAGTTGGGTGGTTTCTTCCCCCGCAGTCTAGTCTTTTTTAGATATACCTTGCAATCACAGGGGTCCTCCAATATTATGTGCTACTAAAATTACGAGGACCTTGTATGAGGGGAATTCTTTTTACTACCCCTCTCGCCGGTTACTGTGGCATTTTCTTAGGTAAATTGAATTGCATGTTATGTTTGCTCCTATAGTTGATTATTTGACACCTGATTTGCTATCATTTAACTGGCATAGGTTAATTAAACTTGTTGTTGATGTCGATCACTTGGGGGTGTCAAGCGCGAAAGGAACGGAAGAGTCTTGGAGAACGCTTATAGACCAATCCAACAAACCATAGAATAAATCTAAAAAAATGATGCAATCGAGTGGGCTGGGACAAGTGGTGTGCGTTTTATCTTAACTTTTTAGGTTTTGTTTTTAGGTCGCTTTAGTTGTATCATGGGTCAAGTGTGTCATTTTTTTTTAGAAGTACAAACCTGCGTTACATCAGAGGATACAAAGAAGAGCAGAAACGCAAATTCGTACAGAAATTTGTCCTCTACTCGAAGCACTACAGCAGCAACCTGCTGGGCCACCAAAGCTTCTCGTCGCCGACGAACGCCGGAGAAGAAGAAGACGACCACCATCCGCCTGGAAGGGGAGGACCTCCAACGTTGAAGACGACCGCATAAGCCACCTGCCGCAAGCAGCAGGATCTCGTCGCTGAACGGGCACGGCCAAGCCACCCCCACGACCAGCTCCAGCACCTCCCGCCGCCGGGGCGGCCAGGCCATGCCAGATCCACCACCACCGCACCACCTCCCAAGCACCAGAGTAGAGCACCGATCCCCGCACCGCAGCACACATCACAACCCAACCTCTGCACCGACGCCGGGGACCACGGCAGTGCAACGACAGAGAGGAAGGGGAGGGAATACTCACAAGGAAGAAGCGCCGCCGTCGCCGCAGCACCCATCCAGAGGACAAACACCTCAACAGATCGGGAGATCTGAGAGGGACCAAAACTCCCACTAAGCCACCAGATCCACCGGCGCCAGAGGGAGGCAAACCACCACTGAACCCAAGGCTCAGCAGGACCACAACGCCGTCCTCAAACCAGCGCCGCCAGCATGTAAGGCTGTTGGGACCTTCTCTTATACTTTCTTTGGCGTTTTCGCATTTCATAATACTAGTTGCTTTGCACGTGCAACGCACGTCTCCAAATATAACACAACATACATTCTTTTGAATGTCATTTCTCTTTTTAATGAGTTAGTTTTTACTTAGTTTTAACCTGTTGCGCATGCCAGTAAATGCAAGCATATATGCCAGCAATAAGAAAACGAATACACATGAGAACGATCTCATCTAAGCAAAACAATCACAATAATCATATTTGACCGAATTCAATAACATATGAGATATATCTTAGTTTTCGGTTAAGCTTATCAAGTTACTTGAACGATAGTAGCCCTGATTACTATCTTGAAAAACCAATGGCACATCATTCTAGTAATTCAGACTGAATATAGTATAATAATGGAAGCTAAATATACACACGTGTTTCAGATATGTATTCTACTATCATTATTTTTGCGATCAGTCTGCCATAAATTTCATTACCGGAATAATATAACATAAAAATAAACAGCAAGACTCGTGAAAAAAAAGAAACCAAGAAATCCTATAGGTTGTAAGAAATTGTACAGATCATAAAGCTATTTGTGGGGAAGCTTCTAGTTCATAACCGGGCCAGGTTTAGCTGCCGCATAACACGCACGTACTAAAATATAGAAAAGGAGAAATGAGCAGTATCAGAAAGTGATGAGCAACATGTGAGTAAGAACAAATAATAAGACATACCAGCCGACAATAGCATCCACACCTGAATATGTCAAACATTGGTAGGAGGAATGTAGAACACATACATATGTGAACTAAAAGAAATGATGTCACCTATCATTTTACCCGATAATTAGGTCAGTGAACCTGCTGCGAGGAAATTGGTTTCGACTATAAGAATATGTCTCATTCCTATTGAATTTGCCTCCCTTTGGTATGCATCAATTCTGTGTAACCATTTGGACTCATAGTCACCGCCCATAAGAGCGCCCCCGATGTAACTGTGAAGAATGTGGTTCCTGAAATCCAAGATGCATAGTTTGTTGAACATCTGGAGCCATACCTACAAATACATTTGCATATCAAAATTCAGTCTTTCTCATATATATTAGCTATACAAAAACATGCCTAAGAAATTCCACCTTCTTGCAAATTGTAGAAGCATAAATGGATATATTAGATAAGGATTCTGTAAAACCTAGTAGCATGGCAAACATAGCTTATACACATGAATTGACAATTCTTCAACCGCTAAAGAACCATCTGTTTGTCTGACATTCAATTGTGACTTCTTTTAAATTGCCAAAATCAGTACAAGGCACAGGTGCTCCTGTTTCCATAGGGGAACATTCAGTACTCCAACAATCATGGTTACACTCAGATCCTATTAAGAACTGAACTTCCTTGCTAACCAGTGGACTATCTAAGTCAAGCTCCATATTGTCTTCAGTATTGGGTTCTTCCATTAAAACCTGAGATAAGGGGAAATTATGGTAACAGAAGATTACTCGCCAATTATTTCCTGTCACCCTCTTTCTTATATCCATGTGGAAGACACTAAAAGTAGCAGTACATTACATGATTAAATTACCATGTGCCAATCAGAAGAGTACACGACCATATACAATTAGAACAATATACCATGTATAGTTTCTATAGCTTTTTGCGTACACAGTAATCAGTATTGAGAGATTAATTGGCCTGCACAGGGATGATAACAAGAACAAAATCTCAACAAACAGATTTGTTACAGTGTCCGCCCTACTCTAGATTATAGAGTCACATATTTTGTTCACACTAACATTAAGAATTTGTTGGCTGTGCATTTTCATATGGAAATTATTGCATACTATGTGCCTTATGTCTGTAGTATCCGGTGCTTGAGAAATTACTTCATATCAAAGGATTTCAACCAAACCTCTACAAATACGGGAGAATCTTTAAGGAGCTGATGGAGATGGTCTTTTTCATCGAGCTAAGAGAATAGAATACCTTGATCTACATGACTCGATAGCTGGATAGCCCTTTTCATTTGTTTATTTGCTTTCTTGTCTCTGTACATATTCTTTTTCAATACAAAAGTTTGTGTATTTTTTACCTTTCAAACAAAAATAAAGAAAATAGTCTTCTTTCTACTGTTGTACAAGATAATCAAACTTAATGATGTATTTTACACACACAAATCCTAGTACTTCTATAAAACAAATCGAGAGTTAAGAGACAATAAGTAGAAGATCTGTATCTGCACTGGACCAACTGAATCTTGATACAATACAGTCAAGTGATTTTAATACAATACACTGGACCAACTGGTAGAAGATCTGTATCAGTCAGTTCATCTTAATACAATATACTGGACCAATTAAGCAGCGAAGAACTGATAAGATGCCATAGTAGTAGCTCATCAGGCATTTGTGCCATGGGTGAAGACGGACGGCAGGTGCAGCGGCCACTTCAGTGCAGAGCCGGGCAGGGCGGGGGCTTCCAGTGCAGAGCTGCGGCGTGCGGGCTAAGATGGTCGGCAGGGTGGGGGTATCCAGTGCACTGTGCACTGCAGCGGCGGGGTCATGCGGGCATAGTTCAGGCGTCGTCTGCGAAGGCGTGGGAAAAACAAGTAAGGAGATTGACGGTGAAAACCAACAAAAGTGTCTACAAATTTTGCCTCTTCAGTTTGCACCGACATTCCAACGTACTCCAATAGAGCAGGATTGACGGTGAAAACCAACAAAAGTGTCTACAAATTTTGCCTCTTCAGTTTGCACCGACATTCCAACGTACTCTCCGATTCTCACTCTCCAGATTTCATCAATTTCTAATAATTGAATTTTTGTAACTACCAAACCAATACAACACAAGTATCCAACATACACGATTCATACAACGGATTCAGAGTACACTTAATAATGTTAAATATGTCTTATTTTATCTACTTAAATCTTTAATTTTTATTTGATGTACTCTTATATAATAATTTTTTGGTTACAATATTTAGACCTTTTAAATTTTAAAACGACTCAATCTTCGTAAGTATGAATCGTGTTATTATAACTAAATTTGGACACAGCATCTGTTTTCAGTGTAGGTTAAACAACTTCGCACCTTACATAAAATACAATTGCCTTCTTATCCAAATGAATAAAAAATGTCCGGAAAAACAATTCAGTTTATGATAGCGCCATAATGAAAAAAATTATAAAGGGAATTGAAATTACAAAGATGAAGACACTGCTAGGAGTACCTGCGTTAGTACATGAATCTTATAAATACGCTCTCTTGCGCCACAGCATTCTTTCTTTCTTATTGTGTCGGCAAGCATACTTACCAAACGTCCTGCAACATAAGAGCAGCCACACGAGCAGATTCACTTGTTTATTTTTCACGATAGAAACTGTGTACCGAAGCCACTTGCTCGACGCGGAAGTTCAGCACGTACTGAGCCTGGTCTTGCACGTCTTTACCATGGTTCTGGCAGAAGCTCCGCGTCGTGAATCTGAACCGCGTGCCAGCCATGGACGCCCTGTCGACCGTGCTGCCGGCGGGAAGCACACCGTGCAATATGAGAGGCTCTTCCTAGTGCGCCTACAGCAGCAGCTCCATGTCCTGGTCCTTCACCGTGCCAAGGCCATGGTTGTGGACCACGTCCTCGCCATGGATGAGCTGGTCGCGCTGGCTACCAGCGCCGAGCACGTCATGCATGAGCATGACCGGCTCTTCCTCCTGCGCGAATAGCAGATGCTGCATGTCCTGATCCTGCTACTTCACCGCACACGAACCATGGACCTCGACCACATCCTCGCCATGGATGATCTGGTCGTCCTGGCTGCCGGCGCCGACCAGTACGTTGCCGTGCATGACCGGCATCTCCTCCGGCGGGTGAGCGATGGACGATCTGGGCTGATCTCTTGACTTGGCGGACCCCACGCCCAAGGATCGAGCACGTGACCTAGGAAACGAACCAATCGATCGGACGACAGAGGTAGGGCTTAAAAACGAAAACAAATACTCCCGTATGGCATCAGGACTTTGAGTCGCATTGGAAACCGAAACGATCATGAGGCGATCGGAGACACCACACGCAATGAATATGAATGACCGCGACGTACCGCCGCCGACCATCACCTTTAACGATATTATATAGTAGAGATATATCTGATGATATAATTATTGTGACACATAATTTAATTTTTGTTGACTAAATTTAATGGTCAAAATTTTAAACTACGTGTGCCGTTTAAACTATACGAACACAAACTCAGTTTGGTTCATCTTCATCGAAAAATAGAAAAATAGATCATGGGAATCAGGAGACTTTGGTTCATGTGACGCACAAAAGGCAGCACGCTTACGTCCGCAAGGCAATAAATTGCACGCATACGCATGACATCCATGCACCATGCACGGCGAACCGCACGCGTGTACACGTATGTGACGCAGGTGTACTCTGTACATCCCAACGCACCGGATGGGATGCTTCGCGCACGTACTACTCCAGTAGATCGAGATAAGCTTTGATCGGCAACCAGGAGACCCATGTCGGTCCATCAATGGACGACGTCTGCTGCGAAGTCAACAACACAAAAGTAACGGAAGGACACATTATCCATATCGTCCGATCGTGATTATCATAGCGCGCCTTTACTATGGAAACTTTAGTTAACTACTGCGGTCGAGGTTAGCGAACCAGCAAATCCATGGAATGGCAGCTTCTAGTAATTTGTTAGGAGTATGTTCTTAACCTTATCGACACTACTAGTAGCAGGCACTGTTCCCTAACTCACAGGTTGATGGCAAACGAAAGGCCGCTCGACACTTGGAGAAGATGGCCACCCGGCCGGAGGTAACTGGACGTATCCAACTGCCAAGTAAGTAACCGACGATAACTATCACGTCGCAACGAACATATCTCACAAATCAGTCGAACGAGTCGTTAGTCACGGCGATGGTGTGTCTGGTGCAATCTGGAGCAGGTGTTAGACCAGGAAACGCTGCAACCTGTGCGTACCAAAGCAATCCTGCCTGGGTACGATGATATCGACAGTGGTATCGATGTGATATCACAGCTTGTAGCTTTATACCGACCACCGCTCTCCCTGTGTGAAGCTCGTGAAACCGTGTTGGTGTTCCTGCACTTGGAAGAGTCTGCGAACATGAAGGAGAGAACCGGCCGTCGCGGTGACGCGGCAGCAGCTTAACTGTGTGTATCGGCGTAAATGCAGGGTAGCCTGCGTGTACACAGTAGAGGGGCGCAACTGGTTAATCATGGGGCCCTGCAGCAGGAGGTGCTCGTCGGCGACGAGGACATGGTTGAGGCTGACAGCCCTCCTGGAGATGCAGATCCGAGTGTGATGGAGATCGGATTAATTGCACTGGATAAGCTTCCCTTTTACAAGCTTGATTCGACGGGTAAGTTAATTTAGTGTCAAACACAAAACACTGCCTTTGACTGTCAGCAATCAACAGGTGCTCCCCATGTCGTCGCATTATTCACCGGTTATGGGAAAAGAGGTCTATTTGACTACGCAAACCAGTTACTAGCAGCATATTTACAAGGTTAGTAACTTGCTACCGCTTTTTCGTCAGCAAATCTGTCAAAAGGCATCGTTTATCCAATCCTAAGTAGATTGTTTATCTTATCGACACTACCGGCACACTAGCTGTCCCCTAACTCCATGGCTCGCCGTTCCTCCCCGTCACGTTGATCGCCGGCGAGCCATACGCCGCCTGACACTTGCATAAGCGTCCATGCAATCAACTTCGCCCCTCCGGTCGGCGACGACGTATCCAGCTACTACTCGCTCGTTTTGGCGCGTTTACGAACGACCGATCCTCGTCAACCTGCTGCCTGCCAGAGTGTTTCAGATTCAGATTCAGAAAATAAGAAGCAAGTATAGTCAGAGTGCAGCTGCAGTTCATTCTGTCGCAACTGGTTGCATAGCACGTAGTTCTGCTGCTTACCGACTACATATCCATGCGTAAAGAATAGCTAGAGCAGTGAACATAGATTAACCATGTCCATGACCGACCTTGTCACGTCAACGCGGAAGCATGTAAATGCAGTGAGAGACGTACGTTGTGCAGTGTACTGATGTACACAGTACACATTTCTTTGCGGGTAGAGGGATGGTGCAGCTAATGGAACTGGGATAAGCCGGTCTTCGTCGGCGAGAAGGATTGACGTCGATGTGCCGGAGATACTGCTCCCTTCGTCTTTTACAGGGCAGACACCTAGTTTAAGAACACATTTTGACCGTTCATTTTGTTAATAAAATTTCAATTTTATAACACAAAAATAATATCATTAAAATTTTATTTTCAATATAAATCCAATAGTGACATATAATTTATATTTTGTTGACCAAATTTAATGGTTATTTTTTAAAAAACTGGGTGCGTGCCATGCAAACTGTGATGAAGGGGGTAGTCAGATTTCGGGATAACCTGGATGATTTAATTTAGTGGCACACACCACCCCGACTGTCAAATCAAACAACGGAAAACAATTATCCATTGGTTAAAAAAATGAAGAGCAATATCCTCTAAAAGTATAAAATTAATATCCTGTAACAGTAGAAAATTAACATAAAAACTATTGTGGAAATACATCCTCAAGGGCATTGCTGATTTGGGATCGACTGTGGAGAAAGGGCGATGCAGTCTGAGTTCAAGATAACAAAACGACAAACAACAAAGGATTTGAAAGAGGGGACTTGAGCTTTTCTTACATTTTTCATTTGCATTCAAAGCCCTCTGCGTTGATTTTTTTAGTGAGAGTCTCAAAATCCTTGCTTTTGGAGGGTGTCCCTCCTGATAGGATTGGCGGTTGGAGTCCTGGTGAACTCTTCGTGCAAGATTGTGAAGAGGTATGTACTCCCTTTCGTGGGACCATGGAAATATTGTGGAGCTTGACTACTCCGGTATGTAGGAAAAATTTACCATTAGAGAAAATTCCATTACTCTGTGGAGGTCGCTTCGGAAGAAGCTAATTAATTGTAGCGTTCGGGTCCTTACTTACTTACGTGGAACCGATACATACTCGTGCTCATGGTTATCTCTATACCGAGTTTATTTTATATACACTAGTTTATTTCCTTGTGATAGATTTTGTGCTCGAAGTCATATATCTTCTCACAGATTATTTATCTCTTGTGATATAGCTTGTGCTCATCTTGTTAAGTTTAGGTTGATTGATGCATTTAGTTGGTCTTAACATATTTAAAATTTGGGTTTGATTATTAAATGAATAGTTTATTTCAACATTTATTTAAGGAAAATTATGATTGTTTTAAAAGGCCTACTCGCCCCTCGCTTTTAGGTGACATCTTGATCTAAATATATGGAAGTTTAAGGTTTAATGTACTATAGGTCCAAATGATTAACTTTTCTACCGAAATTTTGCCCTTTCCATTAATTAAGAAGAAAGTTGTCCGGTTAATTACAAAATACGAGCAAAAACAAGTATATCAGCAACACAAATCTCAATCGCAAGACCGCACACCAGTCGAGCTTTGTCAACCAGGCAATCGGGGGCGACACCCTACCACACCGGAGTCGCCGCCCCAACACTCACACCGGCCTCGAGGCCGCGCAACTGCATAGCCGCCAACTATGTCACCCAGGTAGGTACGTATACCTACGCACGGATGTATGGCCGCGGTACTTACTAACGTCTAGTAGTTAATTAACCTCGATCTCTTACTTAGTAATACTAATTTGTTCGATTCTTAAAGATAAAGATCTAGATGATACTATTAGGCATTTGATTATGTTAGTCGATCGATTGTAACTAGATCACAGGATCCGATCAGCCGGCTGCTGGCTAGCTAAGCACGGTGTTACGGATACCGATCCGATCTCACGACATATTGCCTACCTAGTTTGTTACTCCCTCCGTCCAAAAATAACTGTCTTAGATTTGTCAAAAAGTGGATGTATCTATACATGTTTCATGTCTAGATACATCCACTTTTGTACAAAATTGAGACACTTATTTTGAGACGGAGGGAGTATGTTAATTACTTGTAAAGCAATCCTGTAAACCGACTTGGACACCAAGTCGCCACCATGTACTTTCGTATATATAAAGGAGGGATCTTTAATTGTGATGCTTTACCTTCCACAAAAAAAAGGAGGGATCGATCTAGAGGCGAGCAGCCCGAGTTTGCACAATTACACACGGTTAGCTAGGTAACTATCTTAGCCTTTGGCACACGTACGTTTCACACGCGTGTAAAGTGGGTTAAGGTGGCACAGCAGCAGATCAGCGTCAGGCGCACGTAGTAGAGTGCGCGGTACAGGTGATGAGAGGTTTTTGGCGTGTGGTAAACGGCGTGATAGTTCTGTCGGCCGTCCATAGGCTTACACTTACTTAAGGCATTGTTTACTTATAGTGTATTTTAGGGATTAGAAGGGATTATGTCGGATCTTAGAAAATCCCACTAATCTGTTTACTTCTAGTGTATTTTAGGGGATAATCCCTAGATATCCCCCACCAACCATCTCATATTTGTCTAAAACAAAAAATCTAGTCCATGCTAGTGTATTGTAGGGGAAGAGTATTTGTGAGAATTGGGTGTTAACCAAATTCCCTCTCATACCCACTCTTCTCATCCCTAGAAAACCCTTGGAGTAAACAAGGTCTAAAAGTGGCTAAGTGAGTCGGTAAGTACTGCGCACTTACCAAGACCAAATTCCGTGTATCACCTCGGTTTGATGAATAAACTATATATCGAGCTTCCTGAGATTAAATTGTTTGCCAAGAACAGGGGAGGAAGACAAAATGAACACTCACTGCACATAAGAAACGGTGCGTACAGACGACCCACAGACCAATTTGACCTTGTTGTCATAACAAGCAGGGCCAGTTAATTAATTAGTGATCGGCCGGTGTCTGTCTCCGCAAGTTAGTTACCAATACGCACACGGGCAAGGCTAGCTTGCGCGCGCAAGGAAGACTCCCGTCGCGCGGTTTCCGACAGCGCACGTGGTGGGCCCCACAGCGGATGAGGAAGAAGACCGCACGTAGGAGGAAGAAGACCGCAACCGCCACTGCCGCCATCACCGTCGACAAGCTTGCCCCCGCCGCCGGCGCCGGCCTACTGCCCCGCCCGCGGCCGGCGGCGCTCCGCGACCGCCTCGCCGCCCCGCCCTCTCAAATCACCACCTCCGCCGGTCGGCCGCCACCCCGACCATCCCTCTAACCCCCCCCCCCCCCCCCCCGGCACCCACTTCTTCTCTGGCTCCGGCGACCCACCCCACCCCCAAGTTAAGTCTATCCTCAACGGCCGCCTTCTCAGTCGCGCCTCCGCGCGACGTCGCCGGCGCCGTCTCGGCCTGTTGTCTATTGCTCGGCTGCCGTCTCGCGTCGTGGAGGAGAAAGAATTTGGGGGAGAGAAGGACTGTGGAGGGATGGGGAACGAGATGGATGGAAATGAGGAAGAAGATAGATACGTGGGTGGGACCCACCCACGTCCGTCCACGCGCTGCGCCTGCACGAGCACCACCAGCGCGTCAACGTGTCTCTCGCGCAACAGGTAGCCATCCTCTACGCACACTGCTAATGCTACTATCAGCGGTACGTAAGCGGGCGTACGGGCAGCCTACCAGTTACCCCCGGCCGGGAGAGAATCTATCCACCGTCTGATTCAACGCGCGACCTACCCAACGAAATCATATCATGGGGGCTTTGTCATTTCTGGCATGCATGCATGTGCACAGCCCACCGGCTAGGGACACAGTGAACTTCCTCTTTGTCGTGGCGAAAGGACGTGGCTAACTAACTCGGATTTCAAGGCGAGATCGGAGATGTACGTCACGACGTTAGTTTAAACTTGTGGTGCAGCTCGCACAAAATTCAGTTCCCTTTATAACTCCTTATTCTTTAGAAGAATATTTTAAAAAAAGTTTCATTTAACTCCTAAGAGCCCGCTTGGTTCCTGGATTTTACTCAAAACGATCGTGTAATTTTACGGACCTGCCAACGTCCCGCTAGAAATCCGGCAAGGGCGGGTAAAGAAATACCGTTCGGTATTATTGAACGAGCATCCAAGTGGCGCCTAAAACTTAACTCCACCAAAAAGTTGCAACACAAATTCATTTATTTTTGGGATATGGAGTTAAACTTCCCTACTAATAATTTGCACTCACTTTGTCCATTTCACACTTGAAAAAAAAAACCTTCCGAGATGTTTCTCCGTGCTAGAGATCCGCCGCTGCACCAGCCGGCCGCGGTTGTCAGAGTTGATGGTTTGCAGAGGCTGGCCGACCGACAAGCTATTGGGCAAGAGCTGTGCCCGGACAACCGGCGGTCGTAAATGTGCCGGCGTCGGTTGAAGGCGAGACAACGCCTAGAAGAAGACATGGCCAGAGTGGGGAGCAGCGGCAACCGAGGGGAGTGGGGAATATTTTTTTCTCAAAGCGGTTGAGGTCGAGTATATTTAAGAGTCGGTCGACTCCTGGAGTAAAAAAAATTCTCCTCTAAAGAGGTTAGGTGTGATTTAGAGGAGTTTTTCACCTCTCACCGAATATGGGGGATCTGTTAGAGATGCCCTCACCATGGGTCGGGTATGGGCAGGATCGGACCTAGGGTAAATTTTAGAGAGACAATCGAGCAAGGATGTGCTAAGCGGACAAATCTTTATCTTGAGTGTAGCTTTAATATAAGGGAGAGAGAAATTCACTGGGAGTAACGCGGACTTGTGGTTCCTGGGTACCAACGTAGCTAATATACGTAGAAATTCAAAACTTCCAAAGCAAAGTTGCGCTCCAAGATGATCAATTATTCTACTCGTATAAAAAAAAGATGATTCTCATCACCACCGAATTTATGACGAATATGATTGGCCATGAAATGATTCTCATTTACCTGTGGGCAAAAAAGATAAATATCTGAAGAATATAGCGTGTATTAGTGCCTTTTTAAGGAAGCGGCGTTTTGGCTCATATGCCCAGCTAGTCATATTATCTAGACCATCCATATGAGGCTTGGGATGCGCGTCTATCAGATTGTGTCAGCGCATGTGGGCGTTTGAAAATCACCATATAATTCTCACTGATCGTAGATTTCTCCTTATACGTAGACATTTAATGCATGCTTTGAAGGCCAATCTGTCTTGTTTGACGTTCCATTTCTTGTCCCGGTGGTACAAGAATTTACCAATTATCATGTTCTGTTGGTACATAATCTCCAACCGTCGTCTAAATGCTTACTAGTGCGGGTCACTTTTGTCTTGTGTTATCCGAATAAAGACACCGCCACTCGATCGCTCGTGGAAGTATGGCTTTCTAGTTTGAGAGGTACTCCCTCTATTTTTATTTACTCTTGCGTTTTGGGTTTATCCAAGTTTTACCAGATATATACGAAGAAATATTAACATTTGTAATATCGAATGTATAAAATATAGAAACACATTTCACTTTGGCGTGCAGGATTAGATGCTCACATCGTGGAAAAACACAGTAAAAAATAACGGGTGCACATCCGGACATTTCATGTCCTTACACAAAGTTTCGCAAAATACAAAAAATACGTCCTATGTAAAAAGGATAAAAGAAATGTCTTGTAATTTTTTTATTTTGGAGCACCAAAATTTATCTTTTTATACATACCACAAAATATGTCTTTTTCTGGAAACTTTGTGTGTGAATATAAAATATCTGGATGTACTTTTTTCAGATTTTTCTTACTTTATGAAATTCTCTTAAATTTATTTTCCCTAATGGGATTAGATACTCCCGTGAGCGAAAAAATCGTGTCATATGGAAATCCACCTTGTAGCAGTATTAGATGCCTCCATTGTGGGAAAAAACCTTTCAAAATGTGAAAAATTCCCAAAAAATCGGGTGCATATCAGACAGTTTGTGTTCACACACAAAATTTCGTGAAAAAATATTTTTATGTAGCATGCGTAAAGGAAAATGAATCTAATAAAATTATTTTGGCTAGATGCTCCCGTGAGTCAAACCATCATGTCCATATCCACTTTGGCTAGATGCTCCGTGGGTCAAACCAATCGTGTCTAAATCCAGTTTGGCTAGATATTCCCATTATGTAAAAAAACATTTCATAATGTCAAAAAATTCCAAAATTTTCTGCCTCTATATCTGGACATTTTATGTTTGCACACAAGGTTTAATCTAAACAAACTTATTTTCTGGTATGGTTGAAAAGGCAAAAAGATGTCTCATGAAAAGTCATCTTGGAGCACCTCTTACAAATGTCGGGATGTACACCTGATTTAAAAAATATATATAAGTGGTTAAGAACATATCTTCCATAATGGGACTAGATGCTTCTTTGCGTGAGCCAATACACTGTGTCGATGTTTTGGCTGACGGTCACGGGAGCATGTAGTTCCATTATGGGAAATGTGTTTTGGAAAACATATTAAAATGTAAAAACTTCCGAAAAAATTCAAGTGTACATTCAAACATTCTACGTTCACGCACAAAGTTTTACAACAAAAAAAAGACAATTTTCTGGTCTATCTAAAAAGACAAAAAATTGTTCTCCAAATGTCTTTTTACAAGATTTTTTTGTCTATTTATAGTATTTGTACAGTATTTTTCTGTCGAGAATTAGCTTGCATTTTGCCCTGTGTTTTTTTTATCTCAAGGCACTGCTTGCTGTACCGATTAAATATATCTCAGCATTGGGCCCATGCACTGTTCAGAAAAGAAAGATACACAAAGAAAAACAAGTCTGAATACACCGAGAAACCTGACACACGGACAACGTGATTGGCCAAGAGAATGGGATCATCTGGACGTATGAGCCGAAACAATTTTTCGCTTTTTTAAGCAAATGTTTAATCCAACGTGCAATGAAAGTTCCTTGGTGCAATTTTGTGTACTGGTATAATACATTAATACTTGATAATGTTTGGTTGAATGCCAGTTTTAGAATTTTTGACGTTTTTCCTTTGAATTTCTGATTCTTTTTTACATATAAGAGCAATGGTGAAAGGATGGAGTACGGCACCTAGAGGGGGGTTAGTAGGTGCTCCTTCAAATTTTAATTCTTTTCCAATTTATACTTGACACAAAAGGTAAATTCTCTAGATATACATCTAAGGTACCTATACGATAAGCAATCAACTAAACAAGATAAAAGCTAGGTAAAGACGGTAAAGGATAGAAGTAAGCGAAGTGAAGCACGCAGAGACAAGGATGTATTCATGAGTTTCTCCTTTGTAGGGGAGTACGTCTCGTTGGAGGGGTGTGAGCTTCACCACAACAGGCTTGCTCAACGCCACAAAGGTCTCACCCTATTCTCTGATGAACCGCACCACAAAGGATTTGGTTCACCTTCCACTATCGGTAACCTTCAAGGCAGAAACCGGAACCTTTACAACAAGCTTGGGGCACGCATCCACAACTGAATTAGAGGCTCCCAAATCACCACAATCTGCTCAAACAACAAGATGTGAGAACAATGGTAGACTAGGTTTTCCCAATGAAACTCTAGGCACAAATCCCTAAAGTGAATGAGGGGGAAATTCAAATCGTTTTGGTGAAGATGTAGATCTTGCTCTTCTGCTTCAATCCTCCAAAGATCAACGAGTTTGGGTGGGAGGTTGAGGAGATCTGTTGAATTTCGTGGCTCAGCTCAATGTGTTCTTTGTCTGGTCGAGCTCCTCTAAGTTGAAGACGAAGTGGGGGTATATATACCCCTTCACGAAACTAGCCGCTTGAAGCCGTTACAGAAATCCAGGGGCCGGAATATCCGGTTCAAGTGGGGGCTGGAATATCCGGTTTGCTGACCGAATCTCCGGCCCAAATATCTGGCTTATCCAGAGAGTCGCGCCTTCGAGCGCAACTAGTCCTTGGCGAAAATAGACTTTTGGAGGCTAGATTATCCGCCCTACCCAGGGGCAGAATATCTGGTTTTCTGGACTAGATTTTCTTCCGCAATCTTGTGCTCTCTTTCACTTTGATTTTGGGCTCGATGCTGACATGATTTAAATACCTAAATTCTGCATCACTTTAACACCCAATTAAATTATCACTAGTGTTGTTGCCTAACACATAAAACTAACAAGGGATTAAGAAATGTTCTTTTAAATGGCACCCAGATTGTCCAATGTATTTTCGGGCATCTACCTCCATAGTTTACATGTTGGATGTGCCCGACTCAGATGCCTTTCTTTGTTTTGGTTGCTTTAAAACCATACACTAGTAGAAATAGCCTATCACTGGCGTGTCGATTTCGCCCTTAATGACGCGTTTTCGACACGCCACTGGTAAGTGCCACAGGTGGCACGCGTCACATGCACCACTGATATATAAGTGTTGTATCCGCGGCGTTCCTTCGCCACGCCACTGGTACAGTGTCGTTCAAATCGAACGCCACCATATTAGTTTTGTAATTAGCATTAGATTAAACGCGAATCCTTAAATTACACTAAAATTTAATCAAAATTTCTAATCTTTGAACTCGAATTTTGAACTCAAGATTTCATTCATAGCGGCCATAATTTACATATTTTCGCGGCAAAAGGAGCTTACAGGAATTTCAAGAAATGTAAAAAAGACGCCGGTATCCGCCGTGAGGGCCCTACTCGTCGTCGTCCAAGGTGAGGTTGTAGAACTCGACCTATGGGCATGGCCAGTCCGTGATCGGCGGTGGCGGTGGCCCTGCATGCCGTGGTGGCGGCGGCCCAGCCTGTTCCACCACCTCTGCTGGCTTCTCATCCTGCTCGTGCGTCACGGGAAAGGGTCGGTCCACGCCCACTTCTGCACAACAAGATTTGATGGGTAGTGGGTCGCCGGCTCCAGCTCTGGCCACTTCTACCAACATGCCTCCTCGTCCATCTCAGCGAGTCAGCGGTCTCAATGGAGTATGCTAAGACGCCCTTGATGACGGTGTCGTCCTCGGAATTGTACCCCTCGGGCTCCTCCTCCGTCAAAGGCGGTGGCGGTGGGGGCGGTGGAGCACGGGCCCCTCGCGTCGGTGGAGTACGGACGTGGAGCGTTGGGAGCGACGAAGAAGCACCGCGACACCGCCGCGCTGGCGTTGGCACCCGTGGATCCGCCCGGAAGACTGGCGCTGGCGAGCGTGGATCTAGCCTTGCCCGACAGAGTTCTGCCTCCCCTCGCGGTTCTTCCGGGCCGGATTTAGCGTGACGACGGTTTGCGGACCTAGGCCTCCCGCTCCACTGCCAGGATCTGCGGCCAGTTGGGTTGTCCAGCGCATACGCCGGGTCGGCCTTGAGCTCGCCGGGGAGCTCCATCCAACTCACTTAGATGAGCGCCCCCATCTCGTCGCCAGCATCGGGGAATGACGGCACGACGAGCCCCCCTCCCCCGCTGATAGGCCAAGTGTTAGGCAGACGTCAGTCACCGGGCAATATCATGTTGTACTTCGCGAACTCCACGGCGATAGCCCAGAGAAGAGTTCGCGACCACAGCCATGGCTCCACTGCTGCGTTGCCGCTGGCCTTGTGGTTGTTGGCCATTGCCTCGGCGAGATCTAGAGAAGGGAGGGCAAATAAGATGGCAAAGAAGATATGATCCCGTCTTCGGCGAGACAGGATTTTATAGCGTCGGGTAGCCCGAACGACATCCATGGCATTTACGTCAGCGTGAGAACAGTAGCCAATCCGTTCCCTCGACTTGACGCGGCGAATTGACCGGGCAGTGTGAGCGGTAGGACGAGATAGAGTGCGGTGGCGTTTCCTTGTTCTCCGGCGCACGTACGAATGGATGGTTGTTTGGCGCGATGATAGGTTGTGTGCCATTCCCTCCCTGCACGCCCAGTACGCGTTGGAGGGCATGCGTTCAGTGGCACACAACGATTAATGCACGTCAGTATTCACCGGAGTGTGGTGGCGTGCGTTTTAGACGCGCCTGGCGTGCCAAGAAAACGGCACGTCGCCAACGCGTTCCGCCCCGATGGGTCCCATATAATAGTGGTGCGTTCTACCCGTTCGCGCGCGCTGGTACACATTTAACAGTGGCACGCCAGAATTCGACACGCCACGAATATTAACAGTGGCGCGTAAAAAAAGCCAGCTATGTTAGGTCTACACTAAGTGTCTTCCTACTAGTGATATTTTAAATAAAACGCCTCTAAAACGATCTTAGGCAGTATGAAGACTTTAGGTTTTTTAGATTCAGGAAAACTGTATCCTCTAAAACTCCTCTTCTATATGTACATGCATATACACTCTATTGCGATTTTTTTTTGAGGTTAAGGCAGTCATTTTTTCATCCGATTAGATAGAGTTGAATGTTTTTTATTGAGTTTTAGAAGTCCAAAAAACAGAAAAGAAAGACAAGCCTAAACGGCACTTTGCTCATCTACAGGGTCCTACGTGTGGGCATAAGTCCGCTGCGCTATCTCCGCTCCCACCAAAGCCACCACCGCTGTAGGTAGGATAGCCGTGTTGCGGAACACCCTTGAGTTTCTCTCTTTCCATACGCCCCAACAACATTTCAATATCAAATTCAAACATAAAAGTAAGGTCTGAATGAAACAAAGAAGGGGAGGGACTGTACAATGTAGACGTAATCATGCAATTTGCGTAGGTGAATAATTACCATAATGGCAGGATGTGAACCGAGGTCCAGTAACACGAACTCAATTTGGTTCATCTTCATCACCGAGAAAAGAAGAGAAAGGACAAATTGGTTCAAGTGACGCACGAAATTCAGTACGCGTACGTACGCACGGCAATTAAATGCACGCATAGGCATGACAAGCATGCAGGGCTAACCGTACGCGTGTACACGTATGTGACGCAGGTGTACTTTGTACATCCCAACGCATCGGCTACTTCGCGCACGTAGGTCGCGACCACGAGCTACCTATCCATACTACAGTAGAAGGTAAGGGCGCGCTTTGCCGCGCCGGATTTAGTTGTTTTCGTTTAATGTATTTGTGTCTTTACTTTTTTTTTTTTGTGGTTTTGAATAAGGCATTTTATCTTCTTTTTTTCATGTTTAGTTTGACAGATAAACAAAATATGTTATATCTCTTCATTATAACAATTTTGTGAGTGCTATGAGGATATTCGGCACAAAGTTTATGACAAAAAATATATTTCAAACTCATAAGTCATATCATTTATTTTCCTGATACTAATGAGAAAACTACCCCTACTATTATTATTATTTGAAGGATTAACAATTTAACTGAAATGCCATGTATTTATAGAAAAAAACTAATCTCCACAGTAGAAAGCTAATCTATTATGCAGTTTCAGCTACCATGTTTCATTATAACCAATCTCGTCAATCCACGTGTAAGAGATTTTTTTGTGAAACTCCATTGTTGTATTAATTTTTTCTGCATCTGGAGAAACGTAAAGGTGGATTGTGTGGTTTTGTACTGCGTTTCGCGTACTCTCACCACTTGGTTAAGAGTTGAATTTAGGTCACACCACCACATATAAACAAATTTGTTTAGCTGGCAGTCAAGTGAGGAGCGGTGAACGGTATAATGGCGCGGTGCGACGACAGGCAGCTGCCGGAGCTGCTCGGGCACAAATAAAGTTTCTTGCGGCAGTCATACATGTACATATAGTATAATATTTATATGAATATGTCTGTTGAAATAAGAAAGTTATGGGGAAAGACGAGGTGGATCTAGTTGTCGAAGAAAATTTCAAACTGTTAAACGAGTGCGACAAATTTGATAAAATTTGTCTAAAAAGATATGAACTTCGATCCAAAATTAATAAGTTACAATTGACGAAATTCGAAACTGAGCACGGGAATGAAAACTACTCGTCAACATGCATATATTTCGTTTATATCTTTTCTCAAATCAAAATACGGCTGTGTATATGGATGGATTAGATAGAGTTGATTATGTGATTTTTCAAAACTTGGTTCTCCTGTGTTGTACTAACATATATTAAAAGATGACATAAAGTAATTGCATGTATGTGGGCCCATCAAAAACACAAAGGCATAAAGTAATCACATGCATGTGGATCCATCCAAGACCCAAAATGCATGATGAGGTGGAGTCACCACAAGCCAAAAATTCTTATGGGATTGTATGTTGTAGAGATACTACTACTCCTCCAGAGTAGATCGAGATAAGCCTCGATCGGCAACCAGAAGACCCATGTCGGTCCATCAATGGACGACGTCTGCTGCAAAGTCAACAACAAGATAAAAGAAACAGCATGACACACAATTATCCATATCTATCGATCGTGATTATCGTGCGCGCTTTTGACTATGGAAATTTTAGTTAATTAATTACCGAGGTTAGCGAATCAGCATATTTACAGAACGTCAACTTCTAGTTAGTTAGGACTTAGGAGAACTGCTAGCTCTTTATCGGATCTTGACTAGTTGGGCATGTTCTTAACCTTATCGACACTACTGGTAGCAGGCACTGTTATGACAAACCAAAGGCCGCTCGACAGTTGGAGAAGATGGTCAGCTGTTATGACAGACCAAAGGCCGCTCGACAGTTGGAGAAGATGGCCAGCCGGCCGGAGGTAACTGGACGTATCCAACTGCCAAGTAACCGACGATAACTAACACGTCCCAACGACGAAGATATCTTAGTCACAAGTCAGTCGAACAGGTCGTTAGTCAGGGCAAGGGTGCGTCTGGTGCAACCTGGAGCAGGTGTTAGACCAGGAAACGCTGCAATCCTGCCTGGGTGGATACGATGATATCGACAGTGGGATCGATGTGATGTCGCAGCTTGTAGCTTTATACCGACCACCGCTAGCTCTCCTGTGTGAAGCTCGTGAAACCGTGTTGGTGTTCCTGCACTTGGAAGAGTCTGCAAACATGAAGGAGAGAACCGGCCGTCGCGGTGACGCGGCAGCAGCTTAACTGTGTGTATCGGCGTAAATGCAGGGTAGCCTGCGTGTACACAGTAGAGGGGCGCAACTGGTTAATCATGGGGCCCTGCAGCAGGAGGTGCTCGTCGGCGACGAGGACATGGTTGAGGCTGACAGCCCTCCTGGAGATGCAGATCCGAGTGTGTTGGAGATCGGATTAATTGCACTGGATAAGCTTTCTTTTTACAAGCTTGATTCGACGGGTAAGTTAATTTAGTGTCAAACACAAAACACTGCCTTTGACTGTCAGCAATCAACAGGTGCTCCCCATGTCGTCGCATTATTCACCGGTTATGGGAAAAGAGGTCTATTTGACTACGCAAACCAGTTACTAGCAGCATATTTACAAGGTTAGTAACTTGCTACCGCTTTTTCGTCAGCAAATCTGTCAAAAGGCATCGTTTATCCAATCCTAAGTAGATTGTTTATCTTATCGACACTACCGGCACACTAGCTGTCCCCTAACTCCATGGCTCGCCGTTCCTCCCCGTCACGTTGATCGCCGGCGAGCCATACGCCGCCTGACACTTGCATAAGCGTCCATGCAATCAACTTCGCCCTCCGGTCGGCGACGACGTATCCAGCTACTACTCGCTCGTTTTGGCGCGTTTACGAACGACCGATCCTCGTCAACCTGCTGCCTGCCAGAGTGTTTCAGATTCAGATTCAGAAAATAAGAAGCAAGTATAGTCAGAGTGCAGCTGCAGTTCATTCTGTCGCAACTGGTTGCATAGCACGTAGTTCTGCTGCTTACCGACTACATATCCATGCGTAAAGAATAGCTAGAGCAGTGAACATAGATTAACCATGTCCATGACCGACCTTGTCACGTCAACGCGGAAGCATGTAAATGCAGTGAGAGACGTACGTTGTGCAGTGTACTGATGTACACAGTACACATTTCTTTGCGGGTAGAGGGATGGTGCAGCTAATGGAACTGGGATAAGCCGGTCTTCGTCGGCGAGAAGGATTGACGTCGATGTGCCGGAGATACTGCTCCCTTCGTCTTTTACAGGGCGATGGTGTGTCTGGTGCAATCTGGAGCAGGTGTTAGACCAGGAAACGCTGCAACCTGTGCGTACCAAAGCAATCCTGCCTGGGTACGATGATATCGACAGTGGGATCGATGTGATGTCGCAGCTTGTAGCTTTATACCGACCACCGCTAGCTCTCCCTGTGTGAAGCTCGTGAAACCGTGTTGGTGTTCCTGCACTTGGAAGAGTCTCTGTGAACATGAAGAACAGGACCGTCGCGTAAATGCAAGGTAGCCTACTAGCCTGCGTGTACGCAGTAGAGGGGCGCAACTGGCTAATCATGGGGCCCAGCTAGCAGGAGGTGCTCGTCGCCGACAAGGACATGGACATGGTTGAAGCTGACGTACCTGCCGGAGCTGCGAGTGTGATCGAGATTGGATTAATTGCACTGGATAAGCTTTCCTTTTCCAAGCTCAATCCGATGGGTAAGTTAATTTAGTGTAAAAAACACAAGCCTTTGACTGGCAGCAATCAACAGGTGCTCCTTATGTCGTCACATTATCCACCGGTTATGGGAAAAGAGGTCTATTTGACTACGGAAAGCAGTACTAGCAGGTTTACAAGGTTAGTAGTAAAAGCTAGTAGCAACTGCTACTACCTCTTTTTCGTCAGCAAATCTGCGAAAAGGCATCGTTTATCCAATCCTAAACAGATTGTTTATCTTATCTACACTACCGGCACGCTCCCGGCCTCCCGGCGTCGCCGGCGAGCCATACGCCGCCAGACACTTGCATAAGCGTCCATGTAACCAACGTCGCCCGTCCGGCCGGAGACGACGTATCCAACTACTAACCGCTTGTTTTTGCGCGTTACCAACCAGTCAGTCGCTAGTCAGAGACAGAAGTCGGTGTACATCTGCAGTTCATCCTGTCGCAACTGTAGTAGTTCTGCTGCTTAGTACCGACTACATATTCATGCGTAGTGATCGACCGGACGTGTCCAGTATAGATTAACCATGTCCATGACCGACCTTGTCACGTCAACGCGGAAGGTTGTAAATGCTGCAGTGAGAGGCGTACGTTGTACAGTAGACTCAAGTATACGTTTCTTCGCAGGTCCACGTACTACAGAGGGAGGGTGCTCGTCGTGGGCGATAAGGATTGAAGTCGATGTGCGCGTGGAGATACCGGTCAGATTTCGGGATCTAATTAAGTGGCAGAAACCACCCTGACCGTCAAATCAAACAACGGAAAATTGTATCCATTGGTTACGAAAAGGGAGAGCATAATCCTGCAACGGTAGAAAATTAATGGAAAAAACTGTCGTAGAACTACATCTTCGTAGGCATTTTTTTTGTCGACTTGACATCTTCGATGGCATTGCTGATTCGTGGTCGGTCACGGAGGAAGGGCGACGCAGACGAGTTCAACACAACGAAACGGCGAACGATAGAGGATTGATAAAAAAAGGAGGAAATCCTCGGGCTCTACATCAGATCGATGCACATAGCCTGATTCATTACATAATTTCCAGTTTATAATTTGAAGTAACAAACGAACAAATTAAGGGTCAACAAAAAAAAAGTGACGACATCGACATGGATCAGCGAACAACGGAGATTAGAAAGCAAGCAACCCTATGCATCTTGCATTCTACTTCCTCCGTTTTTTAATATAGGATACTTTAGCTAGCTGGCTAGGTGCAAACCCAAATAAATATACATACACATTAAAATATGTCCACATACATCTTGATACATGTGAATGTGGACGAAAACTAAAACATCTTATATTTATAAACGGAGGAGTTCGTATTATTAGAATATCACCAACCACCCTGATTGAATATAGTCTGAACGACCGCTCAACCGAATTCCATAAATCCCACTGCGCCGCCGGCATAAGGAGCGGCCGGCCATGTTTGGATCCAGCAAAAACAATTGTGGACAATCTAAGAAAAATTGAGGAAATGTTATCTTGTTAAAAACCGCAAGATTTCAACAGCTTCATGCAGACCAAAGGGAAGCACATCCATCCATCCTAATGCGTGTCTTAGTGTGCTTAGCAACCCCGTTCAATCATTTACTAAATATATTAGTAACTTGGAGCTGGGACATTAAAAGTAAAATGGACCAAACGTCAAGTTGATCTCACAAAACAACATGAGATAAAACAAGTGTTTTACCGATTCCACTAAACCGCATAACACATATTTCATACAACCAGTCCATCCACGTTTAGCCAAATTATCCTTAGTCTAAGATACTTTCTTATGTAAGAATCACATAAAAGAATTATTTTTAACGGAGCTTCTGCTTTCCACAAATAGTTTTGCTGGTATGGACATTCATAATGTGCAAGTACATGGGCTTGACAGAAAACACGCCCATGGCAGTCAAATCCCACCGACTCCGAAAAGAAACAACCATTCATTAGTCTTTCCACAAGATGCATCCAATTTTCCCACTTATTCCTAGTTAAACTCCTCCCAAAAGTAATATTCAAAGTAATTTGGGACTTTCATTTGCGACAGTAACATATTTATTTCGCTCAATGTTATAAAGAACATGATATATCGCAGCTAAAGGGGTTCCATCAAGCGCATATCTTCCCAAAATATGTTCCTTGTACATTGCTAACGCCAACGGTATCATGACTGAAGAAATCCGTTTTTATCGCTGATATGTCTCAAACGTATCTATAATTTTTGATGTTCCATGCTTGTTTTATACCAATTGCTACATGTTTTGCATCTACTTTATATCACTTTTATACATTTTTTGGGACTAACCTATTAACAAGATGCCGAAGTGCCAGTTCCTGTTTTCTGCTGTTTTTGTATTCCAGAAAAGCTAGTCTGGAAATATTCTCGGAATTGGACGAAACTACACGGGGGTGCCTATTTTTCCAGAACACGCCTGACGGAGCGAAGGAGCAGCAGAGGAGGGCCACCAGGAGGCCACACGCCACCAGGGCGCGGGCCCCCCTCTGCCGCGCCCTGGGTGGTGTGGGCCCCTCGGGGGTCCGCAGCCGCCGCCCTTTCGCCTACTTATTCCCCCCGACGCGAAAACCCTAAGTACCTGAGCAAATATCCACGAAAAGTTCCAGAGACGCCGCCGTCGTCAACCCTAGCTCGGGAGGGTTCAGAACCTCTTCCCGGCACCCTGCCGGAGAGGGGAATCGTCACCGGAGGCTTCTACATCGCCATGCCTGCCTCCGGAGTGATGCGTGAGTAGTTCATCCTTGGACTACGGGTCCATAGCAGTAGCTAGATGGTTGTCTCTCCACTTTGTGCCATCATGTTTAGATCTTGTGAGCTGCCCTACATGATCAAGATCATATTATTGTAATGCTACATGTTGTGTTTGCTGGGATCCGATGAATATTGAATATTATGTCAAGTTGATTATCAATCTATCTTATATGTTATTTAAGATCTTGCATGCTTTCCGTTACTCGTAGATGCTTTGGCCAAGTAGATGCTTGTAACTCCAAGAGAGAGTATTTATGCTAGATAGTGGGTTCATGTCTCCGTTTAACCTGGGACAGTGACAGAAAGTTCTAAGGTTGTGGATGTGCTGTTGCCACTAGGGATAACCTAACGATGCTATGTCCACGGCATATGTGTTTGTTTACATTACGCACTTTACTTAATGCAATTATCCGTTGCTTGCAACTTAATACCAACGGGGGACTCGGATGACAACCCGGCGGTGGATTATTAGTCATAGATGCTGTTGGATAACGATCTATGTATTATGTCGTAATGCCCAATTAAATATCATAGTAGTCAACATGTCATGTATATGCATTGTCATGCGCTCACTATTCGTCAATTGCCCAGCTGTAATTTGTTCACCCAACATGTTAGTTATCTTTTATGGAGAGACACCACTAGTGAACTGTGGACCCCGGTCCATTCTTTTACACTGATTAAACAACCACAAACTGCAAACTGTTCCTTTTTCATTCTCTGCAATTTAATACTCATTTTCCACACCATACGTTTAATCCTTTGTTTTCAGCAAGCCAGTGAGATTGACAACCTCACTGTTTCGTTGGGGCAAAGTAGTTTGATTGTGTTGTGTGCAGATTCCACGTCAACAGTCCAGACTCCCTGCGACAGCTATTTTTCTGGCGCCGTTGACAACCTTCTGAAGAGTTGCTGCTCCTACTGGTTCGATAACCTTGGTTTCTTTCTGAGGGAAAACTTGCTGCTGACTACATCATACCTTCCTCTTGGGGTCTCCCAACGAACGTGTGTTTCACGTCATCAAGCTATTTTTCTGGCGCCGTTGCCGGGGAGACAGCAGTCTTCTGCAAGGGGAGTTTCACGCTTCCAATCTCTTTACTTTGTTTTTGTCTTGCTTAGTTTATTTTATTTTATCTTGTTTGCTTTCAATTATCAAAAACACAAAAAAATTAGTTACTTGCATCTAGTTTACTTTCAAGTTATTTTCTGTACTGTTTTTATTTCTGCTAAAATGAGTACTCCTGAGAACACTAAGTTGTGTGATTTCACTAGCACGAACAACAATGATTTCATATGCACACCTATTGCTCCACCTGCTGCTTCAGCAGAATTTTATGAAATTAAACCTGCACTTTTAAATCTTGTTATGAAAGAGCAATTTTCTGGTGTTAGTACTGATGATGCTGCTGTTCACCTTAATAACTTTGTTGAACTTTGTGAAATGCAAAAGCTCAAGGAAGTAGATGGTGATATTATTAAACTGAAACTTTTTCCTTTCTCCTTGAGAGGACGTGCTAAAGAATGGTTGCTATCTTTGCCTAGAAATAGTATTGATTCATGGACTAAATGCAAAGATGCTTTTATTGGAAAATATTATCCTCCTGCTAAGATTATTTCTTTGAGAAGTAGCATAATGAATTTTAAGCAATTTGATAATGAACATGTTGCTCAAGCATGGGAGAGAATGAAATCATTGGTTAAAAATTGTCCCACTCATGGACTGACTACTTGGATGATCATCCAAACCTTCTATGCAGGATTAAATTTTTCTTCGAGGAATTTATTGGATTCGGCCGCTGGAGGTACCTTTATGTCCATCACTTTGGGTGCTGCAACAAAGCTTCTTGATGATATGATGATTAATTATTCTGAGTGGCACACCGAGAGAGCTCCAACAGGTAAGAAGGTAAATTCTGTTGAGGAAACCTCCTCCTTGAGTGCCAAAATTGATACTATTATGTCTATGCTTGCAAATGGTCAAACACATGTTGATCCAAATAATGTTCCTTTAGCTTCTTTGGTTGCTCAAGAAGAGCATGTTGATGTGAACTTCATTAAAAATAATAATTTCAACAACAATGCTTATAGGAATAATTTTGGTAATAGCAATTATAGGCCCTATCCTTCTAATAGTGGCAATGGTTATGGAAATTCCTATAGTAACTCCTACAACAATAATAAGAGTGTACCCTCTGATCTTGAAGTTATGCTTAAGGATTTTATTAGTACACAAACTGCTTTCAATAAAACTGTTGAGGAGAAATTTGGGAAAATTGATGTGCTTTCCTCTAAAGTTGATAGTCTTGCTCTTGATGTTGACTTATTGAAACTAAAGAACATGCCTCATGATGTTAAAGAGAGCAAAACTCTCAATGCTATACAAGTTAAAATTGATAACAATGTGAGGATGTTAGCTGAATTGCATGCTAGATGGGAAAGAGAGGATGAAATTGCTAGAAAGAATAATATTGCTAGAGTTTATACTATTACTACTTCTGAAAATGCTTCAAACTCAAGTGTTAACAAACCTCCTACCATTAATGGCAAGATAGTTGGTGTTGGTAATGTTTCCACTTCTATTGCAAAATGTCCTAAATTGCCTGATAACTCTGAAACTGTCCTTGATAAAGATGCTGAAATTTCTAGCAATAAGGAAGAGAATAATTCCATTACTTTTGATGATAATGACTTTGATTTTGATGGTTGCAATATTTCTGAAGTAATTAAGTTCTTGCAAAAGCTAGCTAGAAGTCCTAATGCTAGTGCTATAAACATGGCTTTTACTAAACATATTACTAATGCTCTCATACAAGTTAGGGAAGAGAAATTAAAACATGAAGCTTCTATCCCTAGGAAGTTAGAAGATGGTTGGGAGCCCATCATTAAATTGAAATTGAATGACTTTGATTGCAATGCTTTGTGTGACCTTGGTGCTAGTATTATGCCTAAAAGATTATATGATATGCTTGATTTAGCACCTTTGGAAAATTGTTACTTGGATGTTCACCTTGTTGATTCTACTATTAAAAAACCTTTGGGAAGAATTGATGATGTTCTTATCATGGTTAACAACAATTATGTCCCCGTTGATTTTATTGTCTTGGATATTGAGTGCAATCCATCATGCCCTATTGTGTGGGAAGACCTTTTCTTAGGACTGTAGGTGCTATTATTGATATGAAAGAAGGGAATATAAAATATCAATTTCCTCTCAAGAAAGGTATGGAACACTTTCCTAGGAAGAAGATTAAGCCACCTTATGATTCTATTGTTCGAACAAATTACAATGTTGATGCTTCTTCACTTGGTAATACTTGATGCATGCTTTGTGCCTAGCTAAAAGGCGTTAAAGAAAAGCGCTTATGGGAGGCAACCCATTTTATTTTTCTGCAATTTTTCTTTTATTGAGTCAAGGAGTTTGTTTACTTCTGTAGCAACTCCTTTGTATCTTTATTTTCTCGCATTGTTGTGCCAAGAGTAGCCTCTAATGATAAGATGATGCTTAATTTTGATTGCTGCGCAGAAACAGATTTTTGCTGTTCACTGTACGAAATTCCTAAAATCACCAGATTGTTAAAAATCTGAAATTTTTGTGCGTAATCTTTATGAATGTCTGAAACTTTCATTAGTTCAGAGTTTCTCGATCTGAGCGTCGTAAGTGCCTCGAAAAAATTCGTCTTTGCGGACTGTTCTGTTTTAGACAGATTATGCCTTTTTATTTTGCATTCTCTCTTTTACTAGTGTTGAGTGAAATTCTTTTTTGGGTGGAAGAGCTTCACATAACATCAGTGGCTGTAGCTAATGTTTAAAGTAACAAATCATATTGCGTCTTTAGAACATGTGAATTTTTGATTATGCACTAACCCTCTAATGAGATCTACTTTGAGTTTGGTGTGACGGAAGTTTTCAAGGGTCAAGAGAGAAGGATGATATAATAGGATCAAGAAGAGTGAAGAGCTTAAGCTTGGGGAGGCTCCCATGGATCTCCCCAGCATATTTCAAGAAGACTCAAGCGTCTAAGCTTGGGGATGCCCAAGGCATCCCCTTCTTCATCGTCAAAATTATCAGGTCATCTCTAGTGAAACTATATTTTAATTCTTTCACATCATATGTGCTTTTCTTGGAGCGTCTGTGTGCTTTTATTTTCAGTATTGCATTTTTATTTTCAATAAAGCTTGACTGGACCCTAGCATTCTTGATTGGGAGAGAGACACGCTCCGCTTTTTCATGAGAATACTCCTATTCTTCACTTATATTTGTTGAGTATTCATATCTAGCGCTGTTCAGCTTTTAGCTCTTGTTTTCATGTATCTCTTGTCAGAGCTATTAGCTTTCTTTTGTAGAAAGTACTCTCTTGCTTCACTTATATTTGTTTGGAGAGTTGATGAAATAAATTGATTGGTGTTTGGTTGGTTCAGAAAATGTTGCATGTGGTAATTGGTATAAGGAAAAACTTGCTTAATCTTGTAGATCACTAAAATGGATAACTTGATGCTTGTCAATTGTTTTGAGTTAACAAGTAGATCATGATTAAATTGTGCATCACATGAGTTAAGCCTATTAGTGAAGAACTACCGTAAAGCTTGTTGAAAATTTGGTTTGCATCGTGGTACCTCTAAGGTCTAGATATTTTCTAATAACAGGGTTTGGTTAACAAGGAAGACGGTATGAAGTCTTATAACGTTTGCAATATGTTTGTCATATAAAACTTGGTGTACGGGTTGATATTCTTGTTTGCTTACATAACCTTGCTAGCCTAAACTCTGTACTGAGAGGGAATGCTTCTCGTGCATCCAAATCCTTGAGCCAAAATCCATGCCATTTGTGTCCACCATAACTACCTATATGTGGTATTTCCTTGCCACTCCAAGTAAATTTTTCATGTGCTACCTTTAAATTATTCAAAATGTTATTATTCCCTTTTTGTGTCAATGTTTACTAGCTCATGAGGAATTAGTGTGGTTATTCTTTATTCTATTTGTCGAGTGGACTTTTACACCTGGACTAGTGGCATATACATCCGCTTATCCAATAACTTGCAAAAAGAGCTGGCAACGGGGTGCCCAGTCCCAATTAATTACAACTTTAACCAATTAATTCTCTTCACACTTTTGCCCTGATTCATCAGTAAGCAATGACAAACAGTGAAATACCTGAATGTGTGTAAACCAAAGAGAAAGAGGGATGATCTGCCTTGCTGGTAGAAATAACGTCCTTCATGGGAGCCGCTCTTAAAAGTCCGTTCGACAGGTAGAATACTGTTCTCACCCGCTACCATTCGTTGACAATTAACAAACACCTCTCAAAAATAGATACTCCTCCATGGTATGTGATTGATGGAAGGCACCCGAGGATTCGGTTAGCCATGGCTTGTGTTAGCAAGGTTGGGAGGAGTATCAAATATTTTATGCAATCTCTATATGCTTTCAAAAACCTAAAAGCTCTAGCACATGATTTAATCCCTGCTTCCCTCTGCGAAGGGCCTTTCTTTTACTTTTATGTTGAGTCAGTTTTCCTATTCTTTCTGTCTTCCACAAGCAAACACTAGTGTCAACTTTGTTACAACATGCGTTATATGCAATGTATTGGACTTGTTATACTACTTTGTGTTGACAATATCCATGAGATAAATATGTTGAAAGTTGAAGCAAATGCTGAAACTAAATTCTTCCTTTGTGTTGATTAAATACCTTTTGTTAGAAACTATTGCTTTATGAGTTAACACTTATGCAAAACTGTTTGATGCTTGTCTCGAAAGTACTATTCATGAAAACGTTTAGCTTGTGTGATTCATTGTTTACTCATTATCTATTTGATAGCAAATTATAGACCATTGACTTGGATCACTTCATTCATTTACATGTGCCTTGCAATATTATATGATCAAGATTATGATAGTAGCATGTCACCTCAAAAATTATCTTGTTTTTATCGTTTACCTACTCGAGGACGAGTAGGAACTAAGCTTGGGGATGCTGATACGTCTCAAACGTATCTATAATTTTTGATGTTCCATGCTTGTTTTATACCAATTGCTACATGTTTTGCATCTACTTTATATCACTTTTATACATTTTTTGGGACTAACCTATTAACAAGATGCCGAAGTGCCAGTTCCTGTTTTCTGCTGTTTTTGTATTCCAGAAAAGCTAGTCTGGAAATATTCTCGGAATTGGACGAAACTACACGGGGGTGCCTATTTTTCCAGAACACGCCTGACGGAGCGAAGGAGCAGCAGAGGAGGGCCACCAGGAGGCCACACGCCACCAGGGCACGTGTAACACCCCGGCCACCCCCGGGCCGGGCCTGTCACCCCTGGCAGCTCTCTAGGATCTCCAGACTGGCCCCACAGATCAACACTAGTCTTTTCTGCACACTTTGTCCTCACTCGTGCGCACCCGGGAACCAGTTCCCGTCGGTCACCCATCCTTGGAGTGCTCCGGGCCAAGCACGCTTAAACTCGGAGTTCTTTCCAGATGAGCTTCCGGAAAAGAAGTTGCAACTTATTGATATGAGTATTCTATCAATCCTGTTAAGCCCTGAGCCAGGATCTCACAGCACGGGCCCCCCTTCTGCCGCGCCCTGGGGTGGTGTGGGCCCCTCGGGGTCCGCAACCGCCGCCCTTTCGCCTACTTATTCCCCCCGACGCGAAAACCCTAAGTACCTGAGCAAATATCCACGAAAAGATCCAGAGACGCCGCCGTCGTCAACCCTAGCTCGGGAGGGTTCAGAACCTCTTCCCGGCACCCTGCCGGAGAGGGGAATCGTCACCGGAGGCTTCTACATCGCCATGCCTGCCTCCGGAGTGATGCGTGAGTAGTTCATCCTTGGACTACAGGTCCATAGCAGTAGCTAGATGGTTGTCTCTCCACTTTGTGCCATCATGTTTAGATCTTGTAAGCTGCCCTACATGATCAAGATCATATTATTGTAATGCTACATGTTGTGTTTGCTGGGATCCGATGAATATTGAATATTATGTCAAGTTGATTATCAATCTATCTTATATGTTATTTAAGATCTTGCATGCTTTCCGTTACTCGTAGATGCTTTGGCCAAGTAGATGCTTGTAACTCCAAGAGAGAGTATTTATGCTAGATAGTGGGTTCATGTCTCCGTTTAACCTGGGACAGTGACAGAAAGTTCTAAGGTTGTGGATGTGCTGTTGCCACTAGGGATAACCTAACGATGCTATGTCCACAGGCATATGTGTTTGTTTACATTACGCACTTTACTTAATGCAATTATCCGTTGCTTGCAACTTAATACCAACGGGGGACTCGGATGACAACCCGGCGGTGGATTATTAGTCATAGATGTTGTTGGATAACGATCTATGTATTATGTCGTAATGCCCAATTAAATATCATAGTAGTCAACATGTCATGTATATGCATTGTCATGCGCTCACTATCATCAATTGTCCAGCTGTAATTTGTTCACCCAACATGTTAGTTATCTTTTATGGAGAGACACCACTAGTGAACTGTGGACCCCGGTCCATTCTTTTACACTGATTAAACAACCACAAACTGCAAACTGTTCCTTTTTCATTCTCTGCAATTTAATACTCATTTTCCACACCATACGTTTAATCCTTTGTTTTCAGCAAGCCAGTGAGATTGACAACCTCACTGTTTCGTTGGGCAAAATAGTTTGATTGTGTTGTGTGCAGATTCCACGTCAACAGTCTAGACTACCTGCGACAGCTATTTTTCTGGCGCCGTTGACAACCTTCTGAAGAGTTGCTGCTCCTACTGGTTCGATAACCTTGGTTTCTTTCTGAGGGAAAACTTGCCGCTGACTACATCATACCTTCCTCTTGGGGTCTCCCAACGAACGTGTGTTTCACGTCATCAATCGCCATCAAACGTTTTATCCCGCCAATACTTCTTGTACAACAACTCATTCCATACACCATCCTTAGTTATTAACTTAAATAGTCATTTGCTAAGTAAGCATCTATTTTTAATTTTAAGAATCTCAATTTCTAAACCCTCTTGATCATTCGAACGACAAACAATATTCCATCTCTTAAGACAATATTTGTTCTTTGGAATTACACTGGCAAAAAAAACGAGAACGATAAAAGTTTAATCTCTTCCTTACCCCTTAGATATTTGAAAGAAAGACAATAAAAACATTGACAAGCTTGTAAAAAATGAGTATTAACACAAGATGATCTCCATATGAGAGCATCTTTCCAATCAAACAACCCAACTTCCGTGCAAAACGGTCCTCAACCATTTCCCATTCCTTATTCAACAATTTTCGTAATGAATAGGAATGACAAGATACCTGAAAGGTAATGACCCAACCACATAACCAAATATGTGTCGGTAGTCATCTTCCACCTCCTTAGCTTTGGCAATACAATATATCACGCTTTTATGATAGTCAACTATTAACCCCGATAATTGCTTAAAAAGACACATGATTACTCTAACTTTACGAAGATTGCTCGAAGAAGAAGGTGAGATTTTGTATGGGGGATTTTCTTTTGGCGTGAGAGGAAGAGGGGGTAAATGGCTTTGGCGGGGAGGAAAAATTCGAACGATGATGTAATTTTGGCGGCACGGGTAGAGTGAAAAGTGAAAACATTTCCCGGCCTCCTTTTACAGTGCCGGTGCAGCTCAGTGTTCTAGTTTGTTGGACGGCCTGGACTGGGCCGATGGATAGAGCCCATTATGCAGGACCAATGGTCACCATCCCCGATTCGGCCTCCACCTTCTTCTTGGGTCGGTGGTCAAGGAATGCTACAGAGATATGATCTCAGCTTTATGGGCCGAATGTGTTCTGCTGAACTTACCACAGCAGGGCCTAGGCCGAGTTAGAAACGGACGACCCAACCGCACAGCTACAGCCGTACAGAGGAGCGAGAGCTCCTTTGCGGCGCTCGTTAGCACCGCATAGGACTCGCGACGCCTACGTCGCTCCAATCGTGGGCCGGCCCAGTTTCAGTCGTGCGCCTACCGCTGGTTTTCAGTCGTCAGGGTGTTGAAAAAATTATTTTCGGCGTGCCCAGGGTTCGAACCTGGCGCTCACCTGCATGCGAGCAACGCGATAAGCCGATAACCAGTTGACCTACAACTGCTTCACATACATCTACAGACAGTTCTTTATTATACTGTAGTATTTATAAACACGCTAGCACAAAGAAGTATACTACTAGTAACTAACAACATTGCTGCTTTTCTTTGGAACCATTTTAAAATTTGGAGCCACTTTAAATTTGGAGTCATTTTAAAATTTGGAACCATTTTCAAAATGGAATCATTTTAAAATTGGAACCATTTTAAAATTTGGAACCATTTTCAAAATGGAACCATTTTTAAATTTGGAACCATTTTAAAATTTGGAACCATATTTAAATTCAGAACCATTTTTAAATTTGGAACCATTTTCAAAATGGAACCATTTTTAAATTACCATTTTCAAAAATGGAACCGTTTTAAAAAATGAACAATTTAAAAATTGGGAACCATTTTAAATTTGGAACCATTTTCCATTTTAAAAATCGGAACCATTTTCAAAATGGAACCATTTTTAAATTTGGAACCATTTTCAAAATGGAACAATTTTCAAAAAATGGAACCATTTTTAAAAATGAACAATTTTCAAATTAGGAACCATTTTAAATTCGGAACCACTTTTTAAAATGGAATCATTTTTTAATTCGGAACCATTTTCAAAATGGAAACATTTTAAATTTGGAACCATTTTTTAATTTGGAACCATTTTCAAAATGGAACCATTTTTAAAGTTGGAACCATTATAAAAACTGGAACCGTTGCAAAAATGAACAATTTTAAATTCAGAACCATTTTTAAATTTGGAACCATTGTCAAAATGGAAGCATTTTAAATTTGGAACCATTTTCAAAAATGAACAATTTTCAAATTTGGAACCATTTTTTAATTTCGGAACCATTTTTAAATTTGGAACCATTTTCAAAAATGAACAATTTTCAAATTTGGAACCATTTTCAAATTTGGAACCATTTTTTAATTTCGGAACCATTTTTAAAAATGGAATCATTTTTTAATTCGGAACCATTTTCAAAATAGAAACATTTTAAATTTGGAACCATTTTTAAATTTGGAACCGTTTTCAAATTAGGAACCATTTTAAATTCGGAACCACTTTTTAAAATGGAATCATTTTTTACTTCGGAACCATTTTCAAAATCAATTTTCAAATTTGGAACCATTTTCAAATTTTGAACCTTTTTAATTTCAGAACCATTTTTAAATTTGGAACCATTTTAAATTCGGAACCATTATCAAAAATGGTTCCATTTTTAATTGGAACCATTTTCAGAAAACAATTTTAAAAAAATAATAATGAAAAGAAAAAATAAAGCGAAAACAAAAAATGGTTCCATTTTAAAATTGAAACCATTTTCAAAATGAAACTATTTGAAGATGAACAATTTCAAATTTGAAACCATTTTTAAATTTGGGTCCATTTTCAAAATGGAACCCTTTTCAAAAAATTAAACAATTTAAAAAACAACGAAAAAAAATAAGAAAATAAAAAAGAAAACGGAAAAGAAATGAAAACCCAAAACGAAAAAAGAAAAAGAAAAAAAGCGAAAACAGAAAAAGAAACAGAAAAAGATAAAGAAACGAAACGAAAAAAAAGAAACGAAAACACAAAACGAAACCATTTGGGCCGGGCCAGTAGCAGCACGTGACACAGTCCTTCAGGCGGCGCTTCCCTATGCGGCGCTGGTTTGCCCAGAGGAGCGATGGCTCTGTGCTGAGTGCTGACTTGCCTGTTGCTCACAGCTCCATCTCGCTAATCTCAAAAAAACAAAAAAAAACAAACTCCAGCTCGCAACAAATAAAAAAAGCTCCCACCTCCATGAGAGTGACCCTCCGGCCTCCGTACGCGAACCACAGCCTAAAACCCTAGGCAACGCCGGCACACCGGTGGGGGCGGCGAGGCGTAGGTGCCGATTTCGAGCCTTCGGTGCTCGTGGAGGAGGAGCTGCGGCCGTAGCAGACGGACGTGCGGCGATTGGGAGCGGAACAGTGGATTGAGGCCGGGACGGCGTTGGAGGGGAACAGGAGGCGCGGCTAAGGCGGGGAGGCCTGTGGCCCTGTGCGAGTTACTAATTTAGTACTGCCACTGGCTGGTTCCGTTGCCCGGCGCATTTGTGCTCTCAATTGAGCAGGCCAGGTGAGGAGATATGTTTCTTCAATTTTGTTATTACTCTGCATTGTTGTGGCCTTGGGTATCCCATTCTTGGAAGTTCGGTTGGATGTTTGAGGAACTAATCTGAAGTGCAGATATGGATTACGATAGGGTAGGGAAGGTAAAGGGTGGTTTTGTATTTGAGAAATGAAATTAAGAACTTTCAGCTTGTATCCCAAATTAGATAAAACCATGCAATCTGTTTGTGAAATAAGGGTGAGATTCTTGAGAATAATCATATAAGTATGCATTTCTATGTCAATTTCTGGAATTGATTTTGAACCCTTTGGTTGTTCAATATTTGCTTTGGCCTATAAGTTATAATGGGATTTTTTTTCCCGAGTTAAAACTTCAGTATTTTTTATCTACAAATGGATACACAGATGTAACTTATACTTTCCATTGTAATGCTGTATGTAGCAAGTTCCGATTTTTTCTGTCTCCTAATACAATCTATTTGCATTTTGTACTTTTGTGGATGTCCTTCTTCTAGCCTAATAAATCTGCCAATCAACATCTGCTCTTTCTTCTTGTTTTGCTTGCTTCATGCTGTTATATTCAGGATATAATAGTCTAAATAGTTTGAAACTTTATTGGTAAAATGCTGCTACATTTATCGATCACATTTCTTTCTTGTCTTTAATTTGTGTTCCATGGAGGAGTTACACTTATGAGAAGTTTGATTCTGTCTATCAGGTGAATTTTGTGCGCTGGTGACTGGTGTATGCATATATATGTAAAACGAAATGTCCAGCAACAGCGGTGGAGGTGCAAAGGAGAAGGGTCCCCAAATTGCTCCGCCTCTTGTGGCACCTTCTTTACTCCAGAATTTCGGGACTCCTCATGATTCAGACAGTCCCCCCACTGATCTGAGATTAGCACAACACCCTTGGCCTGGACATTTAGTCCTCCTGCGTCCATGCACATCTTGGCCTCCTCATGCGCCCTTGCCCCCGCCATCAAATCCTGCGTATCCAGAACAAAATGGGGTATGTTCTCTACTATTGTCTATTTTGCACTAGGTCTAAAGGAAGAAACAAAGCACTGCAGCTTTATTATTGTGCTGCCATTTTTCATCGGTAGGAAGCGGTGGTGGATGTTGCGTCAGCCGATATTAATCCTGCGATTGATAGTTGCGATGAGATGATGCTGCCAAAGGTAAATACACTATTTGACACAGAGGATGAGGCTTATGAGTTCTACAATTCCTATGCGGAGAAAGTAGGCTTCTTTGTTCGGAGATCAACACTCTGGACAACATCAAAGAACATCATCACTAGGAGGACATTTGTTTGCTCAAGAGAAGGTTTCCGGGAGAAGAAGAAAGGTGCCAAGGAATCAAAGTGCCCACGGCCTGAAACAAGGATTGGTTGCCCAGCGAGCATGACCATCAGGCTTACTGCCAATGGCAAGTACCGTTTGACAGAATTTGTACCAAACCATAACCATCAGTTGGCAACAGCTTCTACGATTCATATGTTGAAGGCAAAGAAAATTAGGCGTAAAGCACGGGCTGTGAGAGAAAATCTGGTGGATGATAGTGTGGTAACGCCAGAATTTGATAATGAAGATGAAGCATATGAATTTTACAACATGTATGCAGGGAAACTTGGATTTAATGTGAGAAGGTCAAGTATGACAGTGAATGCTGAAAATCTTATCACCAGAAGGATGTTTGTTTGTTCAAAAGAAGGGTTCCGTGAGAAGAAAAGAGGAGCAAATCGAGTAAAGAAGCCTCGTCCGGAGACCCGAACTGGTTGCCCAGCGTGTATGGTCATCCGTCTTGCATCTAATGGCAAATATACTGTCACAGAGTTTGTTACTTTCCACAATCATGAGCTTGGTGCTGCAGCAGCTTCTGCTCTTGGAAATTATCAAGATTACGGATTCGATCTGGTTGATAAATCACCAGATGATTCTGTCAGCGAGCAAAATCTTATCAAAGACCATGCCACTTCAAACTATCTAGAAGCTAGAAGTTGGAAAAGGTTCAAGTGCAAAGTTCCTCACTATGGTGATGTAGGTGCTACTCTGGAGTACCTACAAAAGAAGCAGCATGATAACCCTTCATTCTTCTATTCTATAAAACCTGACGAGGATGGGGACTTGACGAATTTTCTGTGGGCAGATTCAAAATCCATCATGGACTTTGCGCACTTTGGTGATGTTGTATGCCTTGACTCAGGGTATGCACTGCAAGGCTATGGTAGGCCGCTTGCGTTGTTTACAGGTCTGAATCATCATAAGCAAACTGTCATCTTTGGTACTGCATTGCTTTATGATGAAAGTGTTGAAGCTTTCACTTGGTTATTTGATACTTTTAAGATGGCAATGAATGGTATCCTTCCCAAGACATTGCTAACTGATAGATGTCCTATCATAAGTGAAGCTGTTGCAACAAGTTGGCCTGTGACAACTCATCGTTATTGTGTTTGGCAAATTTACCAAAATGCTCTTCAGCATTTGAGTCAAGCATTCCATGGGTCAAGAACTTTAGAATACAACTTTAAGAGATGCCTATTTGATTGTGAAGATGAGGCAGAGTTTTTGATGGCATGGAGAGAAATGCTGGAAAATTACGACCTTAAAGATAATCAATGGCTAGCAGATCTGTTCGCTCTTAAAGAGAAATGGGCATTACCATATGGTCGTGGGGCATTTTACGCTGATATGAAAAGCGTCCAGCAGAAGGACAACTTGAGCAGCGAGCTTAAAATACATTTATCCCCAGAATGTGACTTGTTGAGTTTCTTTGTGCAGTTTGACAGATTATTGTGTGATCGTCGGTCTGCAGAACTGCAAGCTGATGTGAGTGCCAGTCAGAGTACAAAGAAGCCACCTTCGATGCGAATTTTAAGGCAGGCTGCCAACATATATACACCTGCTGCCTATAAAATGTTTGAAAGGGAGTTTGAGTTGTACATGGATTGCATGCTATATACCTGTAGTGCGATGGGCACGATTTGTGATTATAGGATAACTGTTGAGGACAATCCGAAAGATCATTATGTTAAATTTGATTCACTCGATTCCATGTCACGTTGTAGCTGTAAGGGGTTCGAGTTTGTAGGGATTCCATGTCGCCATATGTTGAAGGTACTTGACACTAGGAATATCAAGGACCTTCCTCCTCAGTATGTCTTGAAAAGGTGGAGGAAGGATGCCAAATCAGGATCTTCAAATGGTGGTTATGCATACCCTTTTGATGGTGATCCTCAGTTGGCTCAGACAAAGCATCACAATCTACTATGTCGAATATTCAGTATAGCAGCGGCTAGAGCTGCAACTTCTGCTGAATCATTTGCATACATGGAAAACCAATCAAGTATACTTATGGCTCAGGTGGAACAATTTCTGGAAAACAGACCCCCTGACATAGCCGCTATTATCGGTGCTAATTGTGATCATACTCAAAACCCAGTTGAAAATATGGTCACAGAGGGTCTACACAGTCACACTAATTTTATCAATGGCTCTGCTCATGGTACTTGTTCAAGCATGATGATTTTCCCCCTTTTTTTTTGTCACATGTACTAACGGTGCTAATTGCGATGCAGATTCTCTAACCTTTCCCTTCACAATGAGTGCTGGTGTGTTGGATTACCGCTAGACAGGTATCCTTTCTTGCTACAAGTACTAAACATAGTATGAGACCTATTCTGTCACTTTTTATCAGAGAGATGCTCTGTTAGACTATGCTGGTTCTTATCTGTCACTGCACCCAAGTTGTATCATTTGTTTAGTTATCTGTTTGGGAAAATGTCTGTTTATCTCCTGCCAGAAGATATTTTAGTTTGGTTCAATCCTTTGTTCAAACAGGTGCTGGATGATCGTATATCTGGCTGCAAAACCGAGTTGGTGATGCGTAGAAATAATCATTGAGCTGGGATTCATGATGACTGACTCATCGGTTGTACAGGTCATTTTCGCATATATTTCTTAACGCCGCTAGAACTTTTCCATTGGCAGATTTATGGTACTAAAAGGGAAAAGTAATGAGAGCCATTTCATAACTTATGACTTTCTACAGTTCTACCTACCGCATGTCATGGCGCCTCGCTCTGATTGAATATCTGGGTTGCCTCCTCGATTACGTTCAAGTGGTGAATTAGTGCCTGCTGCACGGTGGATCCTTACGGGCGCTAATGACCTACCAGTGGTTTCAGTGCCGGTGCGATGATGTACATGTCGCTCCAATAGTTTGGTCACCTGTAGATGTACTAATGTTGAGAATGAATGTTCATGGCATCTCTACATCTATGTTGTATTCTGGTTATTCTCTTTAATTAGTGTACTGGCTGTTCATACAATTTTGGCTAATATAGGTCGAGATAGCAAATACAAACAAGGCAATGCCAAATTTGCAAGCTTGTTTGGACACAACGAACTTTTTTGCCCTGACGGAATTGAACAACAGGAAAAATGATCTCTCATTGTGATGTATACCTAGTAGCATGCAGAGGCCGGGGCTTTGCCTCCATTTCGAAAAAAAGTATACCTAGTAGCACAGGTAGGTGATTTTCTCTCTCCACTAGCTCTCGTGAACCCTCTTCTCCGCTGGGAGCTCGAGACTCGGAGTGCCGGTTTACTCCGAGCATCTCCACTCGCGGCCCCTAAAACATGTCCGGATTTGAGCCGGCGCGAGCGCTTTGGGGCGGCGTCTGGACCAAACGGCGCGATTGGACGCGCCCTCTCCCACTCGTCGCCACCAAATAGACGCCCCAAACCAATTTTTTGCAAATTCAAATTGTGAAAATTGATCAAAGTCTTGGCAACAGAAATTCAAAGTCTCCACCACACAAATTCATAGGCCACACAAGTTCACAGTCTAGGCCATCACGAAAAAGAGGCGAATGGTGCGCGGCGCCCTCGCCAGGAGCGAAATCAGGCGGTCATGTCGACGTTGTCGCCGTCGAGGAAGCCCTCGCCGTTGGTGTCACCGGCTGGGGTCGTGGGTGTCGCCGTGGGCGCCGAGGATGGCGTCGAGGATGTCGTGGCTGGCGTCAAGGAAGCCCTCGCCGTTGGTGCCGCGGCTTGTTAGTACGCTTGATGCCGAGCGTGCTTCCCGTCGCTGCCTTCGCCTTCGCTTTCGGTGGCGCGCGCAGCGGAGCCATGGCGGCGAGGACGGCGGGAGAGGAGAGGGGAAAATGGGAGATCTGGAGAAACGGCGGGAGGGGAAAGGGAAAAGAGGCCGAGTTTGGCGCGTTTTCCCCTCTCTCTCTCTATGACAGGACGGGCCCATGCGCGTTTTCGTTTTGTCCGGCGCTACCAACACGACCCCCACGGTGCGAGGTTGGGTTGGTAGCGCCGGACGAAACTTGGGTCGCGTCCGGACGAAATGGGCCTTTGGGGCGTGACGAGTGGAAGCCGTTTTTGGCTCGGCGCGCCCCAAAGGCCTTGGGGGGGGGGGGGGGGGGGGGGGGGGGGGGGGGGGGGGGGGGGGGGGGGCTCTTACTCGTACATATAAAGCATCTTAACAATCATACTATGTGATCTAAATAAATGCGCAAGTTGGGACATTACTTTTTAGATGTTTCTATGCAACAAACTTCAGCTGAGCTATAGACTCCACATACACTAGCCGCTAAGAGGATTCCAGTGGCCCTAATTTTTTTAACAAGTTTAGTCAGTTTTACAGACGACTGCGTGCAAGTTAGGTGTCCAGCCTATATAATCTTTTTTATGCATTTTTTATTTCTTTGATCGAAATGAAATGTTTGAATCACCCATCACCACCAAAATAGGCTGAAATATCATCACAAATTTTGATCACCAAAGCATACATAATAAAGATAGTTCCAAAAGCATCACAGATGTTCATCAACATACCATAGAACCCAAAAGCACAAACAACAAACAAATAATAAACATAGTTCATCAATTCGATCCCATGAGCATCACACATCACCATGGAAGGGTCGTGCACTCGAACAAGATTTCTGAATGAGAGATCTCCCAACTGCCTTCTCATCCATCACACTCGAATCCATCATCATGAACTTTTTCCTCGACCCTCTTGCATTTCATATCCTTGTCAACCACCGTCTTCCTCTTGTCGACCTAATCTAATCTCCTCGAGAGCAAGCCTATGCTCCTCGAATCAGTCTTGCGTGCCTTAATAGCCTCCATACAGGGCATCATACTCCTCTTCAGGGCCGGTCCTGAGAATTTGGGGGCCCGGGGCAGTACCACAATCCAGGGCCCTACAATATTAAAAAAAATTGAGTGGCACAATATTACAATTTATATATGTAGTGTTTCTAGTGACGGCTAAAGTGCATCCGCAAAATACTCTTACAGTTGTATGTCAATATAAAATTTTATTCATTAATTATCACGTCGGTTATTGCTAGAACCATGTCGTCACAGGGGTATTGGGCACCGTGTGGCCTCCTGTCGACGACTCGGCTTCACGCATCTTGACATGACTGTGTGAGGACCAACTATGGGTAGTGTGCAGTTCAGAAACGGACGGCGCATAGTGCACACCTGATCGAAAATTAGACTAGTAACTACTCCCTCCTTCATAAAATAAGTGTCTTTGATTTTTCCAAATATGGATGTATTTAGACGTGTTTCATGTCTATATACATCTATATTTTGGCAAATCTAAAACACTTATTTTCGGACAGAGATAGTATCATATTAATGGAAAGGGCAAATGAGTTGATTTTTTATTTCCAGGCAAAAAAATGTGTAACTCTTTTTTTAGAGGTGTCACTTGTGCGCTGCATTCCTCGATGTCTTCCTGCCTTTGTCCGGACTACCGGCTAACTTTAGAAGGGAAAAAAACAAGCTAGCAAAAAAGGCCAAGTAAGCCGAAGGAGAAAAGGCCCAAGTAACAGTCCAGTAAGACAGACACAATATAACGCTTCGTTCTGGTTTCACTGAATCCTACTGTGCGAGGGAAGAACTCTAGACCAGCTCTAATGGCGACGCAAAATTAGCCTATTTCTCTGCTAGGTATACCTCAGCAAGTTGGGAATTGGGGCCCCTTTATTTCGAGGACCCGGGGCGGCCGCCCCTCTTGCCCCCCTTAGGACCGGCCCTGCTCCTCTTGCTTCTTCAACATCAACTTCATCGCCTCCAACCATGTCGTCTCATTCTCTTGTTGCTTCCTCTAGGCAAGCTCCAACCCAATTTGACAGTCTTCTCAGTCATACCCTTTCTCATCTTAATCATCTCATTATTCTTGTCCCTCATGTCACCTGTTTCAGCTTCTTCTGTGTCTTCAGCCTTTTCTAGGCCCCCCTACTTTCATTTGTCCTACCATTGCCTGAGCTTGGAGTAGGACTCCTAGCTCTCCCTTCTCCATCTCAGCTCTCACATCATCAACATCTTCAAGTTCTTGAGAAGATGGAGTGCAACTCCTAGACCTCTTCGGTGGAGCCTCGTCATTCCTTCAGTCCCATTTGGGATGCCCGTTGAGCAACTCCCAACCATGATGGAAGTTGAAACGTTTGCTTTTGGTCTTGGGCATTTGTGAGAACCTCTCATGGGTTATGTTTTTTTTTTGAACAAGAGGTGCCCCGGAGGGGCAGGAGCTTCATTAACGCGGCGTATACAAAGATACAAGGAGGTCATGAAAGAAAAAGGAAATTACAGTCGCATCCTCCCAAATTACAAACAGGACCACAAAGCAGAAACAAGAAATACAAACGGGTCCTTCGTATTCGCCGCCAGCAACCACAGACCTCAAGGCCAGGGCGCCACCGTCATCGCCGGGGAACATGCCACTTGGGACGACAGCGTCGGAATCCCCCTCGCCGAGATCGAAGATCCTCCAGTAAAGGAGGAAGAAACACCTCTGGCAATCGCTCCAGAGCACGGAGTGGCGCCTTCCGCCATGGATAGCCTCAGCCGTACCATGCCTTGGCTTGGGAACTCCGTGAGACGAATCAGCTCCGCCAGCATGAATCGCCGCGCATGCCAGCTCCGAACGCGCATATGCAAGAAGAAGAACCAAAGGAGCAGCTGCTCTGTTCTCTCTGTCACCACGACAGCAGGAACAAGAACTCGACGGCCCCGGATCCATCCAGCGCAGAAGCACAGCGACCCCCAGAACCAGAAGTCGCCCATCAAGCTTATGAGGGAAGGAGGCCACGGCATCGCTGCCCTCAGCATATGGCTCCATCCATCGGAGCACCGCCGAAAGGAGAGCGAGCACCGCCATCCTGCAGACACGGCTTGGACGAATCTGCAGGCGAAACCTCGAACAACGCTTATTGAAGAAGGTTGCCGCCGATCTGCAATCTCCGCCTCTATCCCTCTCAGGAGATTTGACAGAGCTCATCACGACAGCGAGGCCGGCGTCGCGCCAGAACGCCGGAGAACCAAACCTTCGGGAAGGGAGAGACGGCATACGCCAACACGCCACAAAGGGCAAAGCTGCAGAAAAACAAACCCTAGATCTACTATCTACAGAGGTGCCACGAGCTCTCCATCCATCTCTACTCCGGCCAGCATCGCCGCTGGAGCAGATCCGGGGACGGCCCGGGCGGCGGCGAACACGAGCGACTCTCAAGGGGATGTGTTGAGAGAGAGAGAGGGGAAAAGGGGATACAGCTGTGTCTTCCCTCTCATGGGTTATGTAAGCTGGAACATCAAATAATTGCATTAGCACAACTGTTACAAGCATTACACGTCAAAGAACTCACATCCTCCCAGTTGTGCTCTACTCGGTTGTAGACGTGCTGGTTTGAGAGAGACTTGGGAGTCCGATGGGATCTTTTCTTGACGTTGTGACTGTAATGAGCTGCAATCCACACCAAAAATTGCTACCGGTTTGATCGTTGCCCACCACCGCATCTAGTGAGACACTCTCCCATGCCAACACCAAAGCCATGTCCTCATCGTAATTGCGGTTACCTAGCGTTGTATTTGATGGTTTTTTTTTTCCGGCGATGGAAGGTGTAGTGTCATCTTATTAGGTGTCCTCGGCATTCCAAACCATCAAGGAGGCACGGAGCCGTTAAGGCCTCGGCTTGGAGACATTTCAACCAACAAATCCATATATGTTGCATATGGATTCATCAAATCGACACTATAAATTGCACAGTTCGATAATCAATTTACAAATCTAGTTCTACTAATCTCACAAAGCAAAATGTAAAAAATATATATACCTCTCGGGCATTCGACGAAAGTGTGGGGAAAGTCCTCCTTTATGTAAGTTAGGTTATCTCGACGAGGAGGTGCCAGTGTTCTTGTGTTGGGATATGTCCTCCATTCTGACCCTGCTCTAATGGTGCTCGATTTTTTACCGACAAAGAGTGCATGGAGTTGGTTTAGTCAATGTCGTATTCAAAAGGCAATGTTGTCGGACGCGTGAATTTGATGATAAGACATGGTAAACAAAACATGTACGAGATGAGAGCCAATTACATATTATTCCGGTTATATTTCTAATTGAAGTCCCATTCTTTCATCTTATGTAATAGCTTTCACGGTTCTTCGCTTTTCCATCAACGGCAGTATTGTTTGCGACGGACTCCAAATACGACCAGAAAGGGCGGCGGTGATGTCTGCAAATGTGTGGAGGATGATCTGCTTGTCTTCTCGGACTAGTCCAGCGACGGTTAGATCTGGGCAAGTTGAAGCATGATTGCACGAGGCAAGTCAAAGATGTGAGTATTCTTTGCGAAAGAAGTCCAAATAACCCCCCTATGTATTTGGTTTCGGTCGTTAGACCCCCCTATCTATTAACTGGGTCACTTAACCCCCTATGTTTGCAAAGCGGACAATTGACCCCTCACAGTGGTTTTGGCTGTACGAAGGCAGTTTTGGTGAGCTGGACGTGCGGCAAGCAAATAACCGAGCAATTCGTTGACCACTGATTCCTCGTCTTGCGCCGCCGCCGGCTGGCGTCAGCGCGGAACGACCGGCCGAATCCCGCAAACCTGTCGAGCAGGTGCAGGTACGCCTCCAGATCGTGGCAGCACGCCGGCCCCGCATCCGGCCGCACGCACGGCGAGTCAAGCCTCAGATTCGCGCCACCCGCGTGCGCATACCCCTCGGCGATCGCCGTCGGCCTCGCCAGCCCCGGGACGCGCGTCACCACGTCGCCAGCGTTCACCACGCGCAGCATGTTCACCCTGCGCTCGCCCTGCAGTCGGTCCGCGAACGCGCCGAGGCGTGGCGACCAGGAGAGCGACCACATGCTCCTCCGCGCGTTCAAGAACAATGCGGGCTACTGCCGCGTCGACGCGCATCTCCGGTCAACATCGCCATGCTCGCCGAGAAGGTCGGCGCTCTACTGCCTCGAGGGAGCGCTCTACTATGGCGGCGTGTGTGCGCTGGAGGAGGTGCTCCTCCGCGTTTCCGTCCACGGCCGCGCCCGTCTTCCTCGGCGTGTGTGTGCGCTGGAGGAGGCGGCCACTGGTGCTCCTCCTGTGCCGGTCGCAAGCTCCGGCCGCGCAGGCCACCGTCCTCGGCCGCGCGGGCCCTTCGGTCACGCCAGCCTCCGAGGGGGAGCTGGGGAGCCCCGAACGCTTCGGTGCACGAAAACGACCATGGTTTGGTCGGGAAGGACTACAAGCTCACCTTGATGACGATGGAGTGGACGGCGAGGATGGAGGAGGAACAACGGCGACGAATCGAACACGACGGAGCTCGGTCGGAGGCGGGGAAGAAGTGGGCCGTGAGGTTGATTTTCGAGCTCCCGGAGTGAATCACTGATACGAGGAGGAAGAGGACGTCGAGGCGAAGCTTTTCAACTGCTCAGTACAGCACGGGGCCGTCCATGACGTCGGTGCTGTGGCGGTCTTCCATCACGGCGCTCCGGAGCTCACAGGCACGCGCGGCAACGGCCGGATGACTGTGGCGACACCCTGGCTGCTGCAGCTACGCTCACGCGCGCGGATGAGCCGGAGACGACAACCGGACGGGACTGTTTGGCCTGGAGGGCGGCGGCCGGAGCGCTGTGGAAGAGGAGCGCGTGCGGGTAGAGCGATGGGAAGGTAGAGAGAGTAAGTTGACTGGTATTGGACCATGCCACGTCACCAAAATAACATTGCAAAACAGCTTATGGTAAGCCGGGGGGTCAATTGCCCGGTATTCGATAGTTGTGGGGTTGGAGGGGGGGGGGGGGGGGGGATTTGCTCTAGTTTAAAGATGCGGGTGGTTAACGGCCGAAACCTGATACTTGGGGGTGATATAGACTTCTTTCTATTCTTTGCATTGCAAACTTTTTGATGTGTTTTGGCTAGTGTTCAACAATGCCCCTTGGATCGCGCCTGGACAGCTCTGATCAGACTGGGCCAGTTGCCCTTATCGCACCCAAAACCCCCAAACCCTAGACACCCGCGCCTTCGTCCCGCCGTCCGTCGCGCCTCGTCACTCCGGTGAGCTCTCCTCGGCTCGCTCGTCGATCCCGCCCTCCTCTCTCGCGCGTGTACCGCATCATCTTCCCCCTGATCTCCGCCCTCGCTTGCCAACGCCCTTCGCCGTGACCGGAAGCCCCCCTCCTCTTCACCGTCCTCGCTCGGCGCCGCCGCCAGCGACCAGGGGGGCCGGAGGCGGCGAGATGAAGAACCTGAAGCTTGTGACCAGGATCGTGCAGCAGCTTCAGCTCCAGATCGACGGAGAGGCCCTCGTCGTATCCGCCATCGACGCCGAGCGCCACCGTGCCTTCTTCGTCTCCTCCGCCAACTTCCTCTACTGCGTCCATCTCCTCGCCTCCACCCAGGTACGGATCCCCAACTCACGAATTCCATTCATTTGATCGCGACGTGGGTTCCCGCTTAAATTCTGAATGATGGTTTGCATAACAAACAGAGAAAAGCTTGTACATATTCGATTACATGGTAATGCTACGCTACATTCATTGGTATATAGGAAATGTTTCTGAAATCTAGAAAATAATGTTGGTATGTTATTTCTGCTTGCTACTATTTCTTGTTTTATCGATTCCCCTGCTTCGTCTCTCACAGCAACCGCTGCAATGGAGCAAAACTACTCTAGACTCGGATGTGGAGGAGGTTGTTCTTGAGCCCGGAGATTCCATAGTTTCCATGGATTATCTAATGGAGAAGGAGTCTCTACTCCTCGGTTCAGCAGACGGTTGTCTCTTATTGTATAACGTGGAGGAAAGAACAACTGAAGTTGTAGGAAGAGTGGAGGGTGGTGTCAAGACCATTGCCTCTAGTCCTGATGGGGCCCTTCTCTCTGTAACAACCGGATTTGGGCAACTGCTCGTCATGACACCTGATTGGGAAGTGCTGTTTGAGACTTCTATTGACCCTCAAGTAAGCTTTGTATATTCAGATCTGACTAAAATTATGATGCAAGTGTTCTCTGTTCTAAACATGTTTTTTCTCAGAGTACTGTTGCATGCGAGATCGACAATTCTGGTGGTCAGATCCAAAGTTCTGTTTCTTGGAGGGGAGATGGAAAATATTTTGCTACCCTTGGGGGCCTCGATGGTAGCCCTAAAAAACTTACTATCTGGGAACGTGAATCTGGAAAGGTTCATTCTTCTTCAGACGTCAAGAATTTTATGGGACAGTCACTAGACTGGATGCCAAGTGGAGCTAAGGTTGCCACTGCCCATGAAAGGAAAACAGAGGGAAAGTGCCCTCTCATTGTATTCTATGAGACGAATGGCTTAGAAAGGAGCTACTTTCTATTGATGAGCCAGCAGGTTGTCATCCAGACTTTAAAATGGAACTGCAACTCTGAACTCCTAGCTGCTCTAGTTTCTTGTGGCCAGTATGATGCTATTAAAATATGGTCGTGCAGCAACAATCACTGGTATTTGAAGCAAGAATTGCGCTACATAAAGAAAGAGGGAGTGAGCTTCTCTTGGGATCCGACAAAACCACTGCATCTCATTTGTTGGACACTGGGAGGTGAAGTCATTACGCACAGGTTTGCCTGGACTACTGCCATCAGTGACACTTCAGTTGCACTAGTTATTGATGGCTCACATCCTTGTAACTCCTCTCAGTTTGGGCCTCATGCCACCCCCCATGTCTCTGTTCTATCTTGCATTTCCTTGTGCCGTGAATGAGGTTTCATTTGTATCCAAGATTTCAAAGAACCATTTGATTGCTTATCTTTCAAATGGCAGCTTATGTGTTGTGGAACTTCCGGCGGCAGATACATGGGAGGAGTTTGAAGGCAGTGGGATAAATATTGACCCTTGCTGTTCTGACTTTAGCTTGAATAACTGTATGCACCTCACTTGGATAGATACACATACCTTGATTGCTATCTCTCGCTACAGTGATTACTGCTCTTTAACACCCACGAGCTCCAGTGACTATAGTAACTTAGAAGAAAAACATGATTCTATGTTCTTTGTCAATGAGATCAAACTTGTATGTTCTGAGGACTCTTTACCAGGTTCAGTGAGTTCATCTGGTTGGCAAGCTAGAGTATCAAAGAGAATGCCTCTGGAAGGTCCGGTTATTGGAGTCTCCCGAAACCCTGCAAAAGGAGGTTCAGCCTTTATCCATTAAGTGGAGGGAAGATTCTTGAATACTGTTCAGATGTTAATATGTCGAGAATGACTGCACCGATACAAGCCGGTGAAGCTTGTCCTGATTATGATTTTCCAACATCATGTCCTTTGATGACTGCTGTTCTGTGCCATGAAAACGCTGTGGTTCGAACCCTTCTGGTTGGACTTGATGACAGCAGTAAGCTGCATCTAGGTAAAAGGTTACTGAGCAACAACTGCAGTAGCTTCACATTCTATTCCAGTGCTTATGGAGCTACTGAGCAGGTTGCGACCCACTTGCTTGTAACTACTAAGCAGGATCTTTTATTCATTGTTGACGTAAATGAGATTTTACTTAAAAGCAGCCAAGTGACAGCTGATAGCCATGTCAGCAGCCATCCTCGAGCAAAGCAAAGCAAAGAGCATATCACAGTGTGGGAAAAAGGAGCAAAATTGGCTGGTGTTCTCCATGGTGATGAAGCGGCTGTCATAATTCAAACAACTCGTGGTAACTTAGAGTGTATGTATCCTAGAAAGCTGGTCCTTGTCTCGATTGTTCAGGCACTGGTCCAGAGGCGTTTCAAAGATGCAATGGACATGGTAAGGCGCCATCGGATAGATTTCAACATGTTGGTTGACTATTGTGGATGGAAAGCTTTTATCAAGTCAGCGGCAGATTTTGTTCAAGAAGTCAGTAACCTTAGCCACATCACTGAATTTGTTTGCTCGATTAAGAATGAAAATGTCAGCAGCAAATTGTATGAGGCATACATATCATTTCCTGATCAGTGCGCAACCTCAACGGATAATGAGAACTTGCATGGCGTCTTCTCAGAGAACAAAGTAACGTCTGTACTGATGGCAATTCGAAAAACCCTCGAGGAAAACACAGAGGAAAGCTCTTCAAGAGAACTCTGCATATTGACCACGTTGGCGCGCAGCGAACCTCCATTGTTGGAAGAAGCACTAAGTAGAATTAAAGTCATCCGTGAACTGGAACTTCTTGGGGTTGATGATGCCAAACGAAAGCTGTACCCATCTGCTGAAGAATCTTTGAAGCACTTGCTTTGGTTAACCGAACCAGAGGCTGTTTTTAATGCTGCTTTGGGACTGTATGATCTGAACCTTGCTGCTATAGTTGCTTTAAATTCCCAGAAAGATCCAAAGGAGTTCCTTCCGTTTCTCAAGAGTCTTGAATGCCTACCTCCAGCTATTATGAGGTACACAGTAGATTTAAAACTTGCAAGATATGAGAGTGCTCTCAGAAACATTGTTTCTGCTGGCAATGAGTATCATGAGGACTGTATGGAACTCCTTAATTCTAACCCTCAGCTGTTCCCGCTGGGCCTCCAGTTATTCAGTGACCCAGATAAAAGGCACCAAATTCTTGAGGCATGGGGTGACCATCTTTCTGAAGAGAAATGCTTTGGAGAAGCTGCAATAACTTATCAATGCTGTTCGTCGTATCAGAAATCCTTGAAAGCTTATCATGCCTGTGCGGACTGGAGAGGTGTGTTCACTGTTGCAGGTCTTCTGAAGTTCGAAAAGGAAGAGATTCTCAACTAGCACAGGAGCTATGTGATGAGTTCCAAGCACTTGGGAAGTCAGGAGATGCTGCTAAGATTGCACTGGAGTACTGCTCCGATGTTGATAGAGGTGTAGGCAGCTACATCACAGCAAGAGAATGGGAAGAGGCTCTTAGAGTATCTTATATGCACGGCAGGCAGGATCTCGTCGATACTGTTAGAGAAGCAGCTTTGGAGTGTGCTGCATTGCTGATATCTGAGTATCAGGAAGGATTGCTGAAGGTGGGTAAATATCTAGCACGTTATGTCGCTGTGCGGCAGAGGAGATTGTTGCTTGCAGCTAAACTACAGTCAGAAGACCGGTTTATGGATGTTGAAGACGACAACATTTCAGAAGTCAGCTCTAGCTTCAGCGAAATGAGTGCATATACCACGAGGTTTGTCAGTCTATGGTTTTAAGTTGCACAACGCTTGTTCTTCATGTTCCAGTTCCATCTTCCTTATTTCAGTATTTAGTTTTAGGAGTAGAATACAGACCATGTTTTAGAAAGAAATCTGAGAAATTTCAAGTTATTCATGAATTGTTCATTCTGTGTGATTTTCGAAATGCTGTGTGGACAGGTCAACCAAGGAATCGAGTGCTTCTGTCATATCTAGCAGCGCCAGCAAGTCACGAGGGGCAAGACGTCAAAAGAAAGGTGGCAAGATTCGAGCTGGAAGGTAGGCGACTCGTTTCTTTTATTACCAGATTATTTCACTTGAAGCTAATTGGCTTGTTCAAATGCCACACTATTTGGTACGTTTCTGCTTGTTCGTCTGTTTATGTTGTGGCTCACGAGATACACTGTTTGCACAGTCCTGGGGAGGAGCTGGCACTTGTAGATCATCTCAAGGGGATGTCTCTGACAACTGGTGCGCAGAAAGAGCTTAGGAGCCTGCTGGTTGTTCTAACACAGTTGGGGAAAGAGGATACCGCCCGTCAGGTGCAGCTGGCTGGAGATAATTTTGAAGTATCGCAGATGGCTGCAGTGAAGTTGGCGGAGGATACAATGTCTACCGACAAGATAGACGAGAATGTGCATACTCTTGAGCATTACACAAAAATGCTGAAGCACACCAGCCTACCGGTGGTGAAACCTCCTCTTGGCGAATCAAAGCACTGTCACCGCCTTGACTGGTAACTGATTGCTACTTCCTTTTGGAATGAAATAGTACTAGCAATCTGCTTCTTAGAATGGATTAACAACGGTGTTGTGATTTGTTAAATATTGCTTCAGGCTTGCCGGCATGTATATGCTGGAATACGGGAGGTTGACCAGGGCAACGCTTGTGGTGGTAGCAGGGCGGGTAACCCAACTTTCTTCGGTCTGGTGGCTGGATAGGTTTACGTCCAAGTGGAGTTATGTTTCAGCAGTTTTGTAGTTGTATTATGTATCCTTGGTAGAAAAGTTTATACAGCCAGTACATTGCAATCGTAGTGATATACTCCCTCGGTTCCGTATTATAAGTCGCTGGGCGTTCGTAGGCCAAATTCTGTCACGCTACAAAATATTTACGTTTTCCAACTTTGCCCTCCCGCGACCGCTCTCTCTCTCCCTCGCACCACTTCCTCACACCGCGACTGCTCTCTCTCTCTCCTCTCGCTGGATCCCTCCCCGTCGCCGGCGCTACTCCTCTCGCCGTCGCCTTCTCCCTCCCCCTTGCCGCCCTGCTCCCTATTTCTCTCGCACCCAATTTCTCCCCACCACACGCAACCGTAACCGCCTTGGTCAAAGACTCGATTTTTATCCGCCGGCGACGTGCTGCTGGCGAGATGGCGCTCGATCTGTGCGCGCCGGTGATAGATCTGCCTGCCCGTGGCCTGCTACGCGCTCTTCCGTCCTCACCTGCGCCCGGACTCCCTCACCTGCGCTCCGGTCAGGCGGAGGAGAGGAATCCGCTCGAGTTCTTCATCGCGCTCGAGTTCTTCGTCGCGCCCGTGGCCTGCTACACGTTCCGGCAAGGTCGCGGGAGCAGCACCAGTACAGGCTCGAGGCCAAGGAGTCGGCGGGAGCAGCACCGCGTGGGGCGACAAGGATCCGGGAATACGCGCTCGAGTGCTTCTTCTCCCAAGGTACGCTTCCTCCTCTGTTCCGCGTGGGGCGACAAGGTTCGTGTGAATAGCAGTAGCTGCCCTGAATGCCTTGCTTGCCCTGATGTTCTCTGTTTGGGAGCTTGCTGTACTCGTACTACACTGTTTGGGAGCTTGCTGTAGTTTAGGAGTAGATTGGGAGTATTTTGGGAGTGGATTGTGAAAAATTGGATTGCTCTCCGTTTTGGAGTAAGAAAAGCAGGTGTTGTACTCGTACTACACTGTCTTTTTGTACGCCTTGGAGTAAAATTGCTCACCGTGGAGCAAAATTGCTTATGTGCCTTATGAACTCATGGAGTAAAATTGAAAACTGACTTGAAATCTGTAACTTAACTTGATATTTTGCTTGTACTGTTGTGTGTGCTTCATCTCTACTGCTTGCAGTACTAAAATTATTTTTGTGCTTGTTTTGTGTAATCTTAACTGAACATTTTGTGCTTATTTGTGCAAGCTCTGCACTAGCAGTACTGCAATTGATTTGTTTGCGTCGTTCGTGTGGAATAGCATTAGCTGTTCCCAATTGAGCTTGATTAATTACTACTCTGAATACTTTGCTTGCTGCTACAAAACTGAAATGTGATAAACTGATGTCAGTCAATAGTTCTTGCTTGCTTGAGCAATCTGGAAGCAAGTGCTTGCTTGCTGTGATTGTTACCGCTAGCAAGTTAGTGATGCTAACAAGCTTGCTAGCACCAGTAGCTTGTTACTGTTTGCTTGCACACATTATAACCACACAAACATCAAGCAATTGCTGCCACATTCTGTTAATTCATGTGCTGTAAACTGAATTCTGTTAATTGATGTGATTGTTGTTGCTGTAAACTGAATTTTGTTGCTGTCTTTAACTGAAAATACTCATGCTTGCTGCTGTTCAAATTTTGTGATGCTCTGATTACAAAATTGCTTGAATAGAAATTTGTGCTCCATGCAGATAGCTTGCTGTGCTTGTTACTGATGCTAGCTAGTGCTTGCTAGCTGCAGTAGCAAGTGCTTGTTTGCTGGCAGCAGTAGCAAGTGCTTGCTAGCAGCAGTAGGCAGTAGCTTGCTGTGCTTGTTACAGCGCATTATAAACACTGAATGTGTAGCGTGGAGAGATTTTATTGTGTGTAGAGATTTTCTTGAGCAGGCTGGAGTAAAAACGAGTAGTGCTTGTTTGAGTAGTGCAGAACTGCTTTATTTTTTGCTTACTTGAGAAACTGCTGTATTTTGTGCTTGCTTGAGAATGGAGTTACTGTTTTCAATTTGTTGCTCCATTAAGTGTAGCCGTGGAGTATAAATTTAAACACATACTCCATACATTCAAACACAAATACTCCATACATTCAAACAAGTTGTCACAAATTATACTCCATACATTACACACAAGTTCACAGAACAAACACACAACACATACAAACGACTTACACACATTAACTTACACACACACAAACGTTTTAAGCATTGCTTGCTTGCAGCAACTTACACACATGAACATACAGACTTGTACTCATTTCAAACCTATCCTTGTTTGCATGAGATAGGCAACATTAACATACATACTTGTTTAGGCAGCACCTTGGGCTAGAATTTGCTTCATGGCCAGCTGCCAAATCCTCTGTATAGTTCTAACATGGCACTGAAATTTTTTTGCAAGGTTCTTCTTGTCTTCGTCTTCAAATTTGCCATCTCTGCTCATACACACTGCATGCATAGTTACATAAGCAGCATATTTCTGACTGTCATCGAGTATTTTCCTTTTCTTCTTTGTTTGCTGAGCACCTGCAATAAAAAATGAAACAAAGAGCAAATTAAAACTTGCTTGCTGGATGCTGAACATGACTTCAATAACATGTTAACTGAACATAGCAAGGTGTATTTAACTGAACATGATTATGTCCATATTTCTGCAGGTACAACTCTGCAGTTGTCCATATGCAAGGATGATCAGAGTAGAATTACAAGGAGAAGCCAAACTAAAGTAAGGATTTAGCGTGTGGTTGTTTTCTTTTTGCTTGCTTCTATGTTGTCCTACTGTCCAGTGTAAACCTGCATCTGTAACTTCTGTTCAAACAATATCTCATGTATGGTTTTGCATTACTATGCTGGATTTGAGTATTGTCTGGCTGCTTGCTTTATTTCTTAGCTGAAACATGCACAGAAGATTGACAGCAAGCAAACTGAACTGAATTTGTACAGTTTGCTTGCATTCATGCTTGCTGCTGTAATTTGCTTGAATTCATGCTTGCTGCTGTAATTTGCTGAAACATGCCAAAACATGCTTGCCGCCAAGTTAAATAAAGTACACCAAGCACTAGTTGTAATTTCGAACAAATGGACTACTCCTTGTTTATAACAAATGCAATACCTGTCATGTTGACCTCTTGTTCTTCTAAATTGACTCCTTGTTCTTGCATATTGACATCTGGTTCTTGTATATTGACCTCTTGTTCTTCTAAATTGACTCCTTGTTCTTCCATATTGACATCTGGTTCTTGTATATTGACCTCTTCTTCAGGTGGTGTGAAGTTAAGATCCAACATCGCAGCTTCAGGTGCTAGCAAGTTCAGGTCAAAACCCAGGAAATCTGCCATGTTGTCTGAAGTTGTTGTTCTCTGAAGCTTGGAGGAGATGAACCTGGGCGAGCCGCTGCTCGTGCTGCAGGTGTTGGCGATCTGCTTCTCGTGCTGCAGGTGTTGGCGAGCTCTGCTCTGCTGCTCTGCTTTGGGGATCTGGTGGCAAGCTGCTGCCGGTCGAGCCAGTCGAGGCACGCCGCGCGCGGCGCCGCGGGGCTGGCGGCGGCGTTGGTCTGTATGAGGGGCCAATGTTGTACACGGGCGGGCACCCGGGCTCCGGCAGGCGGAGCGCCGCGATGGCGTCGGGCTCGACAATGTCGAAGGAGTTGACGAGGATGGCCTCGGCGTCGCGGTAGCGCTTGCCGTTGGTCCTGGCTACAGATGCGCGCCTGGAGATGGCGACGTGGAGGTGATCGCCCACGAGGAAGAAGCCTAGGCGAGCAACTCCTCCTAGCTGGTGCTCCGCTACTGCTGGGTGGGGCGGGAGGAAGCAGCTGGGAGTAGCTGGTGTCTCGTGAGGAAGAACGACGCTGGGGCGTGATCTCTAGATCTTGGCGCTGCTGGATCCTGGAGAAGTGCACGCACGCGAGGAAGAAGCCCAGGAGAGGTGCACGCCCGGAAGAAGCCCAGCACAGGCGAGCAACCCCTCCTCGCGAGCGAGGATCTCCTGGCGACGACGACGGCAGCGATTCAAATTTTGAATCTGTTCTGTTGGCTGATCGGTGTGAGGGTAGAATAGTCTTTTTTTCGTTTTTCACCTGGTCGGAACAATTCCAGAACGACTTATAATTAGAAACGGAGGGAGTATTTGTTTGTGTACCAGCAGTGGATTTTTTTCGCAGAATTGAATTCTTGAGTTTAACTAAAATGTACTTTCTATGCGTAGTTTCAAACAGATAAACGAGAACCGGCTGAAACCATCACTTCAGTGCTATTAACTAACAACACCATCGCATACCACCAAAGATACACCAATAGATGCCAGTAAAAAAGCCGGTTCAGTGTGTTTAATAGGGCACTTTAATCTCAAGTCACAAGAACACAATCACACGTGGAGAAAACAATAGAATCAAATTATTCTTTTACAATACAAAGTAATCCGTATATGGTATTTCAACTACGCCCTGAACAAGAGAATGTAAGAGATGCATTACGCTCTCATAAATTTAAGTTCAACAAGGTCACAATGGAATCCTCTGTTCAAGGCTTTTGGCATCGCTTAAACAATGAGACTATTCAGCTGTAGGAAACAACATGTGCAGTTTTCCGCTATATAACCACTCTAGTTGTCCAGGACAGCCACAGGATGATGTCACTATGTATCCACAAGAAGAAAAGCTGCCTCAGCAAGAGTGTACAAGCCCCCCAACGTTCTCCCTAATGGAGGCCTCTCTGATCCATTTCCAAGAATGACAAGGCGTTCATCGCTTCGTAAACATTCCTTGAGTTAATGAGGAAAAATCATACTCTTTGCCTGATTGGGAGGGGAGGGCAGAAGAGGTAGGGGACGATGTGCTTTTGTTAGCACTTGCGGTTGTGACCCCGTTTGATGGCATGGCTGAACCCATGTTGTTGTACACTCTGCAACCAACAAACAGGTGGCATCAGAAAAAAAACTGATCCATGAACTACGATAAATCTCCTTTAGTCAAGGCACAAAATATTAAATTTGTTTCCAAATGTAGTACTGCTGAAGTACGGAATGGACCACAACTTAGGAGTCGAGTAACAGAACTTACCCAGGTGAAGCAAAACTGAAGTTCCCAGAAGAGAAGTCCAGATTGTTGTTCCCAGCCTGTCAAACAGTAGAACATAGAGAGATGAAGAAACAAATAATTAACATTCTGATGCACACGTCCATTCAAATTATCTACCGAGTCATCATTACCTTGGTGGCGGCACCATTCTGTGGTGCTGCTGCTGGAATCGATGAAGGGTTTTGATAACCTAGATTTGGCCAGCTTTGGGAAGGCAAGCTTCCATTGGGGGCATTAGAACCATTAGAATTTAGCACATTGGCATTCCCTGGAACCATTTGGGGTGCATTTCCAGATTTAAGAGTAGCCATTAGGAAAGCTTGCTGCTGGGTCATAAAAGCAAGCTGCTGCTGATGGATAGCGAATGGTGATACCATATTGGACTGCAAAAAAAAAAAAAGATTTCATCAAGTATAGTCTACATGTTCTCTTATGTGGCATTGTGTCCCAAGCTATTCCACAAAACATTATTGCAACGAGTGCTTGTGCTGACCTTCTCGAATAGACTCATGATATCTGTCTTTGGGTTTGTTTTGGAAACAGCTGGAGCTGAAGATACTGCAACAGCTGGTGAGTCCTTAAATAAGTCTCCTATTCCTGATGTAGACTGGGCCTTACTTTCTACTGGCTTAGCAGTATCCAATTTCACAGAGCTAGGTGCTGGTTCTGCAGCTGAATAATTTTAATATCCATGAGAAACTGCAGAACGATTTGACATGGCAATCCAAGAACATAGTGTCTCCTCCAAATGCAGGAAAAGACACAAAAAATGTGCTTATGAAAAGAGAATAATTCCTCATTCAACAGATCACTAGTAAGAACTTACACTGGAAGCCATCCCAAGCATTATCATCATTCGAAGATGACTCTGGTTGTTTCTCAGTTGGTCCATCCATTGATAGCATGTCAAAGAGGTCAGTGGCATAGTCAACTTTAGGAGGTGGTGCAACCGATGGCTGATGAACTTTTGGGGGTGTCGCATCAGCTTTAGCAGGAGATTTCGCTGGCAGTGGAGGCGAAACAACCTTGGGCACTGGTAGTTCTGCTTTTGGCTGAGGTGATGCCTACTTTCCAAAGTGAAAACAAAGGTCATCAACTAATGAAAATTTTATGCAATGTGAAATTACTTGAAGCAGGATTCAAAGGGACACTGTACCAACCTAATGCGGAACTGTTCATTGGTTACAAACAAGAAAAAAACTAAAAATATGTACTTGACCAGAACCTACCACATAATGGCTATGAAGCCATTATCCTTGCCAATCTCCAAGATCACATGTTTTCTTAGGTTTATTCTGGATGTACAATGCAATTTCGGTAGTCATTTTCCATTTCAGTTGGAAAATGCAGTCGGATGTTTGGGGTACTATAACTGATCAAGGGGTGGTAAGTGGTAACTCTTTTTTTTTTGGAAGCGCATTACCGTAGGGGAAACCCCTACGGTTTAATTTTCAATATATATGGGGTGCAAGAAGCACCGCGGATTCAAAAAATTCAGGTACAAGCTAAGGAGGATCAAAGTAAAGCAAAAGATACATGGCGATTAAGTAAAAATAAGCCTAGTCCACTCAATCAGAGGGGAGACAAGGGCATCCTTCACTCTGTGCTGATGCAGAAGTAAGTCGCCTTGGAAGCGAACTTTCCACCCATTGAAGGAGCAGGCACGCTTCTGAAAGATGAGATCGTTGCGAGACTTCCAGATGTTCCAAGCGGCAGACGCAAACACCTCCATGAAACATGGGCCCGTGAAGAGCAGCTTTGCATGTAAAACCCTCTGGGAGATAGGCAGTTGGGAGTTCCACGACAAACCAATAGCATCCCAGCAAGCCGTGGCAAAAGGGCAGTCGAAGAAGCAGGAACGGACGATGTACCAAGTACCAATTTAATTTGAAATGCACTGATTATAAATTTATATTTCCGTTTATCTCCCAAGTAGCACAGAGAATGACCATGTAAGCTAGATGAAGCCACTGAGTTACGACCAAAGTTGGTTATCAAGGCCAAACATGAGTAATATAACACACTTTATCGGAATCAAGCATACAATGGTCACAAATTTACACACTTGTGAAACATACATTACCTAATTAAAAAATTGCAACATGGATAGTAATAAGAATTTTCTAACATGAATTATTCAGATTGAGTTCAAGAAAGGGTGCTGCTCTTTGAACGGAGCTTTATCCTGAAGAACAAAATACCAAAGCCACCAAACCCAGGTGTCAACGGTTACCTAGAAAAAGCTTGTGGCAATGCAAAAGGGTTACCTGTGTGTGCATCCTAGAAGCTACTGGAGCAATTTTGTTCGAAGCAGCTGGTGAAGCACGGTGTTGCTCAAATGAAGATATTTGACCATGCCCACCCCTACTAGCACGATTGGGCTGAGATTCTGAGCTCTTCTCATCTCGAGCATTAGAGGGCAGCTTTGATGTTCCATCCCTCGGTATCCATCTTTTGTCCTCGTATCTATATTTCAGACATGATGTTACTCACACTCATTATTCAAGTAGTAAGCAGAACAAATTACACTAGACTGAAAGAACTGGAAAGAATCATACTTTGCACGGATGAAGTTTTCTATCCCAACCCTATCATAATTAGGGGGCAGCTCCGCTTCCCAATAGCTATTTGCCTTTTCATTTCCCATTGCTGCAGGAGCATAAATACAATCATCACGAGAATTGACATCACAGTTTTGCTAATGAAAATTGTCCTTAAGAACCTTCAGAAGAGAGTAATACATACATTGAATAAATGAAACTTGCTCCGGCAGCCATGTATCAAGAGTAGCAGACCTTACCTGCATCAGTAAGAAAATGTTCTGTAAGAATGGTAAAAACTGAAATGCTACATGATCTTCACATGTGCATAATATTACAGAATATGACAGGGAGAAAATTTGTGATGCAAAGAATTGAACATAAGGAACAACTAAAGAACTGTTGATGTTCTCTTCTGGGTGAATTCTCAAAATGAATGTAAGTGAATTCTCTTACGGGAAATGATAACCAACAGAATTGAACATAAGTGAATTCTCTTACGGGAAATGATAACCAACAGAAATGAAGTAATGAATTCTCAAAATCCATGAAAATGAGAGCAGCCTACAATATTATTTTCCTTGCAGGGTGTGATGGGTCACATGATGACCACTTTATCGGGTTGTGCTATGCTATATTTACATCAACCTAGTTTACCTCTTTAGCGGGCAATGGGTTTAAAACATTTAATATTTAAAGAAACTCTAGCATGCCTAGATTGTCTTGAAAAGTTGTTCACTCAAGCTACACATCACTGTTGGCTTGAAGCACGTTTGGTCAAAACAACTCTATGATGGACAAAACTTTCTGCAGAGACTTAAGCGGGAACAATAAATAAACAGTGAAACCCATCCAACTGATTAGTCACCGACCTTCGATATGTGTACCCCAAGGCTTCTATGAATTCCAGAACACTGCATGCATACAAAGATCCCAAGATTTACGCTTGCCCATCGAGGACCTCTGCGGTATTGGCAAAGTGTTATCAAGTGTTGACTAGAACAGGAGCTGCAAGCACAAGTATTGATCCGCAGTGCATCCAAGAAAGCATCCACAGCTGTGAACAGAAATATGACGGAGAGTACTAGGCAGCTATAAAAGGAAATTGCAATTGATAGATTTCACTGTAACATCTTTATCCACTGATTGCAGTTTTCACTGTTATAGAGACAAGGAGCTAATGATGCATCAATGTGATATATCCGATACATGTACACTATATGTCAAATAAAATACTACTACCTCTGTCCCAAAATATAAGACGTTTTGGTAGGCTATTTTGGCCTACCAAAATGTATTATATTTCAGAACGGAGGTAATAATAAACTTGCAGCACGAGGTAGGGCTTTAAACAAAATACCATAGCATTAACTCTATAAACATAACACAGATCAGAACACGGGATTGACAACTGACAAGTTCAATTAATGAATCAAACAGTTACCTACCAAAATAGGCATCTTCTCATGCAAAAATACTCTAGGAAAATGTGTTATTGATAACATAAGATTTTGTCCAATGCATCGATAGTCATGTTTAAAAAGAGTATCCTGCTAGGAGCACTGACTTTGATTTGCAGTCTGCACATTCTCGGTTCTCCGGTAACCGCAGAAGGCCTTCCAATATCTGGAAATAAATGGCGAAGAATGACAACGGGCTATACAGGCTACAAGACAAATACGAGTAACATGCATAACAGAAGAATGCGGTCACAACTTAAAGAGCACATCTGCAGTTGTTTCATGAAAGAGAAAATTAGGATGTCATCAAAATAGAAACTTTGTTTCGCACGGCATCAAAGATTTAGGCCAGTGAGATCAGTTGCATGATGTAATTGTACTACTCATGTTAAATAATATATACGCGTGCGTACTCAGGAGGCACGAAACTTTAAGCCAATAGACATACTATTCTTATCCAATGAGTTTTGTGCCCCTAGGCACGCGAGCAACAATATTATGAAACAGCGTTAAGTAGTAGTAGTACAGCAGAAGAATGCCAAGCACCCAAAGGGACAGCAATTCGAATAATCATACTCGCGGCGAATGGCGATTTCCATCTGTCAACTGAATTCGACAAAATCCTCTGATCGAGCTACCTAACGCAAGCTAAAGACCGGGTCCGTTTCTCGATTAGCAAAACGCGGCGAAGCAAAGCTCGGATCTGCGCACCCTCCTTATTAGCGCGCAACCAGGACTAGCGAGCCAATTACAGATCCACATCATCGCAGATCCCGAATCCCGCCAAAAAGAGGACCCGTAGGCTCTCCCTTCATTCCCGGTCCAATCAGAAGCAGTAGCACGCCGTTCCGATCTGATAGAGGGGGAAAACGATAGCGATGAAACGGACCTTCTTGTGCCTGGCGTTGAGCTCCTTGGAGACGGAGGCCTTCTCGTTCATGGCTGATCACCGAATCCTCCGACCGGAAGCGCGGATCGCAGGGAAGGAACCTGGATTCCGGCTCGGGCTCCCGGTTCGCCTCCGTGTTACTTTGCCGCGTCGACGGAGGGAGGAGGCGAGATGTGCAAGAGAAAGAGGAGAGATCTGTGCGTCTCCTCTCGGCTTGACCTTCCTCGCTCTCGCGTTCTCTCTCTCTCTGACTCTCTCTTCCGATATATTTTTTTTTTTCTGAAGGAAAAATGATCCTATTTTGTTCCCGAGTTTATTTATTGGGTCTTTCTAGGGCGCAGTCGACTGAGAATTACGGCAGCCCTTCTTCTCCAACTCCGGCGAGTTCCCTCCCCGCAGCCACCGCCGGCCTAACCGTCGGCCTCCCCGCCCGCGGCCGGCGCGCTGCCGCGACGCCTTGCCGCCCCCCCTGCCCCAATCTCCTCCTCTGTCGGTCCACCGCCGCCCTGACCGTCCCTCTAAGCCCCGCCCTTCTTCTCCGGCGACCCCGTACCCCTGCACCCCCAGTTAAGTCGCTCATCGCCTCCGCCGCCTCCGCCGCGGCCAGCCGCGGCTGCGGCGGCTCCGGCTCAGCTTGGCGTCGTCGCCGTCGCGAGGAAGAAGAAGACCCTAGGGTTAGGGTTAGCACGAATCTTGGCGCGTTGATGAACGGTGGATGGGCGAGGAAGGCGACGACGTCAGCCGACTGAGAACTAAGCAAGTTCTCAGTCGACTGAGAACTAGCAAAATCGTTATTTATTTGTGTGGTGTGATAGTGCAGGTTTTGCTATTGGGTCCGGTGGCCTAACCACGATTAAGCCCGGAATATATATTCAATCCATTCACTCATACAATTGCACCGACCAGTGTATTTCCCTGTTTGAACAGATTTTCCAAAAACAGCGTCACGTCAATTTGGGCTGCAATTTTGCGCTGAGTAATTCATAGTATTTTCTACACGAACTTGTTGGCGCATAACATAGTAGTCCCGAGACACGAGAAATGCTGCATTACGGTCCCCGTATACACCGATACGGAACACATACAATCCACCATCTATAAGTTGGGGCGTCGAGATGCTGCCACACTACTAGGAAACATGCTAACTGTGGCGCACCCTTTTGCCTTTCTGTGGCGCATGATGGTGCGCCACAGTTAGCACGCCACTAAAATATATTTCTGTGGCGCATGGGTTGGTGCGCCACAGAATTCTCACATTTCTGTGGCGCACCCACAAGATATGCGCCACAGAATTCTTTAAAAAAAATGAAAAGAATATTTAAATTATTTCATTATTTTTGAATTTTTTTAATTTTTTAACCAATCTCAGATGATGACTTCCCGCTAGGTCACCCATCCTCAAATTGCTCCAACCCAAGCACGCTTAACCACTAAGTTCTATTCAGCTCAGCCACCCTTGTGCTACTCAAGTTCTTATTGATATAAGTATCATATCAACCCTCTTAAGCCTTGTATATGTGTGTGTAGCCATTCTCAAATTGCTCCAACCCAAGCACGCTTATTGTGTTTTTAATTTTCAAAAGTTTCAAAAACTTCAAAAGTTTCAAAAGAAATTCAAAAGTTTCAAAAAATCTCAAAAAAATCAAAAAATTCTAAAAATCTCAAAAACTTCAAAAAATCTCAAAAACTTCAAAAACCCAAAAAATTCAACAACTCAAAAGATCTCGAGTTTTTTGAAATTTTTTGAATTTTTTATTTTGTAGAAAAACTTCTTTTCGAAATAACTTTTTACTCTTTTGAAATTTCCCGATTCTGAGAAAAGTTCACGGGTAAACCGGGTGAAATCGAGCTCCTTTTTCTCACGATTTTTTTGACATATTAAAAGCATTTTTTCGACGTCGTATGCAAAAGTTATGGCCGTGTCAATATTTTTTTTGTTTTTTGCAAAAAAGGTCAAAATTCATATTTAAAAATTTCTATACCAACTAGGCACTAAAACCTAACTACATGTCAAAGGATTTTATTTTTTGAATTTTTTTATCATTTTCTTTTCTTGTCTGCAAAACTGAAAAGGCGGTCCACGGGGGGGGGGGGGGGGGGGGGTGGGATTTGGTCCCATGCGCCACAGAAATGGTTATTTCTGTGACGCATGGACCCCATGCGCCATAGAAAGAACCATTTCTGTGGCGCACCCACCATCATGCGCCACAGAAATGTCCCTTTCTGTGGCGCATGGGGTTTTCGTGCGCCACAGAAATGTCCCTTTCTGTGGCGCATGCAAAACTATGCGCCACAAAAATATTTTCTGTGGCGCACGGCTATTTGGTGCGCCACAGAATCCATTTCTGTCTATAGCTAGTTTCCTAGTAGTGCCACGTACATCCTCCCTAGCGTCTGGTGCACTTTTTGCTGAATTGTCACGCGACGGCGGGCCTTTGCGGTGTAACTTTGCGATGTGGCCCCTATGAGAATTCGTAATTTATTCTAGACTGGTAGCGTTGAAATGCCAGTTTGTCTTTCGTCCTCGATGACGACAACGTCATGCGGCGTCGAGGCGTACATTGGAAAAGCTCTTGTGTGGCCGCATTGTCGTTGTCCGCACTCAGTGTGTGCATTCGACGGCCAGAGGGCGACCCTCTCCTGCAATACGGTAAGAACCATATCGCCTCAAAATAAGCCGATTTCTTGTTTTGCATCTCAATTGCCATCATCTTGATCGCTTTCGCACATTGTGTAGTGGTAATCATTGCTACTTCAAGCTTGTTTTTTCTAGGGTTTTCATCAAACTATGTTAAAGTTTATGTTATCCTCGTCTGCAGATGAAGGCAGTGTTGTAGAGTTAGTGCATGTAGAATTCTTCCTTAGGATGGAGGAAATAGGTCATATCTCGATGCAACAAAGTGTTTTGCGATTTATGTGATGCTAGTGAATCTTTCATGGGTATGTTGGATGATTTTGTAAAAAAAAATGGGCTATCAGAGTGTAGCGAGAATAAATATATATTTGTTGCTATCTGGAGTACAAATGAATGAGAATGGACTTAAATTGATTGCAGAAAAATGATAAAAGCTGAAGTAGGGCAATCAGAGAGGAGAAAAGTACAACCTTATTTTCTATCTTGATCATGAGGACAACATGTGTGGAGTGACAATCCTAGCGCAAATCTACCTCTTGTTATTAGTCCAATGAAGATCAACAAGGAGGTCGACAAACATAGCTTTAACAATTTGTATGCATGTGTAGAAGGACCAAGCTGGTTTGCCCGGGCAACTACCTAAGTAATAATACATGAAGAATAATAAGAAGTAACCAGTCAGTCTACGTCTGAGGTCTCCGAATATGTTCCAAAAGATTTGGTTGACAATGATTATGACCTAGAAGATGGAGAAGAAAACTTGGTGCAGGAAGATTGGAACGGTGATGATGAGAAGAAAGAGATATTGATTAGGAAAGGGAATCATGTGGCAGAAGTTCAAAATACGTATTATGATTTTGGTCATTTCACCGAAAAAGATCTAAAAGAGCCAAAGTTTCATGTTGGGTGGCTTTTCTCCACATTTGAGTTGTGCAAAAATGTTGTTAGGGAGTACAATTGCAAGAAGAGATTGGGGATTACTTTTGAAATAATAGAACAAGGCTAGGAGCTAAGTGTTGTGGTGGATGCCATTGGAATCTATATGCATAATATGAAAACAAGACAACTACAATAATGATGAAAATTTTAAGGGATCAACTCACATGAACCAAGAAAGTGGTCAGCGAGATCACTTACACACATCTAAAGATATAAACGGTGAGACCCATTGGAGGCTCTCCAGCGATTTGGGCTTTCTGGCCGTCCGATCCTCCCCGCTCCGTGCCTCCGCACCGTCTGATCACCGCCGGCTCCTGGAGTCGGCATGAACAGGGATTCGCAAAGTCGCTAACCGTACCAACCTTCGTGCACCCACTCTCGCTGACGTCCTACGTGGATCACCCCTGTAGCCCGAGGGCCCACCCGTCGGCCTCACGCTGCACGTTTAATCGGTGTGGCGGATGTGCCAGAGGGGTGCAGATTCGCAGCGCGTTCGTCCCATTGGTCGATTTTGTTCATTTACCGTATTAGGTTTTAGCTAATGCATTGCGTGCCCCTCTGGGAGAGCTTTCTTCGTACGTGGTTCATTCCCTCTCTCTCGCGCTGACGACGGGCCCTTTCCTCTCCGAGGCCCACTGGTCGGTTGCTCGGGACGTTGCGTCGCTGATGTTTCCCTTGCTTGTGTCGCCGCTGTGTATTTTCTACAGTATGTCGGGGCACGCTGGGTATTTCGCACGATCGTCGGGTACATTGCACTGTTCATGATGTCAGGGAGAATTCGGGACCGATTTCTCCGTCCGAGCTAGCCTTTCTCCATTCGTCGGCGGGTACGTTGCACTGTGCTGGTGGTCGAACGAATCGGAGATTGGGCCAGATTTCGGTGTCGCTGGCGACTCGTCATTGGTTCATTAAGACGGAACCGATGAAAGGACAAGGATGTCGCCTAGAGGGGGGTGAATAGGCGATTTAAAACTTTTCCGGTTTATGCTTGATAAATGCGGAATAAAACTAGGTGTTTTAATTTAACAAGCATACAACCTAAATATACTAGTTTCACCTATGTGCACCAACAAGTTATGCTAAGCAAGACAAGCAACAAGGTGATAGCAACATAAATGACTTCAAGCACGAAGGCTATCACAATGTAAAGTGCATAAGTAAAGAGCTCGGGAATAGAGATAACCGAGGCACGCGGATGTATTCCCGAGTTCCTCCTTTTGAGGGGAGTACGTCTCGTTGGAGGGGTGTGAGTTTCAAACTCAAGACGCCACAAATGGCCTCACCCTATTCTCCGATGAACCTCGCACAAAAGCTCGGTTCACCTTCCACTATTGATTTCCTTTTGGGCGGAAATCGAGTCCCTTACAACAATCTTGAGGCACAACCCACAAAAGGATTGGAAGCTCCCAAGTGACCACAAAAGGTCTCAAACACCACAATGGCGTCTAGGGTCCAACGACCCAAGAGTAACAAGCTCACGAACTTTCACTTCCACGAATCCTCGTGGAGAGCAAACCGATGCAACAAAATGCAATGGCAAGAACACAAGAAGTGCTCAAGTCCTTCACTCCCAAATCCCACCAAAAGCAACTAATGCTTGTGGGGGGAGAAGAGAGGAAGAACAAAGAAGAGAACCACACAAGAACTCCAAGATCAAGATCTACTAGGTTCCCCTCACTTAGAGGAGAGATGGATTGGTGGAATTATAGATCTAGATCTCCTCTCACTTTCCCTCAAAGATATGCAAGAATCATGGGAGGGATTGAGAGAGGGGCAAGCTTTCCAAGGTCAACAATGGTGGGGGAGAGAGAGAAAAACGTGCTGCTGAAAGCTTGGTCTCTTTTGGGAAGAAGGGGCCTTTTATAGTTCCTCCAAAAAATAGAGTCGTTGAAGGAATTTTACACCGAGACTCCGGACAGTCTCCGGTGACACTCCGGACCGAGTCCAGTACGCGACACCATCAAGACTTAGCCGATTTTTCGACAGACCGGAGGGAGACTGGAGACTTTGCCCTGAGACCGGAGACTCCGGTCTGCAGGCCGGAGACTCTGGCCTAGAAATTCCTGCAGCAACTCAGTAAACAGAAAATCCCATAACTTTTTCATCCGGACTCCGTTTTCGATGATCTTGGGCTTGTTTCGAAGATAATCACAAGCTCTACAAGATCATGCACATAGACATCATAGTCCATCATGTGAGGAGGAAAACAAGAAGAGAGTTTGACCTCTCTTAGAAAAGACAAACCGGTAAAACCTCCAACATCAAAAACGCAACAATATATTCATATGAATATGTTTTTGATGAACAAGAGCTTGGCATGAAGATGAACCAAGCTCTAGTTCCTCACATGGATAAAAGCCAAATAAGAACCAAGAAAGATGATATGCCAAGTATGCAAAGGTTTGAGCTCTCCACAAAGATGCGATCAAGTTACTCACTTGAGAGCCCCTCTTGATAGTACGCCGTCTATCCTATAACCCGGTCTCCCACTAACACCATGAGACCGGTAAAATAGAAACCCTATCAAGATCATACCTTTGCCTTGCGCATTCCACTTGAGCTAGATGATGAAGATCTTGACTCACTCAAGTTGGAACACTTTTCTTGTTTGCGCTTGCTAGCACATGCTTGATAAAGACTTCTCCAAATAATCCCCCATACACCAAGATGGGAGAGCCTTGCTAATCTCTGTCTTCATG